>JACEVL010000156.1:0-202500 GCA_020284085.1 Aporrectodea caliginosa | reverse complement strand
AAATTCGAGGTTCGATCCCTGCCTGGTCAGACTCTATGAAAAAGATAACGATCGCGTGCCCTATTGTCCCAATATAAGCGAAGGACAGATAAGACTTACTACAAACATTCACGATCTTAAACAAACAGATGCGCTTGGCTTCAGGCATATAAACTTAGTTGTTAAAAACATAAAAAAACTGAATAAAAACCGAAAACACGTAGTTGTTTACAGAAATAAAAAACGGTAAAGTTGACTTTGTTACATCGTCTACTGCATTTTAAAATTAAAAACCTTCTTTACACAATTTAATTCTAATCAGCAAATAGCACAACTTTATTAGTAAACAATAATTCTCAAATGATTATATTAAATCCTTGGCAGAGTTTTGGCCATTTCGCTAATTTTTCTCTTTAATTGACCTTCTTGACCTTATAATAACCTTGGATTGTCTTATATGAACTAGCCTTGTTTCTTGCCACATGTAGCCCTTATTAAGGCGAGAAACTCACGAAAGAATTAGCCAATTTCAAGAATTATTAGCTGAGATCTGGCCATTTTCGTTTGATTTTGCTAGATTTCGTTTATTCTGACCTTGAAATGACCTTGAATGACCTTGAATTTAGTAAGTATATTTTGCCTAAATGTAGCTCTCATTGAGGTAAACAAACAACGTAAAGTTCACCCAGATCAGACTCTTCGTTAATTTGTTGTGATAAAAAGAGTAAATCGATAATGGACCCAAGTTCCAAAATCCGAGCATGGGCGTCTTCAGTTCTGGGGATTTAAGTAGGGTATGTTCAGGGGCTTTGAGCGACCTCAGGATAACATTTTAAAATTCTGTAAAAGCTATTTATAGACAATATATGACTAGAATAATGGGAAAACTTGAGCATGGGTGTTTTCTGCGATGCGTCATTTTTCTGGACACCCATACACATTATGTAAACCACTTTCAGATTGCTCACCCAATATCTGAGCGATTTTCCGTCCGATTACCGTAGGCCTCTCATAGTCTAAGACAACACTGTCTGTTTGTAGATCCCAGTATTATTTCAAAAGGTTTTCTATGTAGGCTAATTGTAATCGAAAATGTATAAAGGACGCCGCCCAGAAAAGTCAGTGGAGCTCCAGATACGAGCCAGTGCCATCACTGACAAAGAGGACATTTTTCAGGTATACCTACATGTACCTTATAAGAACCACGATTACGTTGAAGCTGCTTATAGCAGACATTAGCTTTGAGCGTCTCAGATTTAGAGAATCGGAACGCGAAGTTAGGCGTTTCATCTTCCTGTGTTCAAACGATGGAAGAGATTTGGGAACGGCTTTCCGCTTCGTTCCTATAGCTAACTCTGGCTCACTAAGATTAATTTGAACTCTTACGGTGCATTGTAATCATAAGATGATAGGCGCATTTGATGTGTTCCTGGAAACCGAAGGAAATGGATATATTATTACACGGCTGATAGAACTGATTCGAAAGAGCGCTGATGCATTATTATTCCTCTCATGTTCACGCCAATCATCTTTCCTGCGACGTCAGACATTATACGGTTGTTGCTATGACAACGCGCTGCGTCTCGGCAAGTGTGGTGCAAAAGATCACGATAAAAAAAGGAGAGAAGAAGAAGAAGAGAATAAGAAGCAGAGAAGAGAAGAACATGAGAAGGAGAAGAAAAGAAGAATCAAAGAACAGAAAAGCTGTTTGACAGCTGTCGCTAAGATCAGTCGAATGGTGTGATCAGCCGTCTCTCCCTTCTTCAATCTGCAAAGGACGTGCTTCTACTGCTTCCCACTTCACACAAATGAAAGTAATAATGAGCGTCGCCATAATGCCATTACACGTTTACACGCACGCAAACACACGCCCAACCACCAAAAATACACGCATACGCACACACACGCGCGCACCAGGCACGCGCATATATTTATAGGCCTATATATGTTGGTCTACTGTTCATTTAGCTCAATTTAACTTTGGTATGTTTCCTTTCATAAATGGTCATAACGCTGAAATATTCTTCGCTTACGCCTCTCAAAGAACAGAATGCAGCGCCATCGACTGCCACCATTGACGAAAGAAAATTACTAGCACCATCCTACTCCTTCTTTTACCCTATTGGCCTACCGGATGCCAATCAACCCATCGTCATTAGACCCATAGGCCTATGTGCCTACTTATTTTTTAGTATTAGTACTCGATGACTATGCATAATATTTAGTCTATATATATATATATATATATATATATATATATATATATATATATATATATATATATAAATTATGTGCCTTTAGAATGACGATGACGTCATTGGGATCACTGCAAATCTGCGCATATCTGATAATTAAAATTAAATTAATGTAATCAGATATAGGATGATAGGATGCAGAAGAGGAATCCTATCACCCTATATCATTCAGGCTGGGGAAACATGAAATATTCCAGGCTGGCGGTTGGTGATGCCATCTCTGCAAGGGCAGAGGCTGATACCGACGACTCATTGCCACTTAAAACTCATCGACCAAATGAGCAATTGAGCGAACGCGGCATCTGAGTAGGCTCTTGAAGAGGCGCTATATAAATTCTCGGAATGAATGAATTCGGATTCGTTAGATTCGGTTGAGAGGAAACCTTCGGGCAATGACGTAACAACCAAGCCGGAGGAGGACCTTGGCAACTCTAAGCTTGGGGGCCTTATTACCCATTAAGGAGACTAAAGAGTGAAAATAATGAGGAGGAGGGAGGAACAGTTCCTTGAGCCCTGTGGCTGCCATGGGTATGAAGTATTAGCGACTTCATTTTCTTAGCCTCAGCATATTAGGGTGGGTGGCCAGTCCTCTCCCTCGCCGTCTCATCTTCCCACCGACAATGTATGGTCAGTGTACTCATTATAGCTGAGCTTGATAGTGGCGTACGTGGAGCAGATATCTCGAACCAAATTTCCGCCATGGAGGATTTTATGGCAAGCTTATAGAATCGGGGCTGAAGGATAAAGTGTATAAGTTTACTGGCGTCGTGAGTGTCGGTATACCCCCAAGCCGCCGCCGTAGCCGCCGAGCCGCCGAATTTTTGTCCAAGCCGATTAGCCGCCGGAAATTTTACGGCTTAGCCGAAAAACCGCCGAGAATGTTTTTACGGCTAGCCGCCGGAAACATATTCAGCTAATTCAGCTAGAACACGCACAAAGTTGTAATTGTAAAGTTTTCCCGCTGGTTTCAAAGAGTTATGACTTTGTGGATTACCGTACAAGTTCGGACTTATTGAAACTGTACTGTTTGGAATGACTTTTTGTGTGCCACTATTAATTGTTCCTTTTTATGGCATTGTAGCAGATGTCCTAATGTCTAATTAATTGGCTTTTTGGAACTCTATAGTCGATACGCGTTTTGAACGAACTATGTTTCAAGCCGTAATTTTTACGGCTAGCCGAAAAAGGTAGTTTACGTCTTTTTACGGCTAGCCGAAAAGCCGCCGTAAATTTTCTCAAGCCAGCCGTTAGCCCAAAAAATTGCGGCTTGGGGGTATGAGTGTCGGCTAGGGTCAGTTTAGGCGTCGTGCGGGTCGGTTAGGGTCAGGGTTAGTGTCGTCATTAGAAAACCTGGTACCGTCCGGCGTCAATGCAGCATGCCCAAAGATACTTTGTAATCCTTCAGCCCACGATACTATAATTAAGTTTGCCGATTTCAGTCCAACGCGTTAACCATTACACCAACGAGCTATTTAAAACTGAAGTACAGGTTAATTAAGAGTGCTAAACGTTATCCTCAATAATCCATAGTTCAAGTCACATTAATAGTTGAAGACGAAACAAGAATTCAACCGAAATGTATTGGTCAGTTTGGCCTGAACGTCGCATAGCCAGTCAACAATAACACTGTAGATAAGAGAATTACATATTCAATGAAGAATCATGAGAAGAGTATACTAGATCCCGCACAGTACGATCGTCAATAGGTTTCTAGGTGATTGATGAGTGTATTAAGTGATGAATAGTTCCGGGATATTTTAATTCAAGCTAAATTGTCTTGATTTAAAAATAATAAAAATAAAACGCAATGTATTGGGCTGCCGCCTATAGCCTACATGCTACTCCCGCACTGCCTATTCACAGTTATGTAATGTAGACATTCCGTAAATGTTGGTGGTTGTCTATATCGGCCGTATTATGGTCTCGACACTGCTAATTCTTGAATGAATTGATCGGGTGAGATCCTTTACCGCCGCTCGCCCGTTTGAATGAACGCCACGCCATTTAAGGCCCCTCTGGCCAGGTGTCACGACAACTCGTCTACCGACACTTCGTCTACGATACTTCGTCTACAGACACTTCGTCTACAGACATATCGTCTACGAGTGTAGGCTATCTGTATCCATTAGGCTTCGGGCCGCTTAATTTACTAACTCACAAACAAACGCACGAATTCTAAGCTCCGTCTCTAAGCTTGCAGTAGTAGTTTCAGTTTAACGACACTGTGTGATAACAAAAATCATTAACGTCGCTCTCCTCCTTCATCCGTGCTTGGCTTGTCTTTTATTTCTCATATGGCTACATCTTTTCCCTTAGGCGCTTTAGCCATCGATTGAGTAGCTTGTTTGCATAGACTACCATGTCTGTGTAACTATAAACCACAGCTGAACTAATCTGCACTGTATTTCTACAGAAAGCTGTTGTCTTCCCTATTTATTAAATCTTCAACGACATTGTCTAAACTTCTTTGTTTAATACGGTCAACTAAAATTGGCATCTTAACTTTGAAATGGTAAACGACCTGGTTTCAATTTTTCCCCAATAATCGACGACTTTGGTTAAAATTTAAGGCGTAGTAGATTTACATACAGCATTGAAGCTGAGAACAAAGCTGTTTTAAAATGAATTAATGCTAATTAAGCGTAGGAAGCATATTAATTAAGCGGGGCTTCTGCCCCTTTAGTATGGTCTCCCTTGTTCTCTAGTCAATTCGTGAGGATAAATTCTGAGTACTTGTGAATTGTTATAGTTTATATGCCTTGTGTTTTCTGGATCAATAAAAGTTGTCAAGTTGTCAAATGATTTATCTGAAGAAGAATTGTTCTCCCGTTGGTGTGTATACTTCAGCGTTGGGATATAATATATCAGTGTCCTCGAAATGACACAGTGGCATGCTTGCCTTGTACACGACACGTTTTATGACACTACCGTACTAGTTCTTCGGCGGCCGCTGCAGGCCATTGCGGTTCTGCTCTGCCGACCCTAAGCTTGCGCCTAGATAATATCGGAGGGATTGAACTTTGACAGAGTCGTCTCTGCTTTTTGCAGTTTGTGCTTGCGGGCGGGGGCGACTGGCTTTGGCACCAGTGGCTTAAGCAGGCGCCTTCTCGCCGCTTATTGGAATGCCTGGTCCAGTATATTACGGACAATTATTGCTAGAGAATCGATGACTCTTGCAATTCTGCTGAGAGCTGGTCGATATATTCATTCATCGATGTCATAGCGAAATGTATAACCTGCGTAAAACCTTTTCTTGGCTGTTTCGATGGCCAGACCCCAGGTATGTTATGCGCTAGCCTATGCCGGGATGTATAGCTTCTCTTATGTAGACTAAGCCCTTTCTGTGATTGTTTGGCGTCTGCTGTCGGCTGTGCTAATACTTTGCAAAGCTCCGTTTTGCATACCAACGACGCTTTCAAACGAAGTGTAAGTGGCAATCGAATTGGCTTCTAACTAGTTTAGTGCATTGTATGAAATTTTGAAACGTTCCGTTGAAAGAAAAGTTTCACAGTGTACTTGTTTCTAGAACATGGCCTAGAATTATTGTTTCGTCATTGGGATTTTGATCTGCTGTTGTGATTTCAAAGGTGTATGTATGTAAATACACAGATTATAACAAACTTACAAATATTTATATACACTTACATTCATATATACATAACTAGACAGATATTGAAGCCACCATCACATAATTTATGCAATTGAAAATCTTCAGTCACTAGAATATAGCGTAGTCTATACTCATATTCTTCAGCCTTGAAGTTTGTTCATTATACAAGAATCATCAGCTGCTGCTGCAATTGGCAGCTATATCTTTGGATCTTTTTCTGCTCTGAGCTATCTCTTAATCTCCGTTCGCACTTCCAACGCATATCTATGATTTCCTTGGTAATAATAGGCGTATATGGTTAGCTAATTAAGCGACCGGAAGGTGTCGCCTTTACCGGATCTAACGCATCCGAATCACTTCGATCGGCAACTACAAGTGGCGCGCTATCATATCTGTGTGCCAACATACGATTTAAACGATATCAGATTCCGCACTTTGATAAAGGCACGCCTATTAGGCAAGCTCATTAACACTTCTAGGTTCGTTTATTAATTGTGACGTAGATATAACTAGTTCACACTAAGTTGTAGATTAGTGTTGTAGATGCACTGTAAAGTAGACATTCCTATTAACACTCTTAGATTTGTTTATAATTATGACGCATTCATAACCAGTTGACGTCTTGTAGATTAGCTGATGCATTGTAAAGTAGTCACAGCCCATTAACACTTCCAGATTCGTTTTTAATTGTGATGTAGCCATAGTCAGTTCACTCCTGTGAATTTGCTGAATCATTGTGATGCATTCATAGCAGTTCACAGAATCTGTAGATTCATTATTTGTGACGCATTCAATATTCATAGCCTGTTCACACTTGTAGATTCGTTTAGGAATTGTGACATAGCAAAACCCAGTTCACATTTGTATAATCGTTCATAGCATTTTGTGAACTAAGCAACATCGCTTGAGACTTGTTGATTCATGTCTATTAATGACCAGTTCACACTTGTAGAAGTCCGATCATACCATGATTGGCTTTGGTATCTGCGACGTCGTCATCACTTGTAGACTGGTTTTCCATTTCGTCGAATACGAGCTCACTTCCGGTAGACTGATGCGCCTGTTTCTTTGGGCCGCTGCGCCGCTGAACTTTTCTTCGCCTCGGCAGACGATCCTGACTTGTTGGCGAAAGTAGGTTCCGCAGAGACAGTAGAGAAAGAAGTTGACGGCGTAGTTGGCAGTCGCAACGATGTCCGTGATGCGTAGAGCGAGCAGGGCGCGAAACATGACCAGCGGATGGTCCTTGCGCCAGAAACTCTTTCCGTTCTCGTACGTATAGTAGGCGATCGTGTAGGGAAGGCGAAAGCAGACGAATGCCAGGCAGACGGCCACAAGCATTGCCGTCAGCTGTGCCTCCGTTGAAGGTCTCGCCCTCACAGAGGAGTCGTTCCTCTGCGTCACCGATGCCGCCACTTCTGTGCGGCCCCTCACCAACTGGATTGCCGACAGCGAAATTATTCCAGTCTGGCCCTCCATCCTCTTCAGGCGTCGACGACTGGCCTTGACCAGGTGGTAGATGATGGCGAAAGTGGCGACGGTGATGAGGAGCCATGGAAGGACCAAGGTCCCGACGCGAAGGATCGCAGTGTTCCAGAGTTCGTAGGACGACGATTCCCGGACGAGGCATCGCAGGACCATCTGACCACGGATCAGTGTCTCATCGACCTCGAGTGTCCAGAGCGGAAAGGACCCGAGTCCCATTCCGAGTAGAAAGATGACCACGATCACGATCTTGGCTCTTGATGACGTCGAAATTATCGACACCTGCGACACGTAGAGATAGAACACAGCAACTGTTTACGTCATTCAGCCTATGAATCGCTGTCGTAGGCAAAATCACTTGAGACTCAAAAATCAATTGAGTTCACAAAGAACTATCTCTACAGCATTATTATGTTCGCACTCGCGTTAAATGTCATCCATAACCGAGAGGATCAGCCCAAATGTTGCAATAGGTGTCACGACAACTCGTCGAACGACATTTCGTCTACTAAGTTATTTGATATTGTCACTTTAAAATGGAAGCTGGATTGATGAAAAAAAACTGTTTCCCGAAATGGAAGTGGGATTGATGAAAACATTCCTGTGTTGAAATAGAAGCTGAATTGATCGAAATAATTTTTCACGTAAAAATAAGCTGGAAATCAACCTGGATGCATGGATGAAAATAGGTTTCCATTCAACAGAAGCTGGATTGATGAAAATAATCTTGTCAGTAATTAGAAGCTGGATTCCTGAGAATATATAGCACGTTTTAGCGAAACTATAAGAAAGCGGCCTCTGTTGATTAGCCGTAATGGATACAGATACACTAGTAGACGAAATGTCGTTATACGAATTGTCGTAGACGAAGTGTCGTTATACGAAATGTCGTTCGACGAGTTGTCGCGGAACCGTTGCAATATTAGATGCGTTGATATAAAGCCTCAAATGTTCTGCTAACAACCGAGAGGTACCGAGTTCGAGCCCCCGTTGGGCGGATATGTTTGTAGGCTGCTATTAGCGCCGTGTATTGAAGGCTGTCTGTTCTGTTAGTTATAAGATTAAGATTTAATAACATGTAAATGTACAGCGCAGTGCGTTTGTCAGGCGCTTATTAAAGAAAAGATATTATTATTATTATTATCTTACAATGAGCCAGACTTGCCTCCTAAACCAGACAATGATTGGATAAGTTGATTGATATACGACTGTCTTACCCTCAGCGGCACAGCGACCGTAATGAGGCGCTCAGTGACGATGGCGACTGTGATCCAGGCAGAGATTAGCTTCGCCGCGTATCGTAACCAGTGCGTGACCATGCAGGCGCCGGCCGACGTATGAAGGAAGCGGACGCCGAGGTATCGCTCGTCGAGGTTCATCCAGCGTATCGTGTCCCCCACTAGGAAGGCAGCGTCGGCGATGGCTAGGGCGGTCAGGTAGTGACCAGTGGACGACCGACGCATGGCGGGAGACATGGTGAAGATGAAGAGACAGAAGAGGTTGCAGAAGAGACCGATCGGAATGATGATAGCCATGCTGTAGAAGTAGGCGTCGTCCACCTGGTCACGGTTGGCTATTGTGATGCTGCTGCTGGTGCTGCTGCTGCTGCTGCTGGTGTAGTTCAGCTGCTTCTCTGGTCGAACGGTCGCCTCCTGCACCGAGGTGGGTGACGGTTGTACCTCGACGATGTTCATTGGGTCTAGGGCCTAGAAGCAGCCGGCGATTGTTCACAAAACTGAAAAGAATAGTTCATAGCTTAATCAAACGTACGTGTTCTACTCCTGATGGTGATCCAATTGGTAATTTTGAATAGACGGATACTTATTCAGAATAGAATGAATGTCCATGTGGCTGAAATAAATTCGAGAGTTTCAAGACGCAAGGGCCTTGGTTTAGCTCAATATCCCCAGAAAAAAGTATGTAAACAAGCGATATGCGACTCAGATGCATCTTAGACCGAGATGCAGATTTGAAGAGATGGGGCATGGTGAAGAAGTCAGAAACAGACATTGCCAGTCAGATAAGGTAAAGGAATGGAAATGTTAAATACGCGATCTTCATTTTAAAAGCATGAGAGAGAAAGGGAGAGATAGAGAGAGAGAGAGAGAGAGAGAGAGGGCCAAGCAGAAACGAAGTAAATCAAGGCAGGTGCAGTGACCAATGGATGTTACTATAGCGACACAATTGGGTTAAATGAATAACTACATATTAAACAATTTATTATTTCAGTCTAAAATTTAACATGTGTTACCAAGAAATTAAGACAAAACCAAATGCATAATGTAAGAAAATGAGTTGTTCAGTTGTTAAAATTACTGTCAGCTGCTGACATCTCTCTAAATTTCTAAGGTTCTTGATTTGACCGTCGCGACATCTTCTCTGCTTAGCTTCGGCTGGTCACCGACTTACTTTAATGAGCACTGCTAAGAGGCAGCGTGTCTCGATCTATCTGCGTTTCACATTTGCGTATGGATAGTCTGCGTGTCTCAGCCTATAACGCTTCTCATCCTGCTTCTTGTCTCAGGATAGTAGTAGTAGTAGTAGTAGTAGTAGTAGTAGTAGTAGTAGTAGTAGTAGTAGTAGTAGTAGTAGCAGTAGCAGTAGCAGTAGCAGTAGCAGTAGCAGTAGCAGTAGCAGTAGCAGCAGCAGCAGCGGCGGTGGTGGTGGTGGTGGTGGTGGTGGTGGTGGTGGTGGTGGTGGTGGTGGTGGTGGTGGTGTGGTGGTGGTGGTGGTGGTGGTGGTGGTGGTGGTGGTGGTGGTGGTGTGGTGGGTGGTGGTGGTGGTGGTGGTGGTGGTGGTGGTGGTAGCAGTAGCAGTAGCAGTAGCAGTAGTAGTAGCAGTAGTAGCAGCAGGCAGCAGCAGCGTATTCCTTAATAATGATAAGGCCTCAGTCGATTGGCGCTGACCATTTGTGCATCAAGGATATGCATAAGTTGATGCGTGCATAGGAACATACACACAAACACCCACATAACCTCATGACGTACTGACAAATATTTAGCCTTTTGAAGCTGTTTTTACCGGAAGGCTTTCTTCCTAAGTGAATTCGTGTCTAAAATCTTCCGGTTACAGGTATACCTGCCAAACTGCTGGAGAGTGGAGATGACCCATATATCGATTTCCCCCGGCGTCTACTCTACACTGCGATGCTGTATGATGGCAACACTATTATTATATGCCTCCATAAATGCACAAAAGTGGAGCAAGGTTGGAGCAAGACTGATCTGCAGACCGTGCGTTGTATTATACTGTATTTAGGCATATTGCATTGCATCAACTTATATTATCATGTTCCGCTGCACTTAATTGAATTACAGTTACATACAATACTTAGCATTGCGATATATTACTTTGCATTGTATTATATTCCATTGTAGTCAGCTGGGAAGAAATGTTGTCGCGGTTTCATTTTGAAGCCTACTGACTAGAAATTACTGGGAGCCACGAGAAATAAAAATCAGAGCTAACACGTACAACCAGAAATTAACATAAGAAGAAAAAGTTGAATTCATTTAATACATTCCACACAACTTATTCGACGACTTCCGAAGTGTCAATCGACCGGGCAGCGAACCGTCGACTCACCGATTTGACTCTATATGATACACGCAGTCTTTGATTTTGTTACGTGTAATAAATATCCAACAGTTCAATGTCAACAGTAGTCCAAACTCCAGAGTTCGGCGGAAAATTTTCACATGCTCAAATCTCTCAACGACATCTCTCACTCGAACTATCAAGATATCTTGTCGTACTCGCATAATTGTGTTTTTGAGACTGCCTTTTATACGTTCTGTCCGGTACACCAGAACAGTCTGGTTTAGACTGGTCCATGACTCATCGCTATTGCACAAGCGTGGTTTTTCCAAACTTCCGCTAGTGCACATTGTGCAATAGTTGGTTTTTCCGCAATCCGTGTGTGACGTCACAAATATTTTGAATACAAACGCGCTCTTAAAAGTTGCTGATCAATCAACCTAATATTACATCTTACCATCATCACAGGCAATCGATATTTGGCCGCTAGTCTCATCCAGCAAGCCGAGGAACGTGATCACTGTGTGTCAGCTAGGCACATCGAGTAACCTCTAGCGCGTGTGCATAACACTCTGACTCATCGGTGTGACGTCATAGAAATTTCCAATACAGACGAGCACTTAATAGGTCAGCTTGTTGATTAATCATCGTAATGCTAGCATCACATAGCGATAATATTAATAGACATCTCCCACTCTTTCTATTTATTGTAACGCTTTATTAAACATATGACCATAAAAGCAAGGCAGTCCTTTTACGCACTTCGGATCCTGAGGTCGCATGGGCTCTCAGGGAACAGCTTATTTGATGTGGTTCGTGCCACTACGGTTGGTACGATGCTATATTGCTCGCCTGTGTGGTGGGACTTTGCCAGAGCGCAGGAACGGGAGACTCTTGAGGGAATTATCCGGAGGCTGGTACGCCAGAGGTACTTTGTATACCTCCATCTTCGCCTTCATTTGAGACTCTTTGCAGCAATGCGGACACCAAACTCTTTGCCTGTATTCTGCACAATCCTTGCCATGTGTTGCATAAAATTTTACCGCCTATCAAGCAATCTCGCTACTCGCTGCGACCATAACCGTGAGCTTCCCATGTTTGACAGCCTGACTCAGAAATGCTTCCTTGCCCGGATGCTATACATATAAACAATGTTTGTCCTAGATCAGTCTATTTAAGCTCTTCATTTTCCCACTATGACTATAGCCCTAACTCTTCCTCCCCTAGGTTCCCCGGATATACATTAACTTTTCCCATTCAATTCTTTGCTTGTATATATAAATTTGTTTGTTTGTTTGAATGTATTAATCTTGCCATGCACAGTGTTGTGCATTTGCTAGTACGTCTCAATAAAGAATATCCTGACTTACTTACTTACTTTTAAGTGAAAATTGAGTTTTTCTATTGATTACATTGGCTGCTTTAGAGATAATTATTCATTAGTCCTTGTTGGTCTGGTTTGCTTTTATCTCACCTGAAAACAGTTTTATACAAATGTGAGAATTGTGGTAATAAATTATTGAGAGTATCCAGAAAACTTCCCTGTCACTAGAGGATTGGAATGGCCTTGTCTACTTTGTTTACATTTTCGTATTTTCCTTTTATTTCTGCGACTTCTTTTGCGTTCAAAGTCTTTTTTACCAAAGATCTTAGAGTCTTAGTTTTGCTTTTGTCACCAGTTTCGTAGTTCTAGCAGTAAATCATTGCTACTTTTATATCTTTTCAAGAGCTGAGTTTTATTTATTCGAAGCACAGTTGGAAAGTCACCCCATGGATAATTTATGGTTGTACACCTACACAGTGTCCATTAACTCTAGTCTCTACAGTATGATTCTAGTCTCTAAAGTACACACCACTCACTGCAATGTAGCCGCCAATTTAATTTCCCTCTGTTTAGACCGCGAGTTTTTGTTATTTTCAGTGTTGTATAGGCCTTCATTGTATTACTTACTGCCAGCAATATTGTACTTAGCCCAAGCTCTCGGAGGCACACTTTAGCTTCAACAGTAGATCTATACGTTTTAGATATATTGTTCAGTCATCGGGAGGTCGGCATTGATTCATTCTGGGCCTTAGTAACAGCTAATCATTGGAGGAACATGTACTCGCATTGTCCGAAACTCGGTTTATGAAAATGCAGCATATGCTATTAGAGATAATATAGCCCCAGCTGGCTTTTGTCACTGGTGCGTGCAGGCAATCCAACCCATCGGATGTTGGTGGGTTGGCAGTTAATCACTGTGTTGATGTTGTCATGATCGAATCCACCCACATCCACTTGTCTCCACGACATTGAGCAGCAAATTGTCCAATTCACATCTGATAAAACAATCCATTACAACAATCAATGCCTACCGACCACCATCTCTATCCACTGCCATGTTCTACGTTGAATTGACGGTCTGTTGTTCTAACGACAGTCAGTTAATCTGCCACTGAGGCAATCTGAAGAGCACTGGGTGATGCAAAGATGCGAAGATAACAGCAGCTGTTAGAACAAACAAGACGTCGTTGAGTTCAGTGTTTGTTGAAGTGATGGATGTCCAGAGTATGAAACAACGCATTAACTCATGACCTACTCACAGTGACCTCTACCCCACCCCAACTGGAATGGAAGAACAAACTCGCACTCTAGCCGACTTATTTTGATTTTCGTATTGCAAGCCGTTATATTATAGGAAATCAACAACCGCCCTAGTTTATGGCCAAAACATCAAACCTCTAACTTCTGGTAACCGTTAGAGATCGTTCTCCCAATCACCCTCAACCTAACTGGTAGACGCCAATGCTTACTCAATCCGCTCCAAATATAGTTTGGAGCGCATACCATATGACAGACGCCCAAAGTGATTTTATATTTCGCTCGTTGTTACAAATAATTTAAAATGGCATAGTGCACGTGGTTGCTCATGAACGGTCCATATTTGCTGCTAGACGCTTGTAAATCTGCAACAAATCATTGAATTCCTGCGTAGGCATAACCATGTATGCTCCGAGTTGAAAGGGCTTGGGTGTTAAAGGCTTCAAGCGCCCAACAGAGATAAACCTTTCGGCTGTGATAAAAAAAACACAGCTGGTCGATTGAACCCGACTCCGGTAAAAGTTAGACCAATAATTGTCCATAATCAAAAGTGAACAATACACAGCTTTGAAGACTATCACACGATATTCACGAACGACTGATCCTATAGTTAGAGGCAATTTCCTTACAGACCCCTAATTGCGAGAGACCGCCTTTAAACCCTAACAGACCAATTGGGCGGGGAAATTGCTATATATAACGGAAGCTATAAAATAACTGAAACTTTGCTTTGTGTTTTGATGTCCATAGCACAGTGAAACGAAGTCTGCCATTGGTCGTTAGTGTGATGGAAGTTATAACGGTTGACTAAAATAATAAAAATATGCGTGATGTAAAAACAGGAAATATTCTGAAAAAACCATAATTATGGTTAATCGACTTTCTGATGTAGCCTACGACCTATTTTCCTTACCTCTGAATTTTTCAGTCGATAGGCGAGAATCTTAGAGATATGGAGGCTACTCATGTTTTGTAATTTTTTATTGGTCAGCATAAATGTAACAAACTCGGTAAAAACTTAATGCACGGAGGGGAAAAGCCAAATTTTCGAAATCAAGTGACGCAGTTTCAGACTGCAGTTCGTTTAGAAAGCGCAATTTCATTATTATGTCAAGCTGCCAAGCAGAGTAGAATTTTACGACAATATTTCCACACGATGTTCATGTGCTGCATTTGCTTTTATTGAGGTGAACGAGGTTCACAAACACAGTAAATTGTTCAACAAGTGGATAGAAACACGGCACACGCAGTCAGAGCAATATGCATGTACTAAATCAGAATTTAAAGAGATGCAGCGATGTATATGGAGCCACCATTTTTAAAGTACACAAATGAAAATAACTAACAAACATGCATATCCGGCATAAATAATATAATAGTCACAATAGCGTTTTGTGTCATACCGAAGAAAGCACGCTGAATCCAAATTTAAACGGATGCAATGAATTATGTGGCGCGCAATAGTCCTCAGAAATCAGGTCGAAGTGCTCAACTCGAAATCAATTATACTTAGTCTATTTCATCATATTTCCAATAGCTGAACCATCAACAACAAAGTCATTGACACATTGCGCAGTCAACACTAGTTGGCATAGGTTATTGAGTTGCTGACAACAAACCATAGTTAGACCTCAGATGAAGACTTCTTGCATCTGATAACGATGGAGCAAACTTGTCTTTCAATACCGGAAAAATTAATCTAACTCACTCTAACGACTTTCACAAGTTACGTACACCCTGGAGAACAAAGAAGAGCAATTTCTTGAAGCAGTGACCTTACTTTCCATCTTTGAAACAGTGGTGGGCTTTGAACCAGCAAAATGAACAACTAATTTCATTTCAGTGGAGCAAATAGTGAGCCGCAATTTGCGCGTCACATAGTAACAAAGTCGTTGTACTGAAATTGACAAATAGGACCTATGTAAGTATGTATGTATGTATGTATGTATGTATGTATGTATGTATGTATGTATGTATGTATGTATGTATGTGTACATGTATGTATTTACATGTATGTAGGTATGTATTTATATGTATATGTGCATGTATGTATGTATGTATGCATGTCTATATGTATGTATGTGTATATGTATGTGTGTATGCAAGTATGTATGTATGCATGTAGGTAGGTATGTAGGTAGGTAGGCAGGTACCAGCACACTTAATATAGAGTATTTAAAGTACTTCACTAAGCCACTGCATACGTATACCTATCTACCAGATAGTCCTGTATATATGTATGTTTACATCTATGTATGTTTGTATGTAAGTAAGTAAGTAAGTAAGGTATGTAGGCTATGTTTTAATGTTTCCGCGCTGCAGTACAGTAAGGTTATGCTCCTCGTATTCAAAATATTACCAAAATCTTCCAGAATATTTAAGAAACCTGAAAGACCCATTAATAGACCATTTTAGACCTCGTACCCAAAATCTCAAAACGCACAATTATTTCTCAGTGACGTAAATAGGACTTTTCGTTTGGGAGGCTTTAAGCATTGAACATGGCAAGTGAGGTAGCACGAGCCTATAGGGGACCAGAGGCTTGATTTATTTTGGGGGCTTCAGTTTTGTTTGGGGGGCTTAAGTCCCCAAGCCCAACCCTAGTTACGTCCCTGTTATTTCTGCAGATCTAGACAGATGGAAAACGATGCATCTTTGTGAACGTCTCACAGCATGTCTATGACAAAGCATTGTCAATATGATCATGAAAGACCAGCAATACATAACGTCTATCATTTTGCGTCCTCTTATCTCGAAAGTATTCATGCAATCTATCTTTGAGATGGCGTGTACTTTTCACAATGAGAGTACCGGTACATTGCCCATCAACTTGCTGCAACCGGTCAACATACACTTTCTCAGGTCATGCAGCTTGAAAACTGGCCGAATATTACATACAGATCGCACATCATTCACATAGGCTACTGCAGCTGAGCAAAGACCATACCTTGCATTGTTTCGCCAGAACAGAAAGAAATGTAGCCTACAATAATTTGTAATGCTCACGTTCATTAGAACGTCTGCGACAGTTTAACTGTGCCAGATAATTAATTAGAATGAACAATACGAAATAGTGCGATATTTAAATCACTTTTTTAGGTACATTCACTGCAAAATCAAATTCGTTACAAATACTTGATTGTTCTTTATTAAATTTTGCATCGTGGAGACTTGCAAATTTTTAATTTGGAAAATGAAACTTCGTTGCAAAAACTGTTTTGTTTGAACGACAGACCTATAATAAGAGTAGGCCTACAACATGAAAAGTGAAGCTCAGTAAAACACTAATTGACAATGTTATTAATTTTAAGCGCCTTTATAAAATAGTGAAGGCTCGTTGAAAACTTGTGTGTCTGATTTGATAGCAGCTGGGTCTCTTTGTTTGAGTTCTTATCGATTTTGAATGTCGGATTGTAATTCGATGTTCACCGACGAAGCTACGCCAGTGTGAGCCATGGCAGTGGTTGATTTTCTAGAGGGTCACATGAGGTCGCAATAAACACGTGACAAATAGGACCTTGAGCAAAGATCGAGGCGACATCCAGGGGCGAGCGCAGCGAAAACGACAAAGAGACAGCAATAAAAGTAATCGAATACGGAACACGAGAAGATTGAATGCTCAAACAAATAAAATCCCTCTTCTAGCTTTGAAACTAAAAGCGAGGCATTCACCGCAGAAATAGATTAACTGACGCGGCAGTTGCATTAACAGCGCCGAGCAATCGAATGAATTGCTTTCTACCCGTCAAAGGAGGCGTGAAGATTGTTGCTGCTTTGCTCTGAACCACGATTTATTCGACAGAGGAGGAGTAGGCCAGACGATCGTCAAAGTGCTTATTGGATTCAAACACAGAAAAAGGCTAAATGACTCCATTAAAAGAGACAACAGACGAAAACAGTTGTAAATGATAGGCTATACATCTCTTCTATACGTCTGAAAAATAGGCGGAGGGTGAATGTAAGGATTACAAGCCCGAAGGAAGTAAATAACAGTACAGCTTATAATATATATATATATATGCAGCACAATTGAGCCCAAGAGCAGTGAACTGCATAGGTTTACTTCCGATACACAGAGATTATTTTTAGATATTGATGTCCATCTCTTAATTGTACTGGTCTTTTGTTATTCGGTATTCTTTATTTTAAAAGATCAATGTAAAAGTCACGACGTTATGCGTTCCGTGGTCATAACCGTCGTAATACTATGTCTAGTTCAATGACATTTATTGTTGTCTTAGGCCTACTTACTTGCATTCTTATGTTCCGTCTCTGAAGATACTGCCAGCTGCAGCAGCAACAACAATATCGTCATATATAGCATAGCACGCGACCATCATCGAAATTTCTTTACTACCAGCAGTGAGAAACTTTCAGAGAATTGCAATGGTGGGCTTTCACATAGGACACGCATAGGACACACATTGGACACACATAGGACTCGACGCCGGCCTCATACAGTTCTTCGTTTTATTAGCAATTATAGCCTATTAATGTCTTAACGATTATCTGTCGTGGATAGAAGATTCGCTGTTGTTTTGTTCGGCAGCTGCTTGTTTACACACGAATGACACACTGAACTCATTAGATTGTAACTATAGGTGCGGTTTGTCAGCGGCAGATTTCATTAAACGAATATACAATAAACATCGGACACACGTAAGACACACATTATACACACATATAGAAGACACACAATATGGTTAGTATAGGTGCCATGAGATTAGCTTTAGTGTAGCGCTTTCGAAATGTGGAGTTTACGATTACGATTACGACGAGGCAAGACAGCCGGGTGAAGAAAATAGTGCGACCAATTTGCAATTAGTTTCCTGATCTTGGGGTCATTACAATTAATTTCTTGAAATGCTACAGGGTTCAAGCGCAGCGATTTGCGTAACTTTTAATTCTTTCCCGGAAATTTCTCAGGCAAGTGTGTCAGAAAAGCAAAGAACACAAAATTAAGAAACTCAAAGTAAATCGATATACAATCAAAACATCAAAGTAAGAAAAGACAATCTAATCAGTTTTAAATCTTCGTCGAGTCACACCTGTTGTCAAATTTAATTCTGAATATAGAGAAAGAGAATTGAAAAGTGCGTTAGTTAAATTATTATAGCTGACAACTGCAAAACTTTCCTTGCAACTAGTAGCCGAAATATTGTGGAAGGCCAGCACACCCTAACATGTCGGGCTAACTCGTAATCGTAATCGTAATCGAGCATTTATATAGCTCCACACAGAAAACAGAGGCGCTCCCGACCCGGTCCAGTGTCTTCACTGGTAAAGAGAGGTTTTCAGGCGCTGGCGGAACTATCCCCAGACACTTCTGTAACATGCTTTTAGTCACTCGTCGAAAAAATCGTGTTCCTTTGTAACCGAATATCGCATGAAATTAACTGTCAGTGTTGATGCTGAAGTGGTTGTACTCCCTAACTATTTAACAGATGGCCAAATATACAAACTGTTTTCCCTGTATTAGTTAGCAAGCACGCACAGCAGATGTCGGCACAACATCTTTTAATTATTAATTAAAATTAATAATTTTATCCTGGTTATTGGGGAAATTGATCAATAGAAGTTCCAGTATATAAAAAAAAGCAAGAGGAGGCAACTGCCTCTTCGTGCCTCAATGACAATGTAGCTACGCCTATGATTGTAGGTCAATATTCAGATTTGTGCAAAGCGCGGGCGCCTATGACAAAATAGTCTAACATCTATAGACGCCCGATCTACCTGTCTTCTCTAAGACCCAATACAATACATGAAGGCCTCTATAGTTCGTCTTCAGGCTAATCCATATAAATCTGTTTCGCCGGCGAATAGAATCGAGTCTGTGCAGAATGACGTCAACAAATGCGTAGCCTATATATATGCGTGACAGCAATCGACCATCGCTATTGATGACAGTGAAACATATACAGCGGCGCCGGTGAACATCTCACCCGTGGATCAATTAATTGAAAGACGAACAGGATTGAGGCCACCGTACAGTCGCTATAGCAAAAAGCGTGCTTTTATAATTAAATTCACTTAAACCGTGTGGCTGCAGGAGCGAAGAACCAAGACCTCCTTTGGACTAGAATGATGCGTCTCCAAACGAATTGCTTGCTGGGCCATAAACAACAGGCGATACTAACAACAGCTAAAGCCATAACTCCATGTTGCCCTCAATGGAAATCATCAGCGTGCAACCAGTCGTGTCTAATGTGAAGCACGAAATCCTTTCTGCCTGAGAAACAATCGACGTTTCGACAAACTGTTTAAGTTAATGGGCATATCTCATGCTTCGCCCTCTCTCTGCCACTTCGCTGCGTCCTCTTCGATCCTCTGATCGGCTTGACCTTTTAGTTCCCCGTGTCAGGACTGCGATGGCTCAATCCAGATCCTTCGCCTGCATAGGTCCTTCTCTGTGGAATGGACTTCCTCCACCGGTTCGCTCTGCCATCCTTTCTGGTAGTCTCTCCTCATCTTTGTCCAAACTAAAATCCTGCCTTTTCCTCGGGTTGCTCGCAATGGGAGAGCTTCTGAAAGGCTTTTGCTGTGAGAAGCGCTTTATAAATAGTCAAATACAATACAATAAAAATACATTATATATATATTAGTGGCTCATTAAGGCCGTTTATCGTTTTGTAGGTTATCTATGGATTTTTATAGACAGGAAATTCCATGAAAATAGTTGGGACGGTCCTGACCTGTATGCAGCTGATTTGAGTAGGTCTCTCTCTCTCTCTCTCTCTCTCTCTCTCTCTCTCTCTCTCTCTCTCTATATATATATATATATATATATATATATATATATATATATCATCGGCGTCGATGATATATATATATATATATATATAAAATGATGGAGTCATAAAGGACGGTGACGTCATTGTTAACATGATAAACGGTTGTGATGCAAACGTAGTTGTGGTTGATTTGATTTGACGGTTCTGACCATTATAGAGTCTGGGATTTGACAGACATAAAAAAGTATTTGAAAGTCAGATTGTTCTGTCCAATAAAAATTTCAATTGCGTGTTAATACGTTCAGCATTATTTTATATAAAAGAAACGCTGCTGCGGTTCGACTTTACAAGACTTACGGCTTAGGCCTATGCAGACGGTTTGATGCGAAATTCGTAAGCGGCTAGCGCTTGACAATTTAGTGTGCGAATAGCATGCACCCGTATCAAACTTTTCGACTATCCATGCAGGAGCCACGTACATTTGGCCTTAACAAGCTCGTATTGTGCTCGCCTGTGTATAGAGCGACGCATTCGGCATTCTTCTTTCTGTTTCCAATACACGACCAAACACAGGTTCATTCAATATTCCTTGGCAGATGAGCAGAGGTTCATTTGAAATACATAGACAAGCATTTTCACAGGCTTTGCTTAGATTTTAAAGCCTGCAAACCCTCGGTGAGTATATATATTTCATTATGTAGCGGTGGGACTCCATTAGTGGCACCGGTCCTACGCACAGACGCTGCCTATCATTTTCTGCGATGGCCATAAGACCATCTGCCGGTTGAATTTCTCTAAAATTATTTCTGCCGAAACCACCTTAGGCAAGTTCTTCATTTAACTCCATATTAGGCCTCTTTCTGTCTGAACTATACTTTCTTTTATATCAAATCATTATGAAACTGTCTCTAAAGAATTCTCTGAATGAATGAATGAATGAATGATCGGATTGCCGTTCAGTGCAATAAACCTATTAAGCCTTATTAAGTATACGTAAGTATATTCTTTATTGAACCAGTTGCAATCCGCATTATGGTGTACATACATCATATATAATAAACAGTAAACAATCAACAGTCAATATGAATAAAGCATTCTAACTATACAAGTTTTTTTCATATTATGATTAGCTAAAGGTAAAACACGGTCATGTGACCGGGGTCGAAGGGAATAGGCCAACAGCTTTTTGGAGGAAGAAACCTATGGAGAACATGGCCCGGGAAAACAAAACAAGG
Organism: Aporrectodea caliginosa; assembly: GCA_020284085.1. Classification (NCBI taxonomy): domain Eukaryota; kingdom Metazoa; phylum Annelida; class Clitellata; order Crassiclitellata; family Lumbricidae; genus Aporrectodea; species Aporrectodea caliginosa. The sequence goes on along the minus strand of JACEVL010000156.1, from coordinate 181,090 downwards.
TGTCGGCTTTAAGGCATAGTTGTTCAAAGGTTGGGCTATTAGTACATCGTTAATACAAACAATGCAAATCCCTCTCATCTGTTGCTGGGTGAATCAGTTCACCTTCAGATTCTGTTGTTCGTCTGCCGCTTCATACCAAATGCTTGTGTGTGTGTGTGTGTGTGTGTTGTGAAAACACAGGCGCTATATCAATCATAGCCAGGAATGAACGCAATTTGCCAAACAGATCAAATATAGGCAGAAGGTATCGCGGTGACTGATGGAGGACGTCGTGTGAATCGGTCGGCATCTAATCACAATCTAATTAGGTCAACAACATCATCATTATCAACTCTAGAGATTTATGCGTTTTCTGCTGTCATGTTGGCCATTGTTTGGCGTGTTACTAATGATTGACTTTTGTTTTTGTTATTACTATTATTCAGTCGTTTCTTGTTATTATGACTCACCATACCACCCATGCTGCTTGCTCTCATAGCCTACTTCGACAAACAAAACACTTCCAACGCGATTTTCCATTACCCTAAAATACTACACGTCTTATACTGCAGCCTCTCGTCGTCCCATTTCTATCACTATACGAACGATTCTAATTTGTGTTCAGCTGTTGTTGTTAGTTGCTGTTTAAAGACACTGTGTCATAACAAAGATGATTAGCGTCGCCCTCCTTCTTTATCCAGGCTTGGGACTGGCACTGCCAGTGTCCTCGGCGTGCGGATGCTCCTTTATATATATATATATATATATATATATATATACGAGGTCGTTGGCGCATTCGGTGACCTCAAGGATCAATAATGCACAGGATTGGCAACGCCTACGTCACTAGTTGGAGGCCGGTCCTCTGGCGGACAGAAAACTAATGCGTCTTAATGCGTCCTATTTAGGCCTACATGCCAAATGCATTTAGTTAATTGCAATTGAAGGAAACCCCACGAATAATCACATTTGCAGAGTAAAACATTGCCTGTGGCGATTAAAAGCATTATTTTTGAAGGTCGAAGCGGGCGACATCTGTCGTCCAGGATGTAAGCTGATACACAATTACTTTCACGGTTCTTTTTCCTCTGTAAATAGATCCTTTACGTTGAGCATAATTTTATACAATTATAATTATAAGAGATGTACTTTTCTAAGTCTAATTCTAATGAGCTATGTGAGAAAATGGGAGGGAGACTCGGGTAGGAACAACATGTAGACTGCTATGTTATGTAAAACGACAACATATCAAGCATCCTTTTAGAAAACCTCCTTCGAAATGAACCGTTATTTTGATCGTAGTAGGTCTATCCTACCAGTGATATTTATTGCCAATGCAGAGGTCATGAAGAGTAGGATATTGAAGCAGGTTTGTTATGAGAAACGATAGCATACTTCGACGATTTCAATCGTCCCTCTATAGAAAAATCTCTTGCAAACTGTCGAGCCGCAGTTTTGATCATAAAAGCGTTGCATTAGGATTCATTGCCAATGCTGAGGTCACAATTATGACCTGTGGGGTATTGACCGATCAGCTTCTGTTATGTGTTCAAAAGATTCTATGGAAGCCAGTGTCACTGACCATGCAGAGGGCAGAAGAGGTCTATTCAACCGCCGTTCTATCAAAAAATAGGCATATTGGCCAAAGTTTTAGTCAATATCCACACACATACATGCATGCACATAAACCTATAAATTCTTTAAATATGGTCATGTTTGAGGATGTACAATTTTGATGTAGGCCTATAATTGTGCGGGTCATTATTTCGTGCTTAAATGCTCACCTAAAAACCCGGCTTGTTTGTGTGTGTGTGTGTGTGTGTGTGTGTGTGTGTGTGTGTGTGTGTGTGTGTCTTTCGGCCGATCTCTACATGTGCGTGTTGGATGTCTATGGCTCGTTGTGCTAATTTAATCGCATTCCTAAGTATGATTAATGGCAGAATGGCACGGCATTTAGTTGAGCGTGTGCGAATAGGCTACAGGTGGAAAGTGTGCACAGTGCGTCAGCTGAGGATTTTCTCGCCGATGTTGTCTCTGATCCTTTCATCGCAGAAGAATAACCAGACTCTTGCAAGCTAAGCTTAGGTTGCAGCGACAAGCATCACAGGAAAGCCACTGACGGCAGGCTTGGATGTTCGTTCAGAGTGATAGATACCATCATCATCATTATTATTATTATTATTATTATTATTATCATTATCATATCATCATCATCATCATCATCATCATCATCATCATCATCATCATCATCATCATCAGCAGCAGCAGCAGCAGCAGGGAACTACAGTATATATCAGGTGCGCAATTGCAGTAATATCCGTTCATTGTCTTTTTAGCCGCATCAGTGTTCATTTGAATGATTGATAGCTATCTTGACTGTCAGCAGAAAGGCTCAAATCGCCATCAAAATTATTTTCCGCTCCACTTGCGCATCCAAGTGAATAGGGCTATAAATGGGTACATTGACAGCACTCTGTTAATGAGAAGATTAGTGGGGAAAGAAGAAGAGGTCTAACTATTCGTCCTCATTTCCCGAGGCTGTCATCAATCAAATCTTTTATGGGAGACATTTACAAAGTAACATTCATATACAGTTAAGCCTTAGGTTAATGCACCGACGTGTAGGAGATGCCCGGCTTCTATAGACACCATCGTCATGTTCTCATCATGCACATAATTTCTTGACTTTTATGAGCAACCTAGCTAGAGCATGGTACCAACTAGATTCACAAAGTACTTACAGGCTCTCTCTTTTATGTTTTAGTTATAAAGATATCCCCAAGTAGGCCTAGAGGTTCGTAGCCGATTGGTCAGAAAAGCAGATTTAGACGATCGAATGACTGACATAAACAGGATCAAGATCGAAAGGAAGCTTTAATCTTGGTGAAATTTAAGCCACTGGCCATAAGCATCTTCGTGAGTGCATATTCGCAAGTTGCATCGCGATATGAGTTTGTGCAAATTGAGCTGACGTTTTTCTCAGCTACCAGAATATTTTGTCCTCGATACGATGGATCGATGAAATTAGTTTCGTTAAAATAGGCGTCAGTGACGTAACGAAGGGTTTCAGCGCCCAGGGGCAAGGGTTGATGACTGCGCCCCTTTTAATTTTCTTGTTGACTTTTAGTCGTTCTTGACATAGTACTGTGTACCACTGAAAGCTAATTTTGCGACCCTCTGGTGCTGCGCCCGGGGGTGGCTGCCCCTCTGCTCCCCCTTCGTTACGTCACTGATAGGCGTGCATTATTTTGTGATAGCATACCAAAACTTTTACTAAAGTGGCTCTGAGTGACCTGTTTTTGGTCGATGGCTCAGTGGCTTCATTTCGATGGACTTATTCTAAGACTGTTGACCACACACATGCATGCACCAACGTTGGTTGGGCTGTGAGCTGCTGAGACGAGCATTAATCTACTGGATAATGTTCCATTAACAGCAGTAACTGCAGGCAACAATTAACCTAGCTTTTCCAAAGCTATTATTATAATCATGATTGATTTCATTTAGGTGTTTGTTGATAATTGCTCATATTAGCATGCGTCGTTATTTTAAATTACAGCAATGCTAAATATAATATTAAATTGAATATGATGTCCTCTATACTAAAAATATTTCCGACATTAATCTTATGTTAAAACATAGTAGCGTATCTCTTTCATATGAATGTAAATGTTCGCGTTTTTCTATAGCGACCGTATGCCTCGACCCTAACTATTCGTCCTCGTATCACGAGGCGGTCATCAATCAAATCTTTTATGGGAGGCATTTACAAAGTAACATTCATATACAGTTAAACCTTAGGTTACTGCACCGACGTGTAGGAGATGCCCCCGGATTCTATATATAGACACCTCGTCATGTTCTTATCATGCATATAATTTCCTTGACTTTTATGAGCAACCTATAGTAGAGCATGGCACAATGTACTTCACAATGTTTAGACTCGCTCTTTTATGTTTTAGTTACAAGGATATCCCAAGTAGGCCTAGAGGTTCGGTAGCCGATCGGTCAGAAAAGCAGACTTAGACGATCGAATGACTGACATAAAGAGGATCAAGATCGAAAGGAAGCTTTAATCTTTGTGAAATTTAAGCCACTGGCCATAAGCATCTTCGTGAGTGCATATTCGCATGTAACATCGCGATATGAGTTTGTGCAGATTGAGCTTACGTTTTTCTCAGCTACCAGAATATTTTGTCCTCGATACGATGGGTGGATGAAATTAGTTTCGTTAAAATAGGCGTCAGTGGCGTAACGAAGGGTTTCAGCGCCCAGGTCCTGGCAAGGCATTATTTATGACTGCGCCCCTTTTATTGTCTTGTTGACTTTTGAATCGTTCTTGACATAGTACTGTGTACCACTGAAAGCTAATTTTGCGCCCCTCTGGTGCTGCGCCCGGGGGTAGCTGCCACTCCTCTGCTCCCCCCTTCGTTACGTCACTGATAGGCGTGCATTATTTTGTAATAGCATACCAAAACTTTTTCTAAAGTGGCTCTGAAATGACCTGTTTTTGGTCGATGGCTCAGTGGCTTCATTTCGATGGCCTAATTCTTAGACTGTTGATCACACACATCCACCAACGTTGGTTGGGCTGTGGGCTGCTGAGACGAACATTAATTTACTGGATAATGTTCCATTAACAGCAGTAACAGGCAACAATTAACCTAGCTTTTCCAAAGCTATTATTATAATCATGATTGATTTCATTTAGGTGTTTGTTGATAATTGCTCATATTAGCATGCGTCGTTATTTTAAATTACAGCAATGCTAAATATAATATTAAATTGAATATGATGTCCTCTATACTAAAAATATTTCCCACATTTTACATCTTATGTTAAAACAAGGCGTTGTGCCTTAGTAGCTTATCTCTTTGAAGCACTATGAATGTAAATGTACACATTTTTCTATAGCGCCGCATATCACCTCGACCCTCCTCAAGTTTTGAATTAATTGATCGGATGTGAATCTCAGTAATAATAATAATTAGAATTTCTTTTCCACCTAATGAATATAGCGTCCAATTTTTGTTTAATTAAGCGCCTGACAAACGCACTGCGCTGTACATTTACATGTTATGCAATTTTGTTTAAAAGCATAGGTCTTAACTACTAACAAAGGCGTATTACACAGACCAGCTTAATAAGGCTTGCAATGCAGTGTTATTTTAGTTCCTGAGAATAGAATTGGAAAAATAATTATTTTAAATTAGTTCCACGGGACGAAAACAACAATAACAAATAAGTCAGGACCGAGAATAGAATAGGAATAAAAGCTTCAAAATTTTGAATAGAACAAAAAATATTTTTTGATTTTTTTCTCGGACGAGAATAGAATAGAGCAAAAAATATTTTTTGATTTTTAATAGCTATGCGGACTGACGGCGGCTCCTGATTGAAGTGACAGTAGCAGTCGCATTCACATTGTCCGTAATATCATAAATACGTCAAGATACTTTTTTGTGTGGCAGTCTCATAGACATTAATCGTTCATTTTGGACATTTCTGTGAGGACTGTAAGTGGAAGTGGAACTACAAATATACATTTTCTGGCACTGGAATATTAGGCCTATGTTATGGCAGTATAGCAAATTAGACTATAGTGATCCTTGAAAACCAGTTCCATTTATAACTATCTGCAAATGTTATTAGAGATGCTTACCAACTGCTTAACATCGCATCTACAACTGCATTAAATTTCCTGAATTTAGCTGAGTTTGCGCAGAATGAAGACGAATGTGTTGGCGTGTAGGCCTATATATAGGTCCAAATCTTATATAGCCCAACCTTCGTCCGAAAGCAACAAATATTATAGAAATTTGCGAAACTTGCCCACAGAGTGTTATATAAGTTTAGCGCTATGGTATTTCAGCGTGTTATTCGCGTTAAGCCGAAAAAACGTAAGTTTTAATTAGCGTCTTTTTTTTCACGACAGCATCTATTTAATATCACTTAGAAACGTCTTTCATTAAATGGTACAGTAACACTTGGACTCAGAGGTTTCTTCCGCTTCGATTGTTTGCATTAGCCTTGTATTCTGTAGACTGCTCTTACTGGCAGTGTTTACCGACTCCTACGCACAATTTCAGTTCGTCATAGTATCTCGGCAATCATTATAAGCAGAACGTTAAGCCTAAAGGAAGCAGAGACGTTGCGAGACGAAGTGCTGTAGACCCTACTGTTACACTAGTGTTGCCCTCTATTTTTTGATCAATAAGTAAGTTATAAATATAGCGTAGCGGGTATTTTACGAATTTGAACTACGCAAGTAGCCTTGAAAAACTTGTATTATGCCGGTAACGACATACAAATCAGTAGAAGCAATCAGTAGGCCTACTTTCCTAAATGTGGGAAAACAGCCAAGCTGAAGCAAAAAAGCAAAGGTTGCAAAGTTCATGATAAGTATGAATGCTTTCCCAAACGATTATTACAGCTTATGCTTATCCAGCTTATTAAGGCTGTTAAAGACAAAATGAGTCAGCTACAGGTTAGATTGCATCCATCTAAATTTCTTAACTTCTTCAATGCACATAATAATTTAAATTTAGAACTGAGACACACATTTGAACGCAAGAACTAGTCTATTAGATCTGATATAGTATTATTTATGCAAACGAAGAGATACCTTGATGCTGAGCTCCGACGGCTGTCACTAGCGTCAGATGAAAGTCTGAATTCACGCTCGTTCCATTGTTACAGTAGACTACTTAGATGCACGCGGCTGTCTTCCCCGTCTGCTGTCTATGAACATAGCCCGCGCTCATGAAAGCAGGGACCATGGCGACGAGAGATAGCCTGCTGTTCGCAATCCAATCGCTTATTATATGCACAGACGCATCTGCATCTCAATTGCACCTCATGACATGTCAGACGTAGGCCTATCCACTTCAAAGCAGGTAAACGTTGTACATATGATGCACAAGAGACAAATAATTATCTTTAATAGCAGTTATCATTTTATGTCTGGTGTCATCGTGTCTAATGGTTACAATAACAATTCGCTGGGTATTGCACAGACTCGGTAAACTCCATTGTCGATATCACGCATACATGTCTGCTGGAGCTTCACGAAGGTTATTTTGAAATCAATTTAGTTATCATGCATTACGAAGAAAGTCCCTCGATTTGGCGATTTCCGGCCAAAATGAAGACTGCAAAGAGAGTATGGCCGCAGCAGCGTTCAAGCAAGATAAGACTCATTGGTCCACATTGAACACATACACCAGGCAACATGCATGCATGCAGCAGACAGCTAGATACACGCACGAAGCAACAGTTTCAGCGACTTGTATATTTACATATATATATATAGATATTATATGTTTGTGTCTGTGTGTGTGTGTGTGCTGTGTGTGTGTGTGTGTGTGTTGAGTGTGTGTGTGAGTGTGTGTGAGTGTGGGTGTGTGTGCGAGTGTGTGCGAGTGTGTGCAGTGGAATATATCACCAGGAAATCTATTGTGTTGATTAGGTGCACTCAATGCAGGCTTGCAATGAGTGTGCCTATATCCGGTCTATATGCTCATAATAATGGCGACGAGCACTGCTGTGTTTACATAGCAGTTGCATACAAATCAGGAAAGTATAAAAGAAGAGACATATTGTTTAGACATAGTGCTGCAGTATACTCCATCTGGATTTTAACTTAATCGCTACTTTTCTGCTAGAAGTATATCGTTAACAGCTTGCTGGTCAATCATCAGTTGTCGTTACCATTCGGTTAGGAAGTAGACATGCGTATTTTTCTAGTTAATGAGGTTGCTGAAAATACCTGGAAAGAAGCGCTTTCTGCAAAAGCTCTTGTGAGGATTAACTCTTTGACGACGAGCTGCATTCGTTTCCCAGTCACTGTTAGCACGCTGTTCTCGTCGTTAAAGTGTTAAAGAAAGCGCCTCTTTCCCGACATCATTAACGTAATTGAAGGCATTGGTATCCGATAGGTGGCTTTAATGTATCTGCCGCCATTACATCGAGTCTTGTTACTGATTTACCGTCGCTTTAGTTTTCAGCAGATGCTGCGAAATGCAGGTTATTGCGTGACTTTGGCAGTTGCTATCATCTCCGCTTCCCGCAGATTTATTATTCTTTCAGAGTTTTTCATGCATCGACATAATATGGGCCTTTATGGCTGACGAGACCAGCCACTGCAGTGTACAAGATGAAGGTCAAACTAGGGCCCAAACATATATTTATGCATGCATTAATATGCCGTTTTGCAGAAGTGAAGCTTTTCATTTCATTTCATTTCACATATTTATATAGCGTCCCTTCAAGATTTCTACTCAGAGGCGCTCCCGACTACAGCGCGGACACTGAATCGGAGTTTCACGCCGAAGCGCATGAGCAATTGCGAGTGAAGGACTTGCTCAGGGTTCCTACGCGGCGGCTTGAGGTGGATTCGAACCCGCAACCCTACGGCTGCAAGGCACCGAACATACCCCTACACCACCGCGCCCCACAAGCTTTGTTCCAACTGTTCGTGGGAAAACTAGCAGTGCATAGACCTGACCGTCTTACCGATATTTGTAAACGCATTACAGGTCCTGCATAAGCATATGTATGCAAGAACTAATTGTTTAGGTAATACATGTGTTCGGGGCTTTTATGCTTGTCTTTATGGCAACGTTAGTTTTATAACGTTTATTTAACGACGACGCCATTATCTTCTTGATTGGCATGGCAACGCCAGTGCTTATACGACTTTACTTATAGTCGAGAGAAGGTGAGGGGAAGTGTAATTGGTAGGAAAGACGACAAAGAAGGGGATATTGAGAGGGAAGGGACAGGAAGGCAAGAGGAAGAAACGAGAGGCAAGTTGGATTTTGTTTAGACGGGACATTGTGTTGCACTATAGCGCGCATGCAGATGCTCTGTGCGTGCTTGGATATAGTTAAGAATAAATCATTACTATGTAGTTCTGTACATAATAGGTCTATATAGGCTACACAATATTTAGAGAACTGTATTGCAGGCTTAGGCCAATATATATTGCATGCTCCATAGAAATTGCAGATATTGTATGTACGTATACGCTACATATAAAACACTTTTCTTGCCACTTTTTCTTTCTATTACTGAGCATGTTCATGTGAAGAGTTTCTTAAATGCACTGGGGATAACATAACAAACTTGGAACACCATTAACATTGTGCACGTGTTGTCTCACAAAATGGCAGTTTTATTTCAACTCTAATCATGGTGAAATCCCAAACTGGTGTTTACATATAATGTGGGTATCGGCGGCCTCGTGTAGGCTATAATTATTTTGGCCACGCGTTTCAAGGGAGTTGCCAACATTGGTCGTCCTACCTAGGCAAGCCGGGTCAATTAGGATCTATAATAAAAGAGATGTTGGCTAATGTATCAAGGGAGATGTAAACATGCTGGCTAGATGTATGAACACTTGACGTCATTTGGAGCTTTGCCAAAAAATTACAAGTCTATTTACAGATTCGAAGAAACTGTGTCTTTCATGCGGCGTTCAGAAACCGTATAACCGCGAAGTCGACCATTAACTCGATGCTACAGGAAAACCCAAAAAGTGTAATAACAGGTGTTGCTAAGTTGATGACAGCGGAAATACATTGGTCAACAAAAAGCGAAGACCAGTGTGTCCTGCTGTGGGGACACTTTGTATGTTCCATATTAAGACAGACTAACACATTTTTGTAGCACTATAAGTAGGCCACAAATAAAGTTTACTTTCAGTCTAATGAGTCTATATTTGATTATCGAATAGGCTACTCTGAAATGCAACAATAGTTGCCCTGCCAGCTTGCCGACATGAAGCCCCCATAGGACCCATACATCCATACGGAACCCATATAGTGCCTGTATGGTTCCCAAACAATTACATGGAAATGCTGGTTGTATTTAATTACCCGCTAATGATATCGCCCTTGTTCCAAAGTTCAGAAATCCTTAATATATATATATATATATATATATATATATATATATATATATATAAACATTATATATATATATATGCACGATCATACGACAAAGCTGAGCAGATGTACGTGACGGACATGTTCTCACACCTCTCACAACGTAATGTGTGCTTAACTTTGCATTCATCTGCATTATTTCCTGCAATTAATTCTTTTATCGATACTTCCTATGCAGCTTGGCCTACTTAGACCAAGTTAAGGTAATTGAACGATGTAAGAAGATTTTATGAGGCTAAGCACGATTTAAGCAGTTGTATTTGACAAAACAGGCTCAATGCTTTTAGAAGTAGGGCCTAAACGTAGGTTACATAGGCGTATATACATGTATGTGGAGAACTCCGGATCGTTTCTTATGGTCTGAATAAACCTGGTCATAAAGTTTTAAGATACGCAATAGTCGACGCTTTGAAAGATGAACAAAGTCGACACCTTGATAGACAGACATAGTCCCTATTATATGCAAAACTATTTGAAACTATGATAAGGTGTCTTTATAATGGAGAACCGGAATTTATTTCTTGGCTTTGCACGTTTACTGGAGTTCTCAAACCGGAATTTATTTCTTGGCTTTGCATGTTTACTGGAGTTCTCTAGTGGTGACTTTTCTAGTAGGTCTAACGTGATCAAGGGTCGTTTATTGTCGAATTGTTTTTTTTATAATGAACGTTAAACAAATTTAGACTACCGTATATGTAGCTCTTTTGAGAGGTACAATAAGACGCTAAAGGATAACTAACGGACTGTAATAATAATTTATATTACAAAGTTCAAATTATATTATGTAAATACATGCGTAGCGAGATAGACCTATGCTTATATCTAACTGCTCTTCATCTGGTTCCTCCGATCGCATTTATGTGTGACTTTGCGCCCGTTAAAAAATCTTCGTAATAATAGGCAAATAATGATCTACGGACCGCGTAAGCCGTAGGCCTACATGTATCCAGCAGCCGGGTAATTTCCGTTTCCGCCGAGGAGTGTCGTGGGTCTTCGAAGTGACCTCGATCGTTAGTCACTGTTTGGTGGCGTCTTGATACACCGATCATTGGCACGCGACGAATGTCTGTTCGTTCTACGTGCACTCGGCGCTCGACTAATAGCTGGACGTATCTCATCTGACACCAACGATTAAGGGACTACTGGGAGGCAGGGTTATCGCATATATGCGGACGCTGTAGTATACTGCATATCGTCGCTACACAACCAAAGCGGTGTGGTCCAAAGACTCAGGACATGATGCCATCTGTCAACTTTGGATGGAAATCCGTTGGTTGGGTTCCGCGTGTGTTTTCGCAACTGATAGATTTCTTCTAGATTTCAGTTCATTTTTGTACTTTCTAATAAATGCCTGTTCTTAATTACATTAACATCCTATCGGCTAGCGCTGGCTACTTTTCTGCTGAAGTGGCGCGATTTAAATGGTTAGTTACAATTGCAAATTGCAATTACAGAGGTAATAAAATACAGCCCGCAAAAACAAAGTTTTTTACTATATCCATCTAGTATCCTATAATGCGTCTTACGAAGCAGTTACCTCTACAAATATATAGTCCGCGTTCATTTTACAACATAGCGTCCGTTTAATGAGGCAGCGCACCCGTATCTGTTGCGGCCAATCACAACGCTGGCCAATCACAACGCTCCGTATCGGAAAAGGGGATTTCCCGATTCGAAAAGTTTAGTCCCCGATTCTATAAGCTAGCCTTTTTTGGGGGAGGTGAAATTTTGATAGAATGAAGTGTGTGCGAGGGCGAGTCTATATGCCAAGTTTCACGACGATTGAATGATTGTAAGTGATCGAACTAGTCGTCGCAAGATTTGACTATTTAGCCTGTGGCTCAATCAAGATTCCCGCAAGTTAAACTAGATGGATAATAAAAGAACCAATAGTAAAAACAAAGTTTTTTACTATATCCATCTAGTATTCTATAATCCGTCATATTAAGCAGTTACCTCTACAAATATATAGCATTTTACAACATAGCGTCCGTTTAATCAGGCACCGCACCCGTTTCTGTTGCAGCCAATGGCAACGCTGGCCAATCACAACGCTCCGTATCGGAAAGGGGATTCCCCCGATTCGAAAAGTTTAGTCCCCGATTCTATAAGCTAGCCTCTTTTGGGGGAGCTGAAATTTTGATAGAATGAAGTGTGTGCGCGGGCGAGTCTATCTGCCAAGTTTCACGACGATTGAATGATTGTAAGTGATCGAACTAGTCGTCGCAAGATTTGACTTTTTAGCCTGTGGCTCAATCAATCAAGCAAGATTGCAAGCAATCAAGCAAGATTCCCGCAAGTTAAACTAGATGGATAAAAAGTAAAAGCATTAGCAGTCTGCAACTGTGCCGCCATACTAATGACGTATAAGTAGGCAACAAGACTTGTAGCGCACGAGAGCGAGCAACGCAGAGATTCGTTCGCAGAAATAGATTTGATCAGCAGCAGAATACAAAGATAGCGAGCGGAACGGGAGATAATGAAAAGGCGCCTAATGAATAGAGAGTGGTAGTGATTTAAATTGTAGTGATTTAAGTGGAAACAAGGTGAATGTCTAGACTCTAGAGAAAGAAATTATGCAAAGAACGGTACCGGGAGCAAGAGCAAGAGGGAAACCAATGAAGAGGTGGATGGACAATGTGGGCGAATGGTTGGAATCAGAGCTCGAGGGTACGTACCATACGTATTCTATTTTTGAAAGGTACGTACGTTTTTTAACGTACCCTATTTTAGGGCACGTAAACAATACAAAAATACGTTAACCACGTCATTGCTCTTTATAAGAATGTTCAATTTAATTTAAGCAAACAAACCATAAATAAAATTTTCGTATATGATACGTACCATACGCGTATTCTATTTTTTTAAAGGTACGTACGTATTTTAACGTATTCTATTTTAGGGTACGCGTACCCTCGAGCTCTGGTTGGAATTATCAACGGAAAGGTTGCTGCGAGAAACCGACGACAGGAGAGGATGGAGAAGAATCGTCTACAATGCGACCAACCCTCGTATCGAGGACGGTTGAAGAGAGAGAGAGAGAGAGAGAGAGAGAGAGAGAGAGAGAGAGAGAGAGAGAGAGAGAGAGAATTTAAATACCGAATAAAACCGTAAAGAGTGGAAGGGAGGAGAGAATATAGAGAACATTCTCAGAAGAGAAGATTAAAGGGGATGGACATTGGAGACGTGATTTGTATATGGGCAAGGATAGAAGAGCCATGAAGCAATGAACTGGATCTCTGACTCCCTGAGGGGAGGAGGGAAACGGAAAGACCACGGAAGAACTGGCCGGAGATCATCAAGGATGACTTGAGGTGCTCGAAGTCGGTGCTGTCGTGGAACGAGGCTGACAGACTGACAATGGACAGATATGAATGGAGAAGATGTGTTGCCCGATGTGCAGACCTGTATACATGGGAAGGACTAATGGACTACTAATTAATTTGAAGACTGACTGCAAATAAGGAAATAAAAAAGACTGGGTTTCTGGTGCAATCAAATAAGAATGGAGTCAACAGCGAACGCATAGAGAAGAAGACTGCCTTTCACAGCGAGAAACTAATTCTCAGAGTTAAACTGCGCTGTGTCCAGCTGCAATGTCGAAAAATATGGTAGATGGTTCACCGATGAGATTGCCGGAAATACACTACACGGATCCCCCAGGAAGTATATTTTCTTGAAAAGTCAGAGATTACATACCGGAATGGCTAGACGATCACCCGAAAATTACCCTATTTAAAGCACAGCATTTGTTGCTACATGTTGCAGAAAACATCAAGTTTAATGTCATGTAGATCTATTGTTAAATCTCCTGGGAAATCAGTCTCTGTGTGTAGGCCTCTAATAGCTGTGAAATTTCTATAACAAGCTCTTGAAAGCAGATGCACGTAGTAGTAAAGGTAGTGCTTGATTTCATACAATCATCTGACGTCATATATTATAAGCATACGTCTCTCTGTCTGTCTGTATTGTAAAATAAATGCTGTCTGAATACATTAAGTCAAGTATGTTGCTCTTGTCTCTATCAACGGCGCCAGTTCCAGACTCATTCCCACCCTCTTTAAAAGGCCTTCGTCAGCTTATTCAGGCGCACTGCGTCAAGTCAGAGGGGTTAAGTACCGTCACGTGGCGTTTGGTGAAACCACACAGGCTATGCGTTTTTCACCGTTTCAAGATGATTAATTTCGACTTGTTCGATTAATTTTCGATTAATTATTTTATTTATTTTATGACGTCAACCGACATATTTCCTGAATTAACATCATAGCGAACAGCAATAATGTGAAACATTTGAGTGGAAAAATTAGCGATCATTTTGCATTTAAGGTAAATGCTGATGGAAAAGTCGAAGATTGCGAAATTATTGAAGATTTTTGTAGATAGAAGGTAGTTACTACTGACTACATTTCTGAGTTTGACAATTCGAACTTTAGCATGTCGAATGATTTGCAGTGCCTACCGTCTAAAAGGGTTTTTTACGTTATATGTAACATGGACCAAATTAATCGAATTTAATCGATTAATCTCGATTAAATTTAGGAGATTAATCGATTAAAATTACTTTAATCAGTACCAGCCCTAATGTCTATATGTATATATATATATATGTATATATATATATATATATATATATATATGTATTTGTCGGTTAATAAGGAAGGAGGGGTGAGGGGTTAATAAGGACGAGGGGTGAGTTCCTTGTTCCACGGACTCGCTTGGCTATAAGGCAGCGCCGTGCTTTCTCGGTTGTTGGCCCTTCCATCTGGAATGACCTACCACTTAAGCTCCGTTTTTACTTGTAAGCCATCTGACAGGGTTCTACAAGTCCCTCAAGTCTTTTCTTTAGTCGTGGCTGGGTCGGGAGCGCTCCTGAGTAGTTTCTTGAAGGGGCGCTATATAAATGCTCTGAATGAATGAATTAATTAATTCACCGCCATTTCATTTTTCCCATGCTAATGTATTACATGACTTTCCCACGTAAAATTAATTCACCGCATTAAACTGGTGTCAAAAACACAGCACGATGGTCTAGAAAGACATCTTTTAATTATAACTATTCTCATGAAAGCGAAGTTCAAAAACATTTCTACGTTCAGCTTACGAACTTTGACTCGATTGTGCCACATAAATTCGCACTTGTCTAAAATAAATGACGACACTAACCCTAACCCTGACCCTAACCGACCCTCACGACGTAAAGTTTTATAGTCCATGAGAGTTACTTTGAGGTTATGTGTCGTTGTTACGCGTCGTGAGGGTCGGTTAGGGTCAGGGTTAGGGTTAGGGTTAGTGTTGATCCCTGTAACCACGTGCCTCGGCGAACAGGAATGTCTTCGCGACAGTTAATTTGATGGCATCTCCATCAACTAGGCTACTTCGATCTTTTATCGTGAACCAACGCTGACAACTGCAATAAATTCATGGCGTCTTAAGTGTTTCTTGAAAATGGATGGACTTGTACGGATATGGAATGTGGAGGTGAACTAACCGACAAGGTACAGAGAGGAAACGTGTGGCGGTGAATTAACCGACAAGTACCATATATATAAATGATATTATATGTATGTAAATGTATGTGTGACTATCTACATGTATATGTATATTTATATGTATGTATGTGTATGTATTTATAATTCATGTATATATAGGCTATGTACTTATACACATATGCATACATAAATATATACATATATATAAATTCATGTATATGTTAGAGCCCCTATTCCTAGATGTCGACTTATGTCGACAACAGCCTCGAAAGTGTATTGCTGATGCAAGGTTTCTAAATACTAGTTTGCACGTATGAAGTTCAAGTGAAAGTGTAGCATACAAAACTAAAAATAAAAAGATTACACGCAATAACGTTGAAATGGGTGGAGTGAGAAGCGGTGAATGAAGTGACCCAGCGACTGAAGTCTATTATGATGTTGTGATGATGAGGATGAGGGTTCAATGGTCAGGCGCTGACCCACAATGAGGATCAGAAGACGACTGGTTCTTTGAAGGAGGCAAATTTACGTGGCAACCATTGCTCCGCCGTATACAAGAGTCATAGCAATATCTATAACTCGGTCTATATATAGAGCAATACACTGCAATTTTGATGCATATATAATACTTCTATAAACAATAGATATAGCACATGATTAAATACATTTAGGCTCAACTTGTCTCAACTGAACTCTGCACCAAAAAGATCGGAATGATCCAAGTCTTTAAGTGGAGTTGATTTGTTTATCTAAGTTGAGCTACTAGTGTTTATTGTCTCTATGTTATTCGTCGTAGGCCTACTTGATGTCGACGGCATCACCTGAAAACGACAGAACAATTTACGAAGACCAACGCGAAATTCTTCGTAGAAAAAGCCATAGATGAATGGATCGTTGCAGCAGTTAACGTAGGACAAGAATTGACCCACGTTATAAGTGACGCCACTCAGATCCAGCGCCAAGTTTCCCAGGAAACTCACAAATATGACAAACTGTTTGAAGCTAGAACAGATGACGAATCCAAGAACGACGATGAACAACGTCTTAATGATGTTGCGTCTGGCTCGCGAGATCTTCGGATCGATCGGTTGCGCTGCGTCATTTGCCGGTTGAGTGACCTTTGACATGCGGCGTAGAGCCCGCGCCATGCTAGCGTAGCAGAAAACAAAGACAATGATGGGAATGAAGTACTCGAAGAGAAAGTTGGCGATGCCAACGACACGCTTGGCTCCAATGGACGGGTAGTTTCCGACCGTACAGATTCCTTTGACGATCTTCACGGATGGGTATGATAAACACGCTTTAATGATGACGCCGGTCAGAGTTCCAACGATGATGCTTGTAATGACCTTGCCCTTGCTGATCTTCAAGTGGTGCTTGATCGGGTGTACAATCTCAAGGTATCGCTCAACGGTCAGCAGAGCGATGTTGTAAAATGACGCTTGGAACAGGCCGCCGAAGATGACGCGGGAACTCCACAGGTAGCACATTGGGACGACCACAGACGGTGACCAGTGATTTGAGTCGACCGTTATCGTCAGGATGAGCATGATGCTAACGAGGAGGTTGATTGTACACTGGCTGACGAGAAAATAGTTGGCTGGTCGTTTTAGGAGTGGTTTGTGTCCAAGAAAAACGATCAGAGCCAACAGGTTACCAATGATTCCCACGACACCAATTGAAATGTGGAGAATCTGGATGACAGAGGTAACCGTACTATAGTAGACTTTTAGTTCAAGCGGTTTCTGAGTCTGAAGTGATGGTGCATTGTTCGAATCGTTAACCGAAACACTCATTGGCGATGTGCTGTTCATCTTTATTGTTCTGAACAGATTCAATCCAAATTTCAGCTCAGAGTCACCGTTGTAATTCTTCGACATTAGCCAAGCGATGATTAAAGATGACTGCGACATAAATCAGAAAATCATTAGCTAAAACTCTTCTCATGTGAATAAGCATACATATCCTTACACATCTTCCAATTTCGTCAACAACTCGGCGCAGAGGATGAGTGTGTGGAAATGATGGAGAATGTGATCGAGGAAATGTGAGGAAGGATACGAAAAGAAGGAGGCAAGAACGACAAGGAGAAGGAAGAAGATGAAACACAATAAGACAAAGACGAAGAAAAGTGCTGAAACAGGAGTAAGAAAAAGGACGAATAGGAGTTACTGTAGGTGGGAGATATCAATAAGTTTTGAAAAAGGAAAACAATGGAACAAAAAGAGGAAGGAAAAGTAAAAAAGATGGAAAAGAGGAGGAGGCTGATTCTGAGGTGGACGAGAGGCGATATGTGTCTATAACGTAAATATATACAACCAATTAAATGTTTTTCCAGCAGGTCTCTTTACACAGAAGGCATTATGCAACCGAATCCCTTAAGCCCTAAGTCATAAATAAGTTCCGAAAAATGTCGAAATAAGCAGCAGCAACAGAGCATGTCCATGAAGATTAAATATCATGCGTCTGCTTCAATAGGCTTTGACAGCAACTGCTGTGCATGGATGTGTTCATCCTTGACACGTGCGTTGGTGACTATTCAGGCGCGCCTCAATCATATCCAGGGCTGTTAAAGGTTTGGTTTTTTGGTTTTTGGTTTTTTGGGGGTTTTTTAAAACCAAAAAACAAAAAAAACCGAAAATTTTGGTTTTTTGGTTTTTTACAAATTTCAAAATTATAAATGCCAAAAATGTCGTCTCTTCAACTCTCTTGGCAATTGTTGTATGGTCTTTGCTAACTTCGTTTTATGACATTCTACGGTTCTAGTGTTCTAGTTAATTTCATTTAAACTTATATGCAACTTATTAATTTGAACGGTATTATGCCATTTTTATGAGTTTTATGATCGAAATAGAAAAATCTCAAAAACAAAAAAAAAAAAAAAAACCAAATAAAACAAAAAAACAAAAAAAACAACTTTTCATTTTGAAAAAGTTTGGGTTTTTGTACCCCTGATCATATCCATTAGTTTTTCACTTTCCTACGCGATATTCGAGTTGTTGGAACACTGAATCGCAAACGTATAAAGATCAGGCTGCAAACCAATTGATTTTTGGTGTCTTTGCCCCTCCTAGCGAACTCGTATATAAAATAAGTTCACTGACCGTAGGCTACAATAGCAGTGTGAAGATTAGACGTCGAGGTGAAAGACAGGCCAGTGTGGCCGCACGACTGGATAGGCCCAAGTAAAGAATATCAGTTGCTAAATCTTCGAACCTATTTCTGTCTATCAACGTTAGCCTTATGAAATTATTAAAAGTAGGGCCTATGGAGTTATGTTAGTTTCATTGTAATAATTATAATTGTTTCGGCTTAACGACACTTTTTCATATCGAAGATGATTAGTGTCGGAGGCAGAACGAAGCATTTACCTCGTACTCCACGTTTAAATTGCGACCGAGCCACCCGCGATTGTAAAGATCCGAGAAATTAATCTCTGATAAACCGACCCGACCGGGAAGCGAACCCGGGGCGCCGGCGTGTCTCAATTAGAACTGTTTATCTTGTGTAATGAATATAAACCAAGGTGTGGAAATGCAGTTGGATTTATTAAGGATGCACTAACTTATAGGCTACTTACACGCTTATAGTGCTGTGTTACGATGAATAATTATATGCCTAAATATGTTTTACGCAGATAAATTTAAATGGGCGTTGACCAGAGCGGAAGAATTCTTCAGGTCTTTCGAAAGCATAAAATTTGATCGTTTAAAGATTTTAATAGCTTTCTTGCCCTCTCGTTCTGCGAATGCAATACATCCACCTGCCATTTTTAAAATTTATGTAATGAAATATTTAAACGTTAATTAGGCCTACCCGTTTCAGTCCAAAAATACTGGAAGAGTGCTACTTCTCTTTCGCTCAAGCAGGTATATATACGCAATCTCTCAAACGTTTTCAGACGTCTAGATATCTATCTATCAGCCGGACTACTGGCGATAAATGAAGACACGTTGACTCAACGCACCGCTTGATGAGGACATGATAATTATGGTACACATTAACTATATTGAACTATGTGCCCGTCAATCACGACATACCTGACGTATCCACCTATATGTCGATATGGGTGGAGTCATATCCCACTCGCCTATTATCCGTGTGCATGAACAATAAGCATGTACATGTAACTATTGTTCAGGCATTCGAGACCAGCGGCTTGATTTGATTCCATGTATTGCGGTGATGTGGTGGTGTAGGGGTACTAGTGGAGAGGAGATCATTTTGAACACCCAGGCATAGACAGGTGGGCCTACACTCATAGAAAGATACACACAAAGAAAGATACACGCTTAGAAAGATACACGCCTAGAAAGATACACGCATGGAGTGAAACGCAACAAAAGATGCACGCAAACACTTCCACCAGAACAGCTAACCTGCACAGGTAAATAATTAAAGGTATTATTGGACGAAATTCAATTGAAGAAGTGCCATCCGGTTTATTTGTGACTTCATAAAATTTTTATTAATCGATCATTTTCGCCGAAGGCTTTCTTCGCTCAACGTCGACTTACATAGGCTAATGACGACGAAAACAGGAATCAGGTAGAATAAGATTCACAATCATAGCGCAATGTTTTCAAAACAACTTCCATTCTTAGTTAGTCGATAAACAAACTAAGTGACCTAATAATTATACCCTGAATCTCTGATTCCTGTTTTCGTCGTCATTATGTAAGTCGACGCTGACCGAAAAAAGCCTTCGGCGAAAATGATCGATTAATAACAATTTTATGAAGTCACAAATAAACCGGTTGGCACTTCTTCAATAATTATACCTAATAATTATACCTAGGTCTATTTGACGACATTTGATGTGGTGATCAATACAACTACACGTATAGGTCTATATAGGTCTGTAGCACACATGACTAAATAATCTAGGCTCAAATTGTCTCAACTGAACTCTAGAACGACAAATCAGAATGATAAAGTCTATTAGGTAAGTTCATTGACCATTTTCTCAAATTTGATTTATATTATATGCATCTCTATGTTGAATTACTTGTTTTGTGTCTCTGCGTTTGTCGCAGTAGATCCAGACGGCATCACCTGAAAACGACAGAATAATTTACGAAGACCAACGCGAAATTCCTCGTAGTAAAAGCCGTAGATGAATGGATCGTTGCAGCAATTGAAGTGGGAAAAGAACTGAGCGACATTAAAAGTAATGCCACTCATATCCACCGCCAAGTCTTCCAAGAAACTCGCCAATACAAGAAATTCTTTGAAGCTTGAACTGATGACGAATGCAAGAACGACGATGAACAACGTCTTAATGATGTTGCTTCTAGCTCGAGAGATCTTTGGATCGTTCGGTTGCGCTGCATCACTTACCGGTTGAGTGATCTTTGAGATGCGGCGAAGAGAGCGCGCCATGATAGCGTAACAGAAAACAAAGACAATGATGGGAATGAAGTACTCGATGAGAGAGTTGGCGACGCCACCGACACGCATGGCTGCAATGGTCGAGTAGTTTCCGACCGTGCAGATTCCTATGATGATCGTAACGGATGGGGAGCTTATGCACATCTTATATAGTGATGACGCAGCTCAGAGTTTCAACGGTGATGGTTGCAATGACCTTGCCCTTGCTGATCTTCAAGTGATGCTTGATCGGGTGTACAATCTCAAGGTATCGCTCACAGTGGCGTACCGTACGGGGGGCAGGGGGCGAGTCGCCCCGGGCGGCACTTGAGCATAGGCGGCAAAATAGGGTTGAAGACAAATAAATGAAGGAGCGAATGCAGAAAAAAATTGAAAAAGTATAAGAGAAAGTAATAAAAGTAGACAAAGAAGGAAGGAAAGGAAGAAAAATACTGCAAATAAATAGCATACAGTGGCGAAGTAATGAGGGGCAGGGGGCGGCCCCCGGGCGCAGAACAGGGCGGCATCTGTTTTTGAAAAAAGAGGGGAAAGCAAAAAAAAGTCATCAGAAATTTTGGCGGAAGTAATAAAGAAAATTTTCCGGAATTTCAAAAATTTAGTGCCAAGGGCTGGTTGACTCATTCATGCCATTGCGCCCCCTCAAGGTACGCTCGAACACACTATCACCATGGTTCGATGCCGAGTGTCGGACACTCCGACGACAGGCCCGGCGGCTTGAGCGGCTCTACAGGCGCACTAGGTCGCAGGACGATCGGAAAAACTGGATCCATTTCGTCCGGCAGATGCACGCTCGATACCGTGAGCGGGAGCGTGAGTATTGGGAGGCTAGGATTGCTCTCTCAGCAAAGGACCCAAAAAGGCTGTGGGCTACCTACAACGGTCTGCTGGGTCGACACGGCGCAGGAAGCCGCTCCGCGACCCCCACCTTCTCTGCTGAAGAGTTCGCCGAACACTGCTGCGCAAAGATCCGCTCCGTGCGAGATGACACTTCGGGCTCTCCTCCACCTCAGTTCCCACCAACGGACTCTAGCCTCTCCACTCTGAGTGAGGTCACACCAGCCGAGCTTCGAAGTATCATTCTTACTTCTGCTTCAAAGTCCTGTGAACTGGACCCCCTTCCTACCTTCCTGGTTCAGGAGTTCATCGAAGATCTCCCCACCTTCCTCACCCTCCTCTGAAACCGTTCTCTCCAGGAAGGCAAACTGCCTCCCTCACAGAAGCGCTCTCTGGTGTTCCCAGCTGTCAAACGTGACGGCCTGGACTCGTCTGATCCGGCAAACTACAGACCTATTTCTAATGTTTCATTCATTTCTAAGATCATTGAAAAAATTGTAGCTAATCAATTAACTAACTATTTGAATGCTAACGGTTTACTTCCTGCTTCGCAGTCTGGGTTCCGCAGGGATCACTCGACTGAGACCCTGCTGATCCGCTTGCTTTCGGACATTTATGGCGCCATGGACCGATCGCAGGTTACCCTCTTGGCCCTGTTTGATGTCAGCGCCGCGTTTGACTCGGTCGATCATGACATCCTTTTGCTCCGCCTTTCTACTTCTTTTGGCCTTTCTAGCAAACCTCTTGACTGGCTACGCTCATTCTTATGCGATCGCACCTCCTGTGTTGTTTCCGGGTCGACCAGGTCCCACTGGGCCCCTGCCCCATTTGGGTTACCACAAGGTTCTGTCCTGGGCCCGCTATTATACATACATTACACTTCCGAAATCGGACTGCTCTTATCTTCTTGCGGAGTCCTAAACCAACTTTACGCAGACGACACCCAGGCTTACGTTCACTGTCCCGCGGCAAAAGCGGCCACTGCTGCCCAATCCATGCAGCTTGCTATAGACTCCCTTGGTGGCTGGATGTCGTCGAATCGACTCCGGCTAAACCCTTCCAAAACGCAATTTATCTGGCTTGGCACCAGACAGCAGCTGGCAAAGCTTGACCTGTGTGCCCTCTCAACCCAGTTTCCCCTCTTCACTTTCTGCTCTTCTGTTCGGGATCTTGGAGTGATACTTGACCAAGAACTCACTTTCACTCAACATGTTAACTCTGTCTCTCGTAGCTGTTTTTACCAGCTGCGCCAACTGCGAGTAATATCTCGCACTCTTACCCCCAGCGCTGCAGCTACTCTAGTTCACGCCTTCGTTGCCAGTCGCCTTGACTATTGTTCCTCTCTATATGTTGGCCTTCCTCAGAGTCGGATAGGGCGCTTGGAGCGAGTTTTGCGCGCGGCTGCCCGACTGATTGGTGGCATTCCTAAGTCGGGTCATGTATCCGACTATATGCGGGATGTCCTGCACTGGCTGCCACTACCACAACGCATCTCATTTAGGGTCTCTGCATTCGTTTGGCGTAGCCTCGTTGGCACCGCACCTGCGTATCTGCAGGAGCTATGTCGCTCTATCTCTGCCAATATTGGCCGCCGACCCCTTCGCTTTGCAGTCCGCGGTGACATGAGTGTCCCATTTGCACGCACTTCTACAATGCAACATCGGGCCTTCTCGGTTGTGGGACCGAGTATCTGGAATGGGCTTCCTCTTGAGCTCCGTCTCTTACCTAGGAACTCTTCACCTGCATTTTATACCTCTCTGAAAACTATTCTTTTCAGCCGTGGTTGGGCCGGGAGCGCCTCTGAGTAGACATCTTGAAGGGGCGCTATATTAAGTTTCATTAATTGATTGATTGATTGATTGATTGATTGATTGATTTTGAGCCGTCGCCCCGGGCGGCATTAAAGCTCCGTACGCCACTGATCGCTCAACGGTCAGTAGAGCGATGTTGTAGAACGACGCTAAGGACAGACCGACGAAGAGGACACGGCCGTTCCACAGGTAGCACATTGGGACGACCACAGACGGTGACCAGTGACTTGCGTCGACCGTTATCGTCAGGATGAGGATTGTGCTAACGAGAAGGTTGATTGTACACTGGTTGAGGAGGAAATAGTTGGCTGGTCGTTTCAGAAGTGGCTTATGTCCAAGAAAAACGATCAGAGCCAACAGATTGCTAGTGATCCCCACTACACCAATTGAAATGTGGAGAATCTGGATGACAGAGGTAACCGCACTAATGTAGACTTTGAACACAGGCGGTTTCTGAGTCTGAAGTGATGCTTCTTTGCTGGAGTCGCTTACGGAAACAGTCACTGGCGATATGCTGTTCATCTGGATTGTTTTTAACAGATTCAATCCAGATTTCAGCTCAGACACCGCAATTATTTTACGAGATTCACTCCTTATTAGCCGAGCGATGACTGCGACATAAATCAGAAATTCATAAGCTGAAACTCTTATCTTGTGAAGAAACATATACATATGCATACACACTTGCAACATGCAAGCATTGATACAAAATACATACATACATACATACATACATACATACATACATACATACATACATACATACATACATACATACATACACACACATAAATACATAAATACATAAATACATACATACATACATACATACATACATACATACATACATACATACATACATACATACATACATACATACATACATACATACATACATACAATCAGGGTGCATCATGTGCTCCAAAATATTTCAAAAGCGTCTGTCCCTATTTCATTTCTTTTCCTATTACTGAAAACGTATCTTTGCCAAAATTTTGCAATATTCTGACATAGGCTACTCTAGGTATCCCACTTATAGACGGGTCAAACCCATGGCCACCGTCTCGTTCAGATGTAGGCTATAGATGCAGGAGGATCGGTTGTTGGGCCCATGTTTTGAAGTATCTTTGATCGGAAGTGTCCGTGTCATCAGACGCTGCATGGATTCCTTTTGTTTCATTCGGAAAAGATTAAACATACGAGAAGCGGATGAAAAGAAAGAGGAGAAAAAGAAAGAGGAGGAGAAGGAGGAATATAAAACATATAAGAAGCGGATGAAGAAAAGTAGGGGGCCTACGAGAAACAAGATAAGAAAAAAGGAATAGGAGAAGTAGGTGGAAGAGTAGGAATAAGTGCCGGATAAGGAAATAAGGAATACAGCAGAACAAGCCGAGGAAACAGAGGAAGAGGAAGAGGTGAAATCTGATGAGGCGAAGGACGATAATTGTACGTCTATCACCAGGGCCGTATTTAGGGGGGTGTTTTGGGTGTTTAAACACCCCCGAAATTAAATAATGTATAATATAAATATTGCATTTACTAACATATACGGTGTAAGAACGAAGAGCACTCATGTGAACTTAGATGATGCAGCTCTACAGTGCTTTGAGAGCTCACAATACGCTCCTCCAAAACCCATATAGACGGTTGACTTGGCTGCTTGTCAGCTTGTTCAAGAACGAGTAAACACCCCCCAAACAAAATCCTGACTACGGCCTTGTCCATCAAGTAAATGTTTTCAATCCATTTAAATCTATTTCCTCAGGAAATCGGTCTGTAGATAGGCCTAGATGCCACTTTGGAACCGAATCTCCTTAGCCCCAAGTCATAAAGAAGTTCCCAAATAAAAAGATTAAAATAAGAAGCTAGCGAACATGTCTATGAAGACTAAATATATTAGGGATCGCTTTGCATCTCCTGAAGTTTTTAGCCGTAAGTCATAAACAAGTTCTCAATAATTTAAAGCTGTTAAATTAAGAAGGAAGCGAACATGTCCGACCGTGTACATGTATGTAGGTCCCCTACCGTGCTACATCTCAAGATTCAATCTATTCATCTACGAAAACCACATCATCAGCTATTCAGCTTGCGAAAAGGCATTATCGCGCACGGATGCACCTGCAGACGTACGCTTCAAAAAGCAACCAAAATGATCGCATCTATGCTCGTGTTTTAGCAAAAACGTGATGTGACACCTGGAAAGGAAGAAAACATTTCTCGCAAAGTGTCATGGTTTCTGCTGCGGTTTCGAAGTTGGGCAGAACGACCACGTCGGTATTAACAGTCATATCATTCTGCTTAATGCGGCGGCAAAGAATGCCTTAGCATTTCAATTTTAGAGTTTACATTAGGCCATAGACTTCTACTGGCATAGGGCTTACTAGATAAAATGTAATAAAATTGTAAAGATGTAATAACAGAAATAGTGATCTTATGCGACAGATGTTAATTGATGTTTGAAATGTAAAGAAGATATTAAAAATTCCAAAGAATTTTAGGCAGGTCATAAGGCAGGTCGGGAGTGAAATAGGCAGGTCAAATGAGGTCAATAAATGAGGCTGAGAGGTATGACGGCAATTGACTGACCCTCCCCCCACCCCAGTGAACAGACATGCATGTGCATCAGTCTTTGTCTCACACCTGGAGCCAATCAGAAAAGAAAGCATCTGTTAATAATTATTCATCAGTCAGCTACAACTAGGCCACTAGTGTTGAGTCACAGAGTGGTCCAGTAACTTCAGTTATATCTGCCAGACAGCACGAAGAACAGAAGGACACAGGTGCCATAAAGATCAAAACGTACCTAAGACTTTGATATAAGCAGGTTTGATATAAAATACAGCCCGTAAAAACAAAGTTTTTACTATATCCATCTAGTATCCTATAATGCGTCTTACGAAGCAGTTACCTCTACAAATATATAGTACGCGTTCATTTTACGACATAGCGTGCGTTTAATCAGGCAGCGCGCCCGTTTTTGTTGCGGCCAATGACAACGCTGCGTATCGGAAAAGGGGATTCCCCGATTCGAAAAGTTGAGTCCCCGATTCTATAAGCTTGCCTTTTTGGGGAGCTGAAATTTTTATAGAATGAAGTGTCTGCGAGGGCGAGTCTATCTGCCAAGTTTCAGGACGATTGAATGATTGTAAGTGATCGAATTAGTCGTCGCAAGATTTGACTTTTTAGCCTGTGGCTCAAACAAACAAGATTTCCGTAAGTTACACTAGATGGATAAAAAACAGAGGTTTGTTTGTACGTGTTTGTAATGGTTGTGACCCTAATTTGGCAACTTGTGGCCCTAGACTGTTATCCGATATAAACAGAAATTCGAAATAAGAAAGCTTTAGACGTTCAATCATGTGCATCTAAACATCTTTTACAATCAGCACAGTGCAAGCGTTTACCTAATCGTCATCTTGTAACTCCTAACAGTTCTTTGTAAAGCTAATTTTTTGTTATAGACCTAACTAAAGTTTCTCACACAACTGTTACTAAATGCAGCACTAATTTTCTTAAACATCGAAATATACAGATCTCTATAAGGATAAGACAAACGTTCATTGAAATGCCCAAAATATAACAGCAAAAATTTTCTACAAGTCATGGTGCATCCATATTTAAACAATGCCGTTTTAAGACTGTAGAATTGACTGCATTCCTTTTCAGTCACTTATTTCTGCTTCAGCCACTTCGTCACGAATGCTGACATACGGACTTCCTCGAATGTAGAACCTAAGTGGTTTATCAGCCCACTCCTCTGCGTACTTGATGCCAATTCGTTTGCATGTAACGATGTCATTCTTATCAGTCGGAGTACCTTTTTCTACCCATATCCTTGGACTGGTTGTAAGGTCTACATGGTCTCTGTATCTTCTTGTAAGATCGAGTGCCTGTATCATACGAAAGAAGCAAAGTTGCACAGATCACCAGTGAAATGCCAACAAAAATATCCATAACAGTTCCTATGGCAACAACTGGAAATTGAGATTTTTAATGGTTCTGTAAGGAAGAATAAAACAGTCCTTTTCAGAACATATACCTCTGCAGGGCGATGGTTGAATGGCAATACACAGGCACGAAGAACAGAAGGACATGGGTTCACTACGCGCTAGCCCATGAGGTTGACTCAGCATTCCACTCCCTAGGGGCAATGGCAAAATGAGCAGCATTAGGACGGATCGGGGCCTAACAGGCTGCCATAGAGTTATAAAAATCGACTATATAGCTTAACTTGTTATTATGTTCCTACTATTTCATGTAATCATACTGCGGTTTGTCAGTTTGAACTGAGTAAACGAAGACATTGACTTGCTGTTTTGCATGTTCTAGATGTCGGACCAACCAGATCAAATACACTGTATGGTAAAGAGATGTGGCTATGTACAACTGATAACCATAAGCCTCATGTTAATTATTACAATTACAGCGAATTTATATAGCGCCCTTTCAAGGATGCCTACTCAGAAGCGTTCCCAGCCCAACCCCTGTCGAACAGGACAGTCTTAAGAATAGTGAAAAACGAAATAGCAGTTATTTAACGGAGCGCGGTAGGAAGCCCATTCCAGGTCGCAAGGTTGCAAAAAGGCGCGGCGCTACCTGATAGCAGTCCGCGATCAAGGAACAATAAGCTCAGCTTGTGGAGGTGAACGGACAGAGAGAAAGCAGCGGCGCTGGACGCATGTGGTGGAGCGACAGAGCTCCTGCGAATTCAGAGGGGCTGTTAATATTCAGTCCACTCAAATCCGCTAAGCAATTTTGCGTGAGTATTAAGGCAGGAGTCTGTCTCTGCAAGGGCAACATGACTTGTGCAGCTCCCCTAAAATTTGGACATGAGCCAAAACTTTGTGATACTATTGATCACAGGAGCAGCGAAGGAAGGCCAGCATAGGGGCATTACAAATTACAAGAATCTAAAACAAGTCAATGCATATATATTATCAGGATTTACAGGTCATCCACTAAAGACATCTGCAGAGAGGAGGTTGGCAGTGTTTTAAGAGTTATTTGTGTTTAAACAGACCTGTACAAACGATTAATGCTGACCTGTGGAACTGCTTGAATTGTGCTAATGAAATTATTTTAAAAAAACGAACACAACATTGAGTTCAGTGTATGCATTTAAAATAAATGCCACGAACTACATACTAAGAACTTATATAGCTAGGATAGAAGACTAATACAGTGAAGTTATAGGAAGTGCATGGATTAGGCAAAGGTCTACAAATTCAAGATATGACAATTGTGTTACTTGATTTGACAAATAAGACGTGCACTTAAAACACTCGTATTCCAATAGTGCAGACTGACACAGTATGTAGCAGCACGCTTTTCAATCTTGGAACCTCCTCAAGCTAAAATGAATCACTTGAAACCTCACCTCTGTTAGTTTTGTAGGTCCGTTGCACAACTCTTCACGCTTCCGTTTGTCTGACTTCTTAAAACGGCGTGCCTTTCTCATCAAGTCTTCACCTTCACTTGGTTCAAGACTTCGTATTTGTACAAAAGCCCCGTCTCCTATGAAACCAAAATACACATCGGTGGGCCCTCTTTATATGGAATGCACTTCACTTCACACTGTGCAAGACTTTCCTTTTTGGATCACTTAAACATATTTCTTGTTTAGGGGTTTTCGTTGGTGGCCTCCATCGTGTATCCATCACCTCCAGCCTTTGACAATCAAAGAAAACCTCTTCCTACACTATTCAACTAACGTAATACGAATCGTTGTCAGTCAGGTATGTAGTTAGTAGGTAAGTAAATATTTGTATAACAGCTTCTAAGAACCTCTCAAAGGCACTCCTCACTTGACTAGGTGATGCTAAAACTTAAGTTCATTAAAAATTACAAGTTCGTCTGTAAGCCAATGATGCTCAAAACAGCTGCAAAAGCACTGTTGGCCAGAGGCGCATTTAGACCTACCAGTAGGGGCACTACGCGCGCGCCTAGGGCCCCAACCCTCGGAGGGCCCCAAACGAATGAATTTTTTTTCAGTTATAAAAAAACATTTTAATATTTTGATCTATTTTAAATATTAGGCCTACCTATTTTTCTATTTTTTTTTACAATTTGGCATTCACACGATCAAATAACTTCACATTGCTTGAAAATAACTTCTATAAATAATCATAATTAGACCTACAGTGCCCATAAAACTCACAAAACGGCTTCAAGTTCAACTTCGTGGGTTTTGCACATCATAGGTTAAATTGACCATAGTTTCAGACTCTCTGCAAGTTCTACAAGTTCAGAAGAGGCCCCAAAAATGTTTGCGCCTAGGGTCCCGTTTTCTGTAAAGGCACCTCTGCTGTTGGCAGGTTACTTCTCATAATTATGAGAATAACTATTCAGAAGCGCTCTCACCACAAAAACCCCGGGGAAAAGAAACGTCTTTAAAGAACGAGAGACCAAAGAGGAAAAACTAGTCATTAGTCATTAGTGTAGTTATTTGATCGTGTGCATATTATGCACAACCCAGAAATACGTTATAGAAAGGTTTATAATGCCGACTTTTTTTTATCTGACATATCCTAATCCATCCATCATAATCACTTAAACCTAACATTTGAGACCTATAACTGCTTAAATTTAATGACTTTACGGCATTAGTTTATAAGTATCTTTCTGACTATTATGCGAAAGCCGTTATCTGCGACTTCATCTCGTTCCTTGCGCTCTGCTGATTGGCTTGATCTTTTTGTTCCTAGGACTAGGACTGCCTTGGCTCAACGCCGGGCATTTGCTGTGGTTGGTCCATATTTTGAATGACCTTCCCCTCATTAAGGGCTACACTAATGACTAGTTTTTCCTCTTTGGTCTCTCGTTCTTTAAGGACATTTCTTTTCCCCCGGGGTTTTCGTGGTGAGAGCGCCTTTGAATAGTTATTCTGAGAGAGGTGCTATAAATCTTTAGATACAATACAATGCAATACAATTAGTTGTAATGAGCAGAGACGAAAAATCGTATATTTCGTCGAAATTTTGCAATGACCTGCTGAATAACACAGACGTATTATACGCTGTTTAAAAGGTAACTGCCTGCCATTTTAAATACTACACTGGCATGATTATTCTGCCTGCTGCTGGCAAATGAGAAAACTTATTCAAGGGTTACTTACTGCAAAGCAGTCAAGCAGATAACAAGACCCACTGATACATCCCTTTTTCCTTTCAGTTAACTGACAATATCTCTAGAACTCTTGAAATACTTATAGGACTCATAATTGTAAACAGAACTGAATTCACTATTTTCTTAAATAAATCACTGCAAAAGTATAAAATCTGACTTACGGCGCATTTATCAAGCTGGTCATATCTATCTTCTATCTTATCTCTTTGAATTGAGCAGCTTATAAAAGAACTAAGAACTACGTATGTTTCATCAAGCATATCTAGATATGTGACCGAGGGAGTATGCGACTGCCACAGAGTAAATCAAGTGGTAAAAGAAATGCTACTAATATAACAATATCATATAACAATAATAATTAACGAATATGTTATGAAAAAGGAATATGGAATTATCGAATATATACCATAATGGTGTAACCGATAATTCATGAACAGTATATGAGATTATAAAAAATATAAACAACACAGAAACTAATTACCACTATTGAGCAAATACAAAGCCCAAACCTTGGCTTGAGATATTAATGTAAGTGTGGATTAAACGGACGCCGTAGATATACGCCGTTCCTGGTGCCTCGACCATTGCTTTGATTAAGTATGCTCCAGTTCCTTTATACGATTGTGATGCTTTGTCTTCTCCTCCAAGATAAGACTCAGTTTCCACAATCACTCCACTCACTCTCTCACCTGTCTCACTCATTCGAACCAGTTTCATTCCTAGCAGACATTGGGCCAGATCCATGCATGGACGATCAAACCAGTCAAAACTGAGGCGGTCAGCTGAGGGTTGGGATCCTCCAGAATTAAGAACTTCCGGTGGTTTGCTCTGACCAGATGGTTCGGAAGAGTTGCTGGTTTCTTGCAGTTTCTCTTGTGCATTCTGTGAAGGTAAAGCTGTGGCGCCATTTTGGTTGCAACCAGCTGCCGGAGATTCTTTGTCATTGTCTTCTTTCTCGGTTCTTCTTCGCTTTACTTGACCAATTCCTTGGCCAGACAACTCTACAGTTACTGTCGTTGTAGCTTTACATTTCCTTGGTTTGCGACCAAGAGGCTCTGAGTTTACTTCATCCATTTTGTCACAGCCATCCAAATCCTTCTTAGCAGTCTTCCTGCCTTTTGGAGGCATTATCTGCAAATAATAAAGAAATAAATTACTAATAAACCAAAAAACTTTAAACTATTAGTAATTTATAACAAATAATGAGTAGTATTTCAAAGTTATTTACTTACAATTACAAGTATTTTACATTACAGTTCCACATCTAATCCCATTCTCCAAATACAAGTCTTTGATTTCAGTGATATTCAGTCTTGAATGACTAGTAATATCACTAATATGATGATGAGTTCTCTGCCCGAAGTAACTGAAGAATGATGATGTCATCCCATTCTCAACTTAAAACTTATTGGTTTCAAATTGCTTATTCATCACATATAGGCTGTTTCCTCTGTCTCCACGAGCTTATCATTTCGATGACAGTTGACCTAATTATGGCTTGGGTTTGGTGCAACATTGTGCATCATACACCAGCACTACAGAAGTTCCTCATTAATAATAACTAACTAATTATACTTTGTGTTGGCCCCATGATCCTAATCTCTGTCACATTCGAAGATCTCTAGGCTATTTATTATGTTCTTACTAACACTCAAAAACGTTTTTAGAGTGTTAAGATTCAAACATTAAGCCACTCAAAAATCTTACCATTTATTGCTGAAAATATTTACTTTACTTTTGCCCAAAAAATTCAAGTTCTAAACGTTGGAAAAAATTTAACAGATATCCAATTCTCTGTACGCACTAACCGCTGTGTTTTTGCTGATTACGACTTCTAGCTTTACAAAAATTAATGGTATAATCAAATTACAAATATATTGATTTCGAGTTATCTGAAACTTAATTAAAATTCAAGTCCATTTTAAGGTCTCAACGTAAACTGCTAGCTAAAAGCATTTTCTCCACCAACGAACTCTTAGCTACAGCTTTGACAACCATTGACAACCCATTCAACAACCCTGTGCAGAGCCGTATATAGGCCTATACGGCTCTGACCCTGTGCAGAGCCGTATATACACTGTGTCCTGAAAAAAGGGACCCCTTATGGTAATACGAAAAAAAACTAGTAAATATTGATCAATGTTTAAAATTGCAAAACCATTTTAATCCTGACATAATAAGCTAACATGGTTAAAATGTAAAAGTTCCTGTCATATAATAATGACGTCATAATGACGTCATTTGCATCAAAATTTAAGTATGACAAAAATAGTGCATCGGATCTTCGTGAAACGGAAATCCATTTAACAGAACCAGGTGGGAAATTAAGTGGAGCTTTTTACCGTGATTGTTTGCTGTCGGAAAATTGTTGCCTGATATCGGGGGTATATTCAGATTATTACACATTCCAACAAGATGGCGCTTCAGATCACTGAGCTCTTGAAACTGTTGTACTGCGGACAAAGGGGCCGTCCATAAAGTACGTCACGCTCCGGGGGGGTTTAAGAAAGTGTGACAGTTTGTGACAGGGGGAGGGGGGTCAGGCCATGTGTGACGTCAAACATTTATTTATTTTTTATTTTATTTATAATTTATTTTTATTTTTTTAGTAGAATTTCATAGCTTTAAAAATAATTTTCAAAAATTTTCTGAAACATTTTAATTAGTTTTATGTCAAAATAGCATGAAATGCATATCTCCTGAATGTGTTTTCACGATTCCTCTCGCTAGGAGCGCTAGTAATAATGCTGTTGCGAAGCCTTGTTTATGTATTAGCCTTGCTTTCGGAAGTATTATTATTTCTATGTTGAAAGTGTGACGTACTTTAGGGGGGTCCGAGTTTTGTGACAGAGGGAGGGGGTAAAATGGTCAAAAATAGCGTGACGCACTTTATGGACGGCCCCAAAGGAGACTTTGGATTTCTTACCTCCTAATCTTTGACCGAAAAACAGACCGCGGGCTTAAATCCGGTTGATTACAAGATTTGGGGACTAATGCAAGAGAAGGTTTACAGGACAAAGATCAGAGACATTGAAGAACTCCGTGCGCGTATTGTTAATGCCTGGAATGAATTTGATCAGCTGGTTATCGATGCTGCTATTGGCTAATGGCGCGCTCGTCTTGAAGCTTTTGTTCAGGACGAAGGCGGACACTTTGAGCACGCCTTGTAGTCTAATATTATTCAAATATAAAAATTAAATTAAACTAAAATTTATAATTGATAAATGACAGTTTAAAATAATATTGAAAATTTTAGATGATTTTTGTGCCGTCCTTGGCACTTGAATTTTGATGAAAATGACGTCATAATGACGTCATTATGACGTCATTATTAAATAACAAAAATCTTTTATACTTTAGCCAGTATTTAGCAAATTATGTCAGGATTAAAATGGTCTTGGAATTTTAAAAATCGATGAACATTTACTAGTTTATTTTCATATTACCAAAAGGGTCCCTTTTTTCAGGACACAGTGTATATATGAAATATATACGGTTCTGACCCTGTGCTGCTGTGCAAACAAACCATGATAGGAGTTGCTAAAGAAATACCTATAAATATCCTGTTGCATCCTTATCCACAGATGTCGCCCCAATTAATGTTTACACTGGGTTTGAAGTATAGTGTTTTATTTTCCAAAAGCAAATTTTACTCCGTAAGCATGAGTATTCCTCGAATTTTCTTCACAAATATAGTAAATTGCAATATATTTGCTATGTAACCAGCACTCGTGAATAGGTTTGTGCCCTGCTTTTGGCTTTCGAGTGGCGCTTTAGAAGTTTAATTGGAGTTTACTAATGCGATTACAATTAAACACGTGAGACCGTCAAGACGAAAAGCTTTTCTGTCTGCCAAGAGGAGAAAGCGTTAGGGGAGGGTTATGTGAAGAGTTGGGTGTCGTCTGCGTAAAGATACCGGTCAGCAGGGTAGGCTATAGGCCTATGTGAGAATATTTTGTGTTATGCCTTTCAAAGCATCAAGGGCGAATAGTGTCGACACGCAAAGCCAATTTGATTGCATCTGATAATTATTTATTGGTCAGCTACAACTAGGCCACTAGTGTCGAGTCACAGAGTGATCCTGTAACTTCAATATATCTGCCAAACAGCACGAAGAACAGAAGGACACGGGTGCGATAAAGATCAAAATGTACCTTCGTAATAAGCAAGACTTCGATATAAGCAGCTTTGATCAAACAGAGCTTTGTTTGTACGTGTTTGTATTGATTGTGGCCTTAATTTGGCAACTTGTGGCCCTAGACTGTTATTCGATATAACCAGAAATTCGAAATAACAAAGCGTTATACATTCAATCCAATAATCTGCATCTGAACGTCTTTTACAGTCAATGCAGTGCATTTACCTAATCTTGTAATTCCTAAAACATTTTTGTAAAGCTACTTTTCTGTTATAGACCTAACTAAAGTTTCTCACACAACTGTTACTAAATGCAGCACTAATTTTCTTAAACATCGAATATACAGATTTCTATAAGGATAAGCCAAGTGTTCATTGAAATGCCCAAAATATAACAGAAAACAAATCGGCTACAAGTCATGGTGCATCCATATTTAAACAATGCCTTTTTAAGACTGTAGAATTGACTGCATTCCTTTTCAGTCACATATTTTTGCTTCGGCCACTTTGTCTCGAACGCTGACACTAGGACATCCTCGAACATAGAACCTAAGTGGTTTATCAGTCCACTCTTCTGCATAATTAATGCCAATTCGTTTGCATGTAACGATGTCATTCTTATCATTCGGAGTACCTTTTTCTACCCATATGCATGGACTGGTCGTAAGGTCTACTTGGTCTCCATTGGCTTTTGTAACACCAAGTGCCTGTATAATACAAAAGAAGCACAGTTGTACAGCTCACCAGTGAAAAGCCAGCACTAAACAGTTACTAGCAACAAATGGAAATTGAGATTGAGATTTTTAATGGTTCTGTAAGGAATAACAAGACAGTTATTTCCAGAACATGCATCTGCTTTATTATATTATCATTATTTACTTATTGTTGTGCAAGTTCTGGATGTGTGAACAACCAGATCATCTGCACTGTAGGGCAAGGAGATCTGGATATGTAGGTACATACAATTCAAAATCATTTTATTCGGTGACCAACCAAGAACAGTAGCACTCAATCAATGAGAAAATGGAGTCACACAGGGGACCCTGAAAGGGTCTTAAGGCCTGCTAAGTAGGGCCCCTAAGTTTGCAGTACAGCCTCATGAGGCTCATACGACAACCGTGAGCCTGATGCTAATATTCAGTCCACTCAAATCAGCTGAGCAGTTTTGCATGAGCATTAAGACAGGAGTCTGTCTCTGCAGGGGTAACTCCTCTTAAAGTTAGACATGAGCCAAACTTTTTGCGATACTATTGACCACAGGAGCAGGAAAGAGAGTCCTGCATAGGGGCATTACAAGAATCTAAAACAAGTCCATGCATAATATATCAGGATTTTACAGGTCGTCCTTAAGGACATCTGCAGAGAGGAGGAGCCATACAAAATGCAGACGTAGGGCACCGGTTATGCCCAAAGTGGATGTCAACATCTAATACAGTGCAGTTGTTTGAGCACAAATATTTGAGTTAGAAGATAGTCTGTGCTGCACTTGTCTAATTGGAGTTCCTTGGCTGGGCACAATGCAAAGGAGGGGTTGGGAGGTTAGTGCCAAAGCAGACAAATGAGGACATGACAAAAGGGAGGGAGGAGTTCATGTAGGTCATTTTGAGGACTGTCTTTATGATCTTTCAGTTTGTGGATTAAGCAAGCAGTGTTGTGAACATGTTTGAAGACGTGAGTCTGAAAGATATTCGAAAGTATTAATTACAATTAATGTGTGTGGGTTAGCTGTGTTAGCAAAGGTTATGTGTAAGATATATCTATATTGGGCGTATACATGTGCCAACAGGCTGAAAATCCACTTTGTGGGCATATATATCTATTTAATTAAATGTATAGATGTGTACTGTGCAATCTGAATTGTTCTTGCATTGAAAGAACTGAAAGACATTGATATCACAGATTTTATGTTGACAGTTTTTAAGAATTGTTTGTGTTTAAATAGACCTGTACAAACAATTTATATCGACCTGTGGAACTGTTTGAATTGTGTTAATGAAACTATAAGATAACCAAAAACAACATTGAGTTCAGTGTTTGAATTTAAAATACGTGCCAGGATAATAGAGTGAAGTTATAAGAAGTGGATTAGATAGGCAAAGGTCTACAAATTCAAGAGATCACAAGTGTGGTGCGTGATTTGATAAATAAGACGTGCACTCAAAACACTCGTATTCCAATAGTGCAAATAAACTGACAAAGTATGCAGCAGCACACTTTTCAACCTTGGAATCTCATCAAGCAAACACGACACCTCACCTGTGTTAGTTTTGAAGGTCCATTGCACAACTGTTCACGCTTCAGTTCCTTGCTTTTGTCTGACTTCTTAACACTGCGTGCCTTTCTCATCAAGTCTTCACCTTCACTTGGTTCGAGACTTCGTATTAGCACAGCCGCTCCATCTCCTATGAAATCAAAACACACAAAACTTAAGCCACTTATAAGACTTAGGATAAGTGAATCTGAGAAGTGTTCTCAAACACAGAAGTTATAAGCCTATCTCAAACCTCACCTTAATTTCCAAGTGGTTGGACAATAAAGTGATAGGACAACATGCTAGCATTCTGGCAATTGTTGGCATTCTTGGAGAAACACAAACTGATGTTTAACCAACAATCTGCCTTATTGATGCAGCCATAACAGAACAAACATTGAATGCGAGTATATGAAAAATGGTGTAACTGACACCGATGGTGGAAGCACAATTCAGTAGTCTATTGAAATGCAGCATGTTTTTCAGTTCTTGATCAAACACTGCGACGACAAGTGATGTCGTCAGAAAATTTGATGCATGAATTTTCAAGTTAGATCGCATTGCTTGAAAGTTAATAGAGGTGTTGCTGCATACAAGTAAATGGAAACTGGATAAGTAATTATAAGGTACCATAATTATGTGCCTCTTTTCATTTGCTCAAGACCACTTTCTTTTCTTTGGGTCTCTTGTATTGAGAAAAAGCCTCTGATTGGTGTGCACTGTGAGAGGCGTCATATAAATTTATAGATACAATACAATGCAATATGTATGGCTGTATCTGATAATTCATGAACAGCACTTGAGATCATAATAAATATAAACAACACCAAACTAATTAATACTACTGAGCATATAAAAATGGAAAACCTTGGCTTGAAATATTAATGCAAGTGTAGACTCCATAGATGTTGTAGACATACGCAGTTCCTGGTGCCATGTACATTGCTTTGATTCTGTCCGTTCGTTTTCCATTATACGAGTGTGATGCTTTGTCTTCTCCTCCAAGGTAAGACTCAGTTTCCACAATCACTCCACTCAGCCTCTCTCCTGTCTCACTAATTCGAACCAGCTTCATTCCCAGCAGACATTGGCCCAGATCAATGCATGGACGATCAAACCAGTCAAAACTGAGGCGGTCAGCTGAGGGTTGGGATCCTCCAGAATTAAGAACTTCTTGTGGTTTGCTCGAACCAGAAGGTTCGGAAGAGCTGCTGGTTTCTTGCAGTTTCTTTTGTGCATTCTGTGAAGGTAAAGCTGTGGTGCCATTTTGGTTGCAACCAGCTGCCGGCGATTCTTTGTCATTGTCTTCTTTCTGGGTTCTTCTTCGCTTTACTTGACCAATTCCTTCGCCAGACAACTCTACAGTTACTGTCGTTGTAGCTTTACATTTCCTTGATTTGCGACCAAGAGGCTCTGAATTTACTTCACCCACTTTGTCACAGCCATCCAAATCCTTTTTAGCAGTCTTCCTACCTCTTGGAGGCATTATCTGCAAATAATAAAGAAATAAATTACTAATAAACCCAAATACTTTAAACTATTAGTAATTTATAACAAATAATGAGAAGTATTTCACAGTTATTTATTCATTTACAATTACAAGTATTTTACATTACATTCCACATCTAATCCCATTCTCCAAATACAAGTATTTGATTTTGGTAATATTCAGTCTTGGATGACTAGCAATATGATGATGATGATCATGATGAGTTCTCTGCTCAAAGGCAGGTCCATTGGCTTTTATGCCACCTGGGATGACGTAAGTGAGGTGGTTTCCTGTTGCCTTCCTCACAGACAATTGTGGGTGAGCAACTTCTCCAGGGTCGCTATGCAGCGGCTTGAGGTAGATTTGAACATGCGACCTCCAGCTACAAGGCTACAGCACTGCGTCCCATTGACTAGTAATATACAATGTCCTAAACCTTCATAACACTGAACTTCTTTCAGCTACAAGGAAACAACTCATTAAATGTTATTGGCTTTAAGCAGTTCCACAGTATAATTGTACTAAATCTGCATGCAATTTAGGCATAACATTTGACTCCACCATGCCATTCTCTGACCATGTTTAGACCATACATATACAGTTCACTTTCACATGGAGGATAATTCATAGAATGATATCTCACATGCCTAATCCAACGACTTCTAAATTGCCATGATCATATTGCCCAAGATGTCAATGGTGATGTCTTTGGCATTACGATGACTCAAACTGTCTTGGTTTCAATACTATATGCCTTGTTTCCCAGCTGATTTAACTACCTGGTAATGCAGTTCATTTCTCATTGGTATCACCAAGAGATATACACAGAAGCTACTATGGTTTAAAATTCCCTGACCAGATTCAGGTCAACTAAAAACTAGCATTTCTGTTGCTACTTGATTAGGTCAGCTGCATTTTGAACAGTCGACCACAACATCCTAATTCATGGACTGTCTCGCTCATTTGGACTCGAGCAAAGAGTCAGCGCTCGGTTGGCTTGAATCTTATATAAAAGGTCACTCACAATCTGTCCAATTCGCAGAGGAGGAGACTTCACCTAGGCTGGTCACCTGGGGTGCTCCACAAGGACTGGTGCATGGCCCTCTTTCTTTGTATTATATATCGCTGACGTAAAGAGGATCATACAAGCACATGGTCTCCATTGACACTGTTATGCGGACAATAAAAAACTTTACTTCTTTTGCGAACCAGTGCCAACTGCTGACCTGAAACAGAGAGTGTTGCTGCTTATCGAGTGCATTTCAGATTGAATGGCATGTGTTAAATCAACTTAATCCATCAAAGTCCGAGTCCCTCATGGTGCACCACCCTCCAGCATTGCCATCTACTCACCAACAGAATTTTTGCCCTCAGTGATACAGAAGTGCAACCAGGTGACAACATCCACAACCTTGAAGTCCACTTTAACAGCTGTATAACCATGTTGGCCCACGTGAGTCAACTGTCCGAGGTTGTTTCATCCAACTGCATCATACATATAAAACCAAATGATGACATTTGGAAACTTAGAGAAAA
The DNA here is from genome assembly GCA_020284085.1 of Aporrectodea caliginosa. Taxonomy (NCBI): domain Eukaryota; kingdom Metazoa; phylum Annelida; class Clitellata; order Crassiclitellata; family Lumbricidae; genus Aporrectodea; species Aporrectodea caliginosa. The sequence continues at coordinate 141,101 of JACEVL010000156.1, read as the reverse complement.
GAGTCGTCAATGGCATGCCTAGTGTTTTACTTTGTCATCACACAAATGAAGTTTTAGTTACCCGTTTCCCTCCTACACACTAGATGAGTGACATTCATAACTAGTTCAAAATCTGTTAGGCTCAAGGTATTTACCCTGGAAATTTCCCTCAAAAGAGTTTCTCCACTTGCCATTCTTATAAATGAAAACAACTTTGATGAATAAATAAATATAAAAATTTATTTAGTGTATAATATAATGCTTAGGGCTATAATATATAATATTCTTTATTGAAACAATCCGGTTGACAAACCGCAACCGGTTACAGTGTACAGTTATGCAATTAAAACAATTCACAAGAACACAAATGACTGAAGACATAAATCTTAACTACTAACAGAACAGACAGCCTGTAATACACAACACTAATAGCAGCCTACAAAGCATGTCCGTCTATGGGGCTCGATCTCGGTACCTCTCGCTCTCTATGCCAGTGTGTTATCCAATGCGCTATCGGGCCCCCCCCCATATATATTGGTAATCTTCATCACTAATCAGTCAGTAACTGAAAATGATGATATCATCCTATTCTCAACTTAAAACATGTATACCGGTTTCAAATTTCTTACTCATCGTATATAGGCTGTTTCCTCTGTCTCAATTGGCTTATCATTTGGATGTTGGCCTGATTAAGGTTTGGTGCAACATTGGCTGAAGCCTCGTGCATCATGCACCAGCACTACAGACGTTCTTCATTAATAATAACTTAAATTAATTGATTGTTGGTCCAATGTTCCTTATAAAGTAAGTAAGTACATTCTTTATTAAACCGGTTGCAGAAGAGCCGCAATCCGGTGTACAAACATCATAGGACAAATACAAAATCAACAGTATTGTATTGTATTGTATTGTATTTGAACACTTGTTATAGCGCCCCAACCAGATTTCCCATTCAGAGGCGCTCCCGACTACTGCGCGAACGCTGAATCGGAGTTTCACGCCGAGCGCATGAGCAATTGCGAGTGAAGGACTTGCCCAGGGTCCCTACGCGACTTTTGAGGTGGATCCGAACCCGCAACCCTCCAGCTGCAAGGCACCGAACATACCCCTACACCACCGCGCCCCAGTTGTATTGTGATGTGTTGTATTGTGTGTTGTATTGTACTCCACGTTTATAATGCGACCGAGCCACCCGCAGTAAAGATCCGAGAAATTAATCTCTGATAATTCGACCCGACCGGGAAGCGAACCCGGGCGCCGGCGCGGCGAGCGGGCACCAACCCACTCGGCCACTCAGGATCCTTCCAACAAATGTTTCCCTCATATTATTGTCAACAAGAGTCAAGACCCCGTGATGAGACCTTGGACGAAGGGCATAGGTAGTTATATATATTCGTTTAATTGAGAAAAACAATCTGACAAAAACGCAGAAATGCTAACATGAGTGATAATGGATAATTAAAGTTCATTAGAAGATATTAGAATAAACTAGTAAATATTTGTATATAATGATCTGGGAATAAATTGAGAGTTGTCCTTGGGTGGGAGAATATGGTTGTGTGCTCTAGGTCTTAATTGGTGAGAGGAGAGAGGTCGGAGTGAAGGTAGGAGTTGGTGAAGTACATGCTTGGGGTTGTGTAATATGGAGAAAAGGAGTTTCACATCGGCTATATTGGCAAGTTCAGAGACTGTTGGAAAGGATTGCTCTAGGTCAGTGCTTCCCCAACTTTTTAGTTTCGCGGACCGGCAGGAATTAACTTTCAGTGTCATGGACCGGCAGGAATTTTCCCACTTTAGGAGGACCGGTGCCAAATTTGTTTAATTATTTCTCTTTTTCAATCATCTAGAATAAATTCCTCAAACATGTATTAAAATTTATTTAAATGCATGTTTAACCAATTCTGTGACTCTATTGCTCTTGTAATTCTAGCCTAATGAGTGGTTTTTGTTACGACTTTAAAAAATATAATAGCCATTTCTTGATTCTGAGACAATTTGACCAGTTTCTTGACTCACTTTGCGGACCGGCAACTTAGGGCTCAAGGACCGCACCACCGGTCCGCTGACCACCACTTTGGGAAGCACTGCTCTAGGTAACCTAGGCGCTTTGGCTCTTTTAGGAGTTTTTCCAGGCGCTCTTTATCGGAAGCCAGCGTGAGACCCCACCAGGATGGGGAGGCATATAGAAGTTTAGCAACGGTAGTGGCTTTGGTTACATTATGGATGGATGAGGAAAAGGCCATGGGTTTTCAGTTTTCTGATAGCATAAAAAGAGGAGGAGCAAGTTGCTGTGAGGTGGTCTATATGGGCTGTGAGTCTGAGATTATCTTGAAGGATGACATCCAGTATTTTCAAAGTTTTAACTCGGGTAATACTAGGCAATGGAGGAGGAGGGTCAAATTGGTGTCGAGGGCGGAAAATTATCATTTTTTTTAGATTTAGATTTAGTTGATTTCTTTCGTAGGAGCAACTTATTAAAACATGCCCGGGCGGTTGTTTAGAACAGCTGTGAAGAGACCGGTATCAGTCTGCCGACAGAGCCGCGGTCAAAGGTTGGGCTGTCAACGGGGAGGTAAGTTCTAAACCTTGTACACAATTTTTAACAGTGGCAGATAACCATGCAATACTCTGTACTCACCAACTCGCTGTTTTTGCTGATCACGACTTCTTTACAACTGGTAGAATCAATAACAAATATTTTAATTTCGAATTATCTGAAACTTTAATTAAAATTCAAGTCCATCTTCAGATCTCAAGCAACAACATAAAACTGCTAGTAGCATGCTTTTCGCTTTGACAACCATTCAACAACCCTATGTAAACAAACCATAGAAGTCGCTAAAACTTACATCCTTACCCAAAGATGTCGCCCCGAATTAATGTTAATCAGTGTTGTCTTTTATTTAAAATGCAAGTTTTACACTGTAAGCATGAGTGCACTTTCTTCGAATTTTCTTCATAAATATAATAAATTGTAATGTACCTGTTATGCAAACAGCGCTCGTGAATTAATAGGCTTGTGCCCTGCGCTTGGTTTTCGAGTGGCTCTTTAGAAGTTTACTTTGAGATTACGATTATAATTAAACATGTAAGATCGTCAAGACCCTTTTCTATCTGCCAGACAGCTGCGCTCATACTGAGTATAATGTCTTTGCAGATATCTATAGCTATACCGGTAGAGATGGCACGAGCCACCAGGGTCTTTAAATTGGTTGCAGGCTAAGAACCTATAATTAATGGGGGAGAAAGCGTTAGCCCACTGCCTTCTCGATCTGAAACAGGATTCGCGAACTTCCTTCTCATGACTACCCTTGGGACAACCCCTCTGACTCGACGCAGCGCTTGTGAATAGGTTGATGCCCTGCGCTTGGCTTTATAGGGGCGCGCATTATAGTAGTTTGTAGTTTACGATTACGATACGGCCTACGATCAGAATTTATTACGCGAATTCATGCACGTGCACTAGATCGAACTATATCCATTCAAACGGGCAACAGTGTCACGTGAAGGATCTCACTCGATCAATGAACAGAGTCGAGGTAATACGATTGCTATAATTATAAAAACGTGTACGTCTACATTTATATTTTACTCTTGGCAGCGGATTGAAGCAGTAGGCCTACGGAGAACGCTGAAAAGAGGTTCCAAAACAACAGTTAGGCTGTGTTCTTTAGTTGCTATTTAAAATTTTGCTACATGTACTTGACTGTCACTGTCAATAATTATGCTTCTGATTTGGCAACTGAAATTTCCGTCGCGGATAATATTTATTTATAACATTAGGCTCTTATTAATAAAATCATGGATGGTAGATGAAGGCGGCAAATAAACTGTCGCATTATGTATCGTGTAGTCTTGTGCGCCTCCACTGTCGTCGCCTGCGCAGCTTTCGTTGATAATTTTCCTATGTGGGTGGTTTTCTATTATGTTTACCGACAAATAAGCAGATAATAAATGATAAATTATTATGTGCATCAGTCAACAGCCATACGGTGAAAGTAAAGGAGGAAATCGGTAAAATTGCCGTTACGATATCGTCAGTGTGGAGTGTTTAATCATGAAGCGTTTCATCTTCCCTCTGACTCCCGTTCTATTCTGTATATATTTCGTCAACAGACATGACAGTAGCAGGCATGTTGTTGTTGTTGTTGTTGTTGTTGTTGCTCAGTTCTGTGCATCATGTGAATAGTCCCCCGTATATTCAGTTGTTTTCTGACCTTAATTTGGCTCAAGGAGGCTTGTGCCTGTGAATCAAAATATTTAAGAATCTCTGCTCTATGATCATCCGTAGACGATAGAGAATCACGACAAGTTCTCTGGGATATAGGCCTATATGCAGTATTGGGAAGAGGCATCTTCTAAACCTGGATGCTTCTTCTGACCGTTTTATTTGGTTGGTTCTCTTCAAGAACATGGAGAGCACTCATCTAAAATAAAAGCAGAAGAGCAATTAAGGATAATCTGTCGTTTCAGCATGCCTGATTAATTGTTCGGGATTATAGTCGATCAGTTGAGTGTCAAAAATTGATTTCAGCATTGACATTTTAAAGTGTGCACACCAGAGTAAACAGCCAGAAACAGCATTTATTAGGAAGAAACATAACTGAATAAGAAGCTAACCAAACTGGTATTCAAGGTATTGGGCTAGTTTCCTTCTTGCATTTCCTTCTTGCATTTCGAATGGTCGTTGATAAACCCATTCTAAATAGCAATTTCTGTTGTGATGTTGTCACTTTTAACACATTATAAAACTATGGTACACCTATTCCGTAAAGCCACATCTGTATTTTTCATATAGGACAATGCTGGTGGAATGATTGTGGATGCTAACAATGATGGATTAACAAGTTAAGATTATTAATTTACATTATAAAATTTAAACATACAACTGTCCGTTTTTAGTCTTATGAGAAACATACAAACATTGGTACAACTTGAACAGTGGTGAATGTAGTAAAATCATGGTAAAGGCTATTTTATATACCATCTTTAAATGTTGTGCCTAACATTACCTACTGCCTGACATCAGCTCGCTCACGTTCAATCCATTGATGCACAGTCCCTTGACCTTCATCTCTATTTGATTTGTGTAAAACAGGTAAGTTTTGATGGAGATTCTTTTGCACGCTTGTTTTTTCTGCAGAAGTTAAGTAGAAAAGTTATCATCTACATGAGTTCCGGCCATCAAAGAAATCAACAATTTCTTAAATGAATTTGGCTGCCGAGGTTCTCGAACAGGGAGTGATGTCCTTCAGTAGTCTCTTCCACAAGGCTTCCAATCTGCTCGGCTTTGGGGCCCACGACAGATTACAGCCACCACCGCTAGATGGCGAAATCATCTATTGTAAGAACAATGTGTGCGTTCATCCACCAGCAAATTTAAACCGGACGACTGAACACCATCCGGGGTATCTGAACATCCGATCACAGGATGACGAGGTCAGTCTAATCCACTGGTGGTAAAGTCATTCTATGAGGAAATTGCTTTGGATCCCAAACTATTTACTTTTACTAATTTTCTTCTCTAATTTAATAACATTTTGTATGTAATGTAATAACCTATGTTTTCCAACTTATTGTTCTTGAAAGCGGGAACTACACCTAGCTGAAGGTTTTTGGATTTGTGGTCATCTTTCTTTTGAGAATGATATGTCGTATACTAAAGAGCAACTGAAATTCATTGTATGTGTGAAATTTGTAGAATGCAATATTTAATATAGAGTGCTCAGTAGTTTATTCCTGCAGAACTTTTAGTAAGAGCCAGTTTGAGACCCATATAACTGGTTGTGATATAGAGTATTGTATTTTAACCGTGATGACAGTTGATAACCATTTAAATGGGGGAACCCGGCGTCATGAATCATCTCACCAAGCTTAGTTTCTGACTAACTACTTGGTCGCTTGCAACAGTCTTATGACACTTGTAGGAAATGACAAGGCAGTGACTAGCTAGTAGTGATATAAACCTAGTTGGCGACTAGGTTAAGACATGCTGAATGCATACGGCCCCTGTACTTAACATGTTTAACCCTTTAACGACATGCTTGTACTAAAATGCATGGGAAACCAATGCAGCTCATCGTTAAAGGGTTAAGAGGCTGTCAGTTGGATTTCCTTGAAGTGCTTGACTTTTTATTCATGAGAATAATTTTCTGAATGATTTCTTTTGTTCTAGACATTAGGTTCTACTTTGATTCTGACATGGATACCTAACTCGACTCTGCAGAAAAATCCTCGAAGCATCGAGAACAGCCCAGCACAGACGAGAATGACACGCAGGTCTCCAAGACAGGAGTACTCAAAAATTGATCTGGGAGCAGGTTGCTCCACTGACGAGTCTGCGCTGCAGTCTCCAGGTGCTGGAAGCTGTTCTGGCTTTGGCGAACATAGCGGTTCACGCCGATTATCAGAAGATGATGATGGGACGCCTAGGAATAACGAAAGAGGAGTGTCTCAGAGCAGTCGCAAGGCCATTCACATTGGAACAAATGTCAACCAGATTCATAAGCAGACAAATGTTGTGAAGGACTGTAACATTCCTCACAAAGACGATGGCAGCCATTTGGTTGGAGCATCCGGTGGAATTGATCCGGCAACTGTTGGACCAGACGAGACAAGCAGATCATCAGAGAGTGATAGTCCGACCACAGAGCAGCAGCTGAGGATACTTATCCAGAGGAACAAATTTCAGAATTCTTCGGCACAACAGCTCAGAGAGCACGAGTCACGCAAGTGCTCGGGAAGTTCGAGTCGCTCGGTTGCTTCGGTGGAGATGGATGGCGATAACTTGGTGGTCGTCACAGAAGAGATCGATGATGACACGTTTGAGAAGCCATCTAACAGCGACTGTGCTGAGACTGACGTAACGGTCACAAGTGTTCAAAACTCGGATGGGATTGTACATGCGGTGAATGATGTAAATGGTGATGTGTCCTCGGCCAGGAGCACCTCCCCAAGTTCTGACTCCTCACACCCGAGCCCCACCGGGCAGCATTATCATAAGATGATAAACTGCATGAAAAGTGGAATTGGTGGGGAGGCATGCTGTGGGAAACCAGACGTGAACCGCTTGAAGGAATCCTTGGATCTGCGGTTGAATCTAGAAAAAGGATCTGAAAACGAAAAGAAGATCTCAGACCACAATTTCAACCTTCCAGAACATTCTCGAACCCATTCGTCATCATCGTCAGCCACTTCTGGCCCAGACAGTGGCCCTCCATCTCCTCTGACCCCGACTGGTGGCTGTGCGTCACCCTCAGGAGACAGCTGTTCCAGTTCAGTCTCACTTTCACTGATGGGAAACCAAGTTGGAAGAAGGGATCTAACGATTCATAATATTTCGTTCCCAGATGATTCTCTGGCATTATCAAATACTCCTAGTCCTGGCCGATCATCACCGTTCAGCATCATCGACCAAGTCTGTGGAGTATTTTCCGTTGACCTAGGCAAGCAGTATTCCTTTTGCATTTCATTTCATATATAAATTTTTGTCATTGCTCTATTGTACACCTAGGTGAGGTTTCTATACTTGGCAATCAAATGTGCTAAACTGTATTATATACAGACACAGCAGTTAAGAAGAATGCAGAAGGAATAAATTGATGTGATTAAACAAAATGACTTTCAGCATATGGCCAAAATTTAATAGGATTTATTATAACATAGGTTTTAAGTGGTTCAGAAGATGTGTAATCTGTGTTAGAACCACTGCTAGTTAACCTAGAATGCTTAATAGCCCATCTTTCGTAGGTTCCTCTTAGGTGAGAGGACATACTTAGGTCAGATTGAATGATAATCCCTAGGACCCAGATGGAATCAACCCGTTTTGCCCCCAGGATTATTGGTGGTTTGGGAGGGCTCATGAGATCCTTCTGTCAGACCACGCGTATCTTTAGTTTTCCTTTTATTTGCCATATTTCTGGATGTTTGAAATCTGTTTCATTAGGACAGATGCGATCACTGCGTATCTTCTACAATGATGAGATGTGCACCAGTGGTCAGCTGGTAATTGCCAGCCGTGAGAGTCAGTACAAGATCTTGCATTTCCACCATGGAGGCCTTGACCGGCTGGTTGAAACCTTTGCTGGCTGGAAGTTCTTGGCTCAGCCGAAAAGAAAGGTAGCACAGATATATTTAAAATATTGTCTTAACATTTGGTTGTTCTAAATATTAAAAGACTGCTATTTTAACTTTAAATAATATTTCCACTACAAAAGGTTTCTTTTACTCATGTTGACCAAGCTACTGTAGCTTTTGTTCCTGATACCTTCAACAGGGTAAAAAGTTGAAAAGCTGTGGATCACATTGCTTATCGCTGTTCCTTATCCTTGATTCTACATGCTTCAGGAACTTTGAACTTGCTGTCAGATGTCAACTCTAGTTGAGGAATTGGTAGTTGGGATTCTGTTGACTGGCTCTGCTTGTGCACGCACGCCTGCAACTGGTGACTCTTCTAGTTATCTAAGCAATGTTTGCTAAAGTTCTGATAGATGTCCTGTTCTTACAGACAATTGACATCATTTAGGCTAGCAGAAACAGCGCCTCTTACACTCGTTAGTTAGGTTTTTGTAGTTCTGTTTAATTTGATTCTGTGTGTTTCAGAGTCCAATGGAGCTGATATAATGATGTTGATCATTTGCTATTGATTTGATGGTACATAAATGACCCTACTAAGCAGGAGCTCAGTTCCTTCTGGGTCTACCTTTGTATCCCAGGAGAATTTTTTAAATACTCTGTTTTATGATGTTAATAAATAAATGAATGAACTGACTGATTGAAGAAAGGGAGTGATTACACTAGATTTATGGTCGTTTTAGTTTAAGAGTTCCCAATGTTCTTGCACAGTATGTTACTGCAGGTCACTGTTACTTGTCTTTGCTAGTAACCTGTTGCTGTAGTAAGTAATTGATTTGGTGTAAATTTGTTAAGCTTGGTGAAGCAGAGGTGCATTGTCGTCATTTTTCAATAATTCGCCCATATCTGACCAACGATCAATGTCATCCAGAGGAGGGAGCTTATGAAGTGGTAAATGAAGACACATGGCGTCACCACATGAGTGACCTTGGTCAAATTGAGGATGACTTTCATCTGAGAAAGGTATGGTATGTTACTCTTGGTCAGTTTTTGTTTCTTTACCTGTGATGAACAATTTCCTTTTTGTTTCTGAGTTGCTTTTGTCCTACATCATAGGAGGACCTATTGAAGAAGTTCATCAATTGATCTTTCTTGAATTTTATCTAATAACTGCAGATAGTATTAGTGAAAGAGACATACAGTGGAGAATGGGACATGCATTTTGAAAAATTGCCTGTTTGCTCATTGGCATTAAATTCTGATTAATGGAGGACTATGCATAACGTTAGACTGTATAAATCGTTGTTAGGCTATCTTCTTTGCTGGATTGGATGCATCATTGAGGCCTGAAATTTGGCCGTTTCTCCTTCACTATTATCCGTACTCTTCAAATTTTGAGGAACGTGAACATCTGCGAAATGACCGTTACATCGATTATCAGAACATACGCAAAGCCAGGTATGAAGTTCTTCATTCCCTGCTGGTGAAATCATTACCTTTATGGGCTAAAGTGTGTGGCTCCGTGACAGTCTGCATTGTTTGCATTTCTATATACATGTATCTGTGAACTAATGCAATTGTGTCACTTTATATAGTGACATTGTCATAGCATTTCTTCAGTTGTAAGATTGATTTACAGAAGAACTATCTTATGGGCTTAAGAGTAGTGTATGGGTTTCGGGGAGTGAAAGTATACATTCAACTTAAAAACTATGCATGAACCAGCATTTGTACCTGATTTCGCCTGATCTTTCCCCAGGCGTGATATGTCATGGCTTTGCTATATTTCAAGGTCACTGATTAAATATAGTTAAAGAGGAGTGAGTGTTGCCAAGTGGTGATATCTGCTAAAATTGCTTCCACATAGTTCTACCCTTATATATCATTCCCGCTTGATTTGCATAGTTAGCCATGCCTTCGGATGACGTGCTTTGGCTTGTTGCAGAAATCTGTCCATCAAGAGAAATGTCAGGCGAATCTACTTTTTTCGTATTTAGCCCCACCTTTTATATCATGTGGTTGGTTTGTTAGTGAAATGGCAGGCTTGATTTTTAACTGGGTTTGAATGTAAACATATGTGAACTTAAAATGTCCATATCTCAGAAACGAAATGACATTTTGAGCTGAAAATAGTTGGCATAGTTAGATTCCCTTTTTAAAATAGTTTGCAATACTTTTTCTTAATTATTTGTAAGCAAAATTAATGTCAATAAAGAGTGCATTCACTAATTTCTAGGTGCTTTTGCCATCGTAATTTTACTAGTACTTGAATGTGAATTGTATTAGTCAGTATGGATTTCTGTGCAGAGAGTCAATGACTGATGAGGAAAGAGATGTTTTCTGGAAGAGTGTGCAATGTACCGTTGAGAAGGATGTGGTTAGAACTGATCGAAGTAATCCATACTTCAAGGGCGAAGGAAATCCAAATATCGAGATTCTCAAGTGAGTGTTGTTGGGAAGCAACATTTCTGACAGCATAAATGTGATGCCTTGAGCATAATTGGTTCTTTCATATATATGTTGTGCTTATCTCATAAAAGTCTTTAGAGGCTGCTAGTTTACCAACTGAGGAGTAACACAGTATGTTTTGCAGTCCTAGTCCTTTCTTCTACAAGTTTCATGTTGTAGTGTCTTGCTGTAAAGCTCTATGAAACTCTAGCACTTTCAAATCTGTTGTCAGCACAGGTTGACAAGTGTTGATTAAAGTCAACATCTGGGGTAGAGGGCTAAAATCATTGCTAAACATCATCAGAAGTCGACGAAAGACTATAGTTGGGTTTTATACAATAGATGACAGCACTGGACATGCAGTAACAAGAGTTTAACATACTACAGCAGAAGCCAGATGACCTGAACTAAAGCATAGAGACAACACAGTTTTAGTGGACTGATAATATGCGGCACTATTACGGCAGGGTGTAAAAGAGTAACATGTCTCTCGATTACCAAGCAGGCCTACTGAACACCATCTTCCAGCCAGATATGAGAGTCAGAAATACAAGTTGGTCTGTGTGATCTGTAGTAGCAGGCTGAAACAGAGCATCATCAGTGCAACAACCTAGTCTAGTAAATATTTTAGCAAACTTGATGAAGCCTGCAATTGATTGCTTTGAACAGTATCATACAGTTAAAAAGTATAAGAAGTTAGTAAGAAAGTATAGTTTTAGGTTTATCACTTATCGAGTGACATACCGTGTGCAAACATTTCAAACATTTGGTAGATGTGTGGTGTACAACTGTACAAGATTATTGAAAAGAGCAGTTTTTACATCTTTTATGAAAAAGTACTAAATTAAGCAACAGCAGTGTCCTATCGAATTTATATTGCATCATTGTGTTCAATTGATGTTTCATACTTTAAGCAGCATCAGTGTCCTATCGAATTATATTGCATCATTGTGATCAATTAATGTTTTTTTAATTTTCAGTAGGATATTGATTTTTTTGGAAAAGACACTTTGAAATTGGGAAAACTACTTTGATATTGAGAATGAGCTAGAATGACTTTATCATTTGAAAATTTCGACAATAGTGTAAACAGGAGATTGTTAAAATACAAATCTAATTTTTCTTTGTTTGACTATAAGTTTTAAGAAAAATACAAATTTGGTTTTTGTGATTGTGTGAATGAAAGTCTCATTTTGGACTTCTAAGCAATTTGTTTTCAAGATTTTTATGTTTGCTGTATCATATACATTTATACTGGACTGCTTTATTAAAGTGCCTTTGTGGTGTTATTGGTGCCCATGTGCGGTTCTTACAATATGCTTTATAAAGAGTCAAATACATACTTGCATAAGTATTTATCATTTTGGTATGTCTTTGAATTCCAACTTTGTATAATAATGAATTAAACCCTCCTTTCTTCGTGCAGTGTTAATAACTTTCAGTTGATAGATATTTATGTGTCTTTTCTGCAGGAGCATTTTGTTAAACTATGCAGTGGCTCAGCCAAACTGTGGATACACGCAAGGCATGTCTGACCTTCTGGCACCGGTGTTGATGGAGATTCAGAATGAAGTGGATGCGTACTGGTGCTTTGTTGGTCTCATGCAGAAGACAACCTTCTTCAGCTCTCCTAAAGATATTGACATGGACAGCCAACTGGTCAGTCAGTAGTTATTTCTAGTGGCAACAGAATTACAACAGAATTACAGATGTCATAATTGAATCGCTGTCACTGCAAAATGTTGAAACAAATTAACAGTCAATTCAAGAGAAAAGTGTATTGGGGTCTAACTTTTCATGAAAAAATCAGTTCGTGGCTCGGTTTGCATGGAAATATCCAACATTAGAATTAAGAAGGAGCAGAGGAGACTTGATTGAAGCCTGTAAGAATATCGCTGGAAAAGAAGAGGACATTGGTAGAAATTCTTTGAACTAGGACCAAACAAGGCTACCTAAGGCCGTATATACAGATTGTTGAAGAAACTAACAGAATGTTTAGGTCAGATATTCTTCAGTGCGAGGGTTGTAAAGTTGCGAAATTGATTTGGTGGTACCACTGTCACAATTGACAAACTAGATGAGCTTCATTTCTACTTTTTTTGAATGTTCACACTTGGTTATCATTTAGATTTACCTTCGTGAGCTGCTTCGGATTCTGTTGCCACACTTCTATCGACATCTGCAGAAGGTTCAAGATGGTCTAGAACTGCTTTTCTGTCACAGGTAATCATTATGCTGCAAATAGTGATTCTCAGTCAAGCGTTGGGAATAGTTAGGCTGATTACATAGATGTTGAAATTTTGAAACTTATGAGAAAGGTAGAAAAACTTGGTTCCATGTAAATAATGATAATAATAATGTACAAAATGAGCACATCCTCCATCTCTAATAAGTTTAGTTCTTCAAAAGTGTTGCTTTGATCATGTGTCATAGGATAGCTGTATGGTTAAGCACTGGTTATACAGACTATGCAGGTTCATGTGTCCTCTAAGATTTTGCAAATGTTTAACAACTAATAAGTAACTTTAACAAGTTCATAGTGTACTCTTACTTAGCACAACTGATTGATCCTTGCATCAGTATAATGATAACATATAAATAATAGATTAATTGTAATACATACGAGTACATTAAATAATTATTAACATTTAAAAACATTTTTATCACACACAAATAATAATAGGTCTGTAATCAAAATAATCAGGTTTGTGGCTGCTGAATGAACTCCATGTAACGACCTGAGCAAGTGGTTTGCAACTTATACCTATGCCATGAAGCAGTAAAATTTGGTGTGGTATAAGCTGCAAAGTACACGGCAAGTCCTGCAACGCATTGGCTCTGGTCCAGGACATTGAAATTACATCCAATCCCGTACCAAGTTGCCTCTCCTACGCTCATCCAGGTTATGTAATCTTTGCTTTTTACGTTACTATTAAGAACCTCAAAAGGTATCAGTCTGTGACGTAGACTTGAGTTGATATCTTGTCACCAGGTGGCTGTTGCTGTGTTTCAAACGCGAGTTTCCCGAGTTGGATGCTCTGCGTATGTGGGAGGCATGTTGGGCACGCTACCAGACGGACTACTTTCACCTCTTCATCTGCGTTGCGATTATATCTGTCTATGGAGAGGACGTTGTCCAGCAGGATCTTCCAGCTGATGAAATGCTGCTACATTTCAGCAGTCTCTCAATGCACATGAGTGGTGATGTCATACTGAGGAAGGTGAGGAACGCATGCATATCAAAAGATAAGTTAAAACCTAGAATTGGGTTTGGGTAGGATAGGGTTGGATAGGGTCAGGTTGGGTAGGATATGGATGGGTATAGGGTTGGTTAGGTAGGGTTTTCTTGCATGGGGTAGAATGGGGTAGAGCAACGTTATGTTAGGCAATATGGTTTTTCATTTACATGCCTATTGCAATAACAGTGATTGAGGCCATTGAGTTTTGAATTTTTTTACCAAAGTGCAGACACGACTACAGTCCAACAGCTGGGCAAACATTTTAAAAATTTAGGCTGACAACAAATTGTCAGTATCACGTGACAGTGTGATTGAAATTCTGGAAAATGTGTTGGGATGAGGTAGTAGGGACAAATATGTGGCTCTTTGTGCTAATAATAATTGGCCTATGGCTGGTTTGTTGTTTGCATTTAGAGTCGAGGTTTAATGCATCAGTTCCGGACCCTTCGCTGCATCCCATGTTCCCTTGATGGGCTGTGTACACTCTGTAGCCCTGGAATGTGGGACAGTGGACACGTGCCAGCCGTGGAGTGCATCGGAAATCATCCATTTGGAGTGTGTCCCTCTGTTGACCGCTTGACCACAACATGATCATTCGGGCTGACATGAATCTTGATTGAATGAATCGATCATTTGAAAACAGTCTTGATTAAGGTGTCAACTCGACCACAGTCTGTAATAACTGAACTTGGCATCCATCTCTTCTGAACTTCTCAAACAGAACATCTGAACTTCTTATCAATCATTAATCTACTCATCCTCGATCCTCACAGGTATTAGCATCGATCAGAATCCGTTGAGCTTATGCCAAGTTCTTGCAAGGTGAATTTAGCACAAACCGTGATCGACTGAAGTTGTGCTAAGTGCTCTGTTTGCATCTGTCGTGATCAGCAAAGAGAACTCCCAACTGAACCAAATGAACACAGGAGCGTGGTTTTCTAACAGAACCTGATGAACATCAGTTGGGATCTGATCCATTGCACACAACGTCTTTCTCACTAGTCAGACACAACCTCGATTGTCAATTGTCCATCAGTATTCTCAATTGCATTTCTGGTTGCTATCCTAATCGTGTTTGATAGCTTGATTTGACTTATGCATTCATGATCAATGAATCATGTCCTGAACTAGCCAAGTGGAAATTAGCTTAATACTAGAAGTTCAAAACGAAACTAATCACAGATTTTGTTGAGTGACTTTAGTTGTTAAAATGCTGGTTGACCTATGTCAGCGGTTTACAAAATTTATTTTCACTGTACCACCAGGAAAAAACAATTGAATGTTGACTTCCTACCAGCAAAAGTCAGATCAAAAACAACAGGCGAGCGCAAAATCCCCTTTCGATTAATTGTTGAGGGGAACATTGCAAGTTCTCTTGCAGAGTCTGAGGCTGATATTAGAGTCAGGTAGACAAATTTGAACATTAATATATAATTTTAAGAATGTAATCATATCAACAAAAGGAAAAATAAAATCACTATTAGAAAGTGTTCATGTGAACTGTGGGCTTGTTTCGACAAGGAAAAATTTACAATTTTTCGCGTTCCACTTAGCGATACCTGGTGTGCCACTAGTGGTATGCATCCCACCATTTGTAAACTGCTGGCCTATGTCATGACACAAACATATAGGGTGACTCGATAGGTCGAGAACGATTTTGAATGCAGACAAATATATGTTATACACAATATAATATGAAAGTTGTATACTGGCATAGGTTGTTCAAATGAGAATGTTACGCAAAAAAATTTATATCACTAGCTCACTTATTAAATTTTAGCGCCAATATCCGTGACGTCATCAAATTTGTGCCAAGCAAACGTCCAGTTAAGCCGAAAACAATATTGTACGACCATCATTGTTAATCCACATATAATTAATTAATTAATACAAATTATCATTTAGTATTTATTAATGTTTCCTTTACTCTTTATTACAGCCTCTGGTCGATTAGGCATCGAGCCGATTAGATTTTTCAGAGTTGTCAGAGGTATAGATGTCCATGCCTTACGAAGCCGACGTTTTAAGGTGTTCAATGTCTGGGGTTCGGGATCGGCATAAACAGTGATCCCCATACAACGTCGTTCTTGCTGTTAGGGACGTGGTAGAGTTTGAAGGGCGACTCATCACTGAACATAACACGCGACCAATCAATATCCTTAAACTTCTTCGCGAAGTTCACTCGGCGAACTTTGTAAGCATGAGTTAACTTTGGGACTTTTTGTCTCTTGAAACTCTTCCATTTCAGCGTCGTCCGCATATAACGCCTGATTGTCTCTTTGCTTCCAGCAAGGCGTTTTTCTTTTAACCCACGTTCTAATTTTCGCAAACTCTGTCCTCGCCTAGACCAGAACAGTCTTTGAGCGGCAGCAGTCAGCACGGACTTTCGACCACCTGATATCGATTCCGCAGCGTCTCGTTTGGACTCTGCTTGTAGCGTTTGGCCTACTTGCTAATCCACGATTAGAACGACCCAATTTCTTTCCTATAACACTGTAACTGTACTTTTCTTCCAATAATGTAATGGCTTGAGCCCTAATTTGCCATTCGTTTAAGGCCGCCATTGCCTAATCGGCTTATTCACTACCGGTAGTCAATGATAATGCTGCTTGTTTACGTTTGCTTGGCACGAATTTGATGACGTCACGGATATTGGCGCTAAAATTTTAATAAATGAGCTAGTGATCTAATTTTTGAACATTCTCATTTGAACAACCTATCCGCCAGTATACAACTTTCCACATTATATTGTGTATAACATATATTTGTCTGCATTCAAAATCGTTCTCGACCTATCGAGACACCCTATAGTTTTGAGTGTGATCATGTAATGGATTGCATTCGCGATCACATGGCTCAAGCGGATCAAATGAATGTGGGTTCATGGCTGCTTACTCCATTGTAATAATTGACTAACCATGTTGGTCATGTGGCTTCAGGCATCAGCATGTGAATTTGCTTTGGTCCTTTGAGGTCTGAGTCCAGAACAGACGAGACATCATCTTTCTCTTTGTACTTAAAGAGCAATCAGTTCAATGATCTTCAGTTGTTTGTTTGCCTTTTCCTTAGAAGAATAGATTAATGATTGAATGCCACGGTGAGAAGGAAAGCTATGGAAGAGAGGAAAACTTGTGAAATGGGAGTACGAACATGTAGGTTAAATTGTTTGGTCAACTGAACAATTGAAATGGCCTACGATTGCTCAAATCTGCTTAAGAAAAAGAAGAGGCAGCAATGGGTCACTTCCGTATCCTGGACATGTGATAGCATATGGCCAGTATTCTTACACCCACTTTGATCTTCCCACCGACAGACCTATATCTGTATTAAATGAGTACATTAGGAACACGCTAGTCTGCTAAGTCATGCAAGTGGAGCATAATTTTGAAATATTTTTTGCCTGGCATGGATTTGAACTCCTGATTTCCTGACAGTCCAGCATGCAAACCAATAGGGTGTTCCCCCACCTAATAAGACAAACCACAAAACAAGGTGACATAAATCGGATACAGTGTGTTTTACTAGCACTTTAATGATGAGCTGCATTGGTTCCCAGTCGCTTTTAGTACACTATTGTCAATAAAGTTTGGATTGATAAGTTTTCAGAATCTTTCAGTTCTCTGTCTCTTTGTTTTATTTTTTACATTTGGTGACATTTTGTAATTGAATTTAATTGTTTTAATGCTTGGACTTGGTTGTATGTCGAATGTTCTTATCACTTTTGTACATTTGTGTAAACCAACAAAAATTTGATAAATATGATGTAATTACGACCTGTATTAAGTTGATTACCGAATGAAATGTTGTTATGCTATGTTAATGCTTCTTCATCAGTTATTCAGTTTTCTCTCTAAGGTGAAATGCAATCAATGTTTACTTGTGAAAATCTGATGAAATAACTGGTTTTGGCAAGATTGTTGGCTTAATAAATTAATGTTTTAATGACTGTCATTTAATGTCGTAGAAATGTCATAAGAAAATTTAAAGGTCCTCATATCAGGCTATAAGAGAATCCAGTGATGATGTAATTAAGGAATTTTGCTTTGTCAAATTAGATATTACATGTAGTTCACTGATGTAATGTTGTTCTATGTATTGCAAAGAAACATAATTCAGTGGTCTTGTAAATTAAGGATTTTTTCCTTTGCAAGCTTAGAACTTATTTTCTTGTCGTATAAGTTAAAGTATTCTGCCCTTGTCAATCTGTATATGAATCCAACTACAATAAGCATTTTTTGTTAAATTTTAAATTATGTAATTGATCATTTAAGTAAGGAATTCTTATTATGTCAAACTAAAAGGAACAGCTGGAGATGATGCCACAAAATTTGTGCAAATAAGGAATTACCCAGTTCTTAAGGTGCAAGTTTTATCAGAGATCTTATAAATTTAACTCGTCTTTCCTTGTCAAAGTACAAATTTTACAGTCTTGGTCTCATGTTGTCTTTTCTTCATTAGAAAGTGTTTTGTTTTTGTCTGTGTTAAATAAGCATGAGCTAATGTTCTGAGTTAGCCTACCTGATATTGAAATTAGCAAGAGCAGACACTTCCTACATCATCTGCTGAATATTCTAATTACAATTCAGCTGGTTATGTTCATTGTAGCTATCAGTCTGTAGCTAATGATGTCTGTGAGAAGTTGTTTCAGTCTGTCTCATGCAGTTGGCCAGGTAAAGGTTTTGTATTCAGCCACCAAATGCAGTAAGATGTTGTACATATCGAGAAATTTCATGTTTCTATATCAGTCAATGTAGTAATTCTCCATGCTTTAGATTTCAGTGTTTGAAAATTGTAGGCATATTTACCTGTATACAGATTGGACTTAGAGATACCGGTATCGGGTATTTTAATTCTTTACGGTATACAGCACTTCTTAGGGATTCTCAAAATGTCCATTACATGTATATAAATATGCAGAGTTTTGATTTCAAGTTTTGACTGTGGGACAGTTGGCAAGAACCACTGTCAATGGCAATGGAGAAGTCATTAGGTATTAAAGATCTTGTTAGAAACCTTAGTACAGCAATTTCCTTTTGTTCTGGTCATAATAATAACCTTTCATTGAGACGTTTCCAGAAAGCGCAGGATACATTGTGCATACATACAAATACCTGTCTCACGCACAGAGATATGGGGTCATCCATAAAGGACATTTGCCAAAAATTACGTTTTTTTTATATCCCTCCCTTCTCTGCCATCTTACTAACGTAACTAACGTTGGTGTTTAGTTAAGGCACAGGTTGTACTGAAAAACTATATCAGATTTAGATACGGACGTCATCACTGGTCCTATCCTCCGTCCCCTTTTCCGCTTTAGAATGACCCATCCCACCATCATTGTGGGCATCCATTATAGACGACCTCTATGTACATACTTGTCTATACGCTGTGAGTCAGACGTTGTAATTGATAGCGTTACAGATATAACTGTAAAATTGAATCTCTTCGCACTGGTGATGATTGTAAGGTAACTTGCTTGAAAAGATATTTGTTCTTAGTACATTAACGACAAGCTGCATTGGTTTCCCATTCACTCTTAGTACACGCTCTTCGTTAAAGTGTTAAAGTTCTATTTATTGAATCCAGGTTTCGCTGATATTTTTATACGTAACTGGTAACAACACAAAGCATGTCAAGTGCGATGTTTTCTTCAGTTTGCAGTGTAACATTTCTTCCTTTCTTTGCAAGAAAACAAATTGTTGGTCATTATACAGCAAATATTTTGGTCTAAAATGTGTTTCGATATGACTGTTAATCTTTTTTCAGAAGCATAATTTAAGAGTTTAGCTATTTCTTGCATTGATTTCATGAATTTTTGGTTTTTATTGTCAGAAATTATACAATAAAATCTAAGAATACAGGGAAGGAAGGTTTATCCAGTATTTCTAATGTTCTCATCTTAAAAGCAGCTAAGGTGGCGCTCTCGAATGCTGTTAATTATGCTTTCAGGCTGTTAATTCTGTTTCAGTATAATGACAGTTTATTTTATTGTAATTTCTAATTGCAATAAATTTTGTGTGTAAGTGAGAGTTGTTTTCAGCTTCTGCTTTGGTCAATATGTTTATATTTCCAGTGAGATGAGCAGTGTATGTGAATTGTAGTTCCTAAGTCCTAGAGTTGTTTAACTTTCTTTTCTATTTTTCTAGTCTTGTGTATTTTTGTAAGTGACTTTTGCCTAGTTTGAACAGTGTACTTTTGTGTTGGTGCCCTGCAACTTTTGTTATGGTGCCCTCTTGCATCCTTTGTTTTGGTGCCCTCTTGCATGCATTGTCTGTTATGGTGCCCTCTTGCATCCTTTGTTTTGGTACCCTCTTGCATCCTTTGTTATGGTGCACTGTTGCATCCATTGTTATGGTTCCCTCTTGCATCCTCTGTTATGGTGCCCTGTTGCATCTATTGTTATGGTTCCCTCTTCCATCCTTTGTTATGGTGCCCTGTTGCATCCATTGTTATGGTTCCCTCTTGCATCCTTTGTTATGGTGCCCTGTTGCATCCTTTGTTATGGTTCCCTCTTGCATCCATTGTTATGGTGCCCTCTTGCATCCTTTGTTATGGTGCCCTCTTGCATCCTTTGTTATGGTTCCCTCTTGCATCCATTGTTATGGTTCCCTCTTGCATCCATTGTTATGGTGCCCTCTTGCATTCTTTGTGTACCACTGGTTACCATACTTGTATGCCTAAGAGAGACTACTCAAGATTCGTAAAGTTCTGCAGTTTGCTGTCGACTGTTGTTAAAGACATGACAGGGAAAGTTACCTATTAGTTGCTAAGCTAAAGTAGTTTATCCTCATCTTTCTCAGTATGACCTCTCCACTATCATGTAGAGCTATCTCTTGTAGTAGAAGGCTCGTGATCAGAATAGCAGATGTACAAACTGTTCTTACAAGGTGCATGATTTTGTGATGAAGATTAGTGAAATGCTGTTTGCACTTATGCCCAAGCACTCTGCCTCTAAAGACTTGAGCGATACTAATTGTCCTGAACCTAGTGAGTTGATCTCATTGACAATTAATTACTAGGAAACCCTAATTTATAATTGACTTCTGCTCTAGAAACATGGCAGGTTGAGTGGCAGGCTGATGCTGAACTGTTTACTGTTAGAAGGTAAAACTTGTTTATAAGTCCTGAAAAGTTTGATTTTATTTTGCTTGAGTTTACTTTTCAAAACTGTATGCTTTATAGAAGTTGTGCAATTTTTTTATTCTTTATGCCTTGCAGATTAACTGAAATTTGAGATTTGACTTAATGAGTAGCTGCAGCCGGTCAGTTTGATATGTCTTTGGCTGAGGTTTGCTAAATATTTTGGATGCACCATATATGAAATTGAGAACTATTCACTTCCCAATAAAATGACTATGCAAATGAGTTGAAATACAATCTTCCAGAGAAGGGCTCAGAACTGAAAATTTATTCATGCTGCTAAGGTGTTACAATTTTTATTCCTGGTACTACTTGCCACAATATAACCATGCCCCATTATCATCATCATCATTATCACTACAAATGTCTGGATATACCTATAATTATTAGTCAATTATATAAGTGTGCTATTAATAAGAGCAGATTTAAATGCTCCAGTGATATTGATATTTTGCTTTTAAATTATATAACTAAATATTACATGTTATTGATAACTTAGCTAGTCATCATTGTAATGTTAATCAATTATTAATATTCTAATAAAGTTTTCACTGTATACTTGTTTATAATGAATTATTCTGTATGCTTGTTTGTAATAAATGGGTTAATGGGTTGGTCCTGCTCTTGTTGCTAGCTATGCAGTTACTATGGGCAACTGGCGTCAGATGAGTAAGTGCTGCCTTTGATTAATGTGTGAACTGTTGACTGTTCAGTCTGGTTAGCCACTTACTAATCTACCTAATGTAATTGGATCAAATGAATTCATAATGTACAAATGCATCAATTGATGGCTACTTCACGTGAGACTAGTTAAAATTGTAATCCATTTGAGAAATACAGTTCATTTACAATAGGTCTTGAAAGACAGAAGTCAGAGGCCATCCAAAATATTGGCCCCCTCCCAGTACGCATATGTAGGTTTTACACCACCCCCAGTGTGTACGCTTGACACTTCCCCCTCTCACGAATCGTATAGATCGGGTCTCTATTTAAAGCACCCAGAAACAGTTGAGCCTGTGAGTTGAACTCACTGCTGATAGTTAATTCATTCATTCATTACTTGAATTTGTATAGCGCCTCTTCAAGCGAACTACTCAGAGGCGCTCCCAACCCAATTGGGAGCAGTCAAGCAGTCAGAGGTAATGTGGCATATGAGTTACACATTTCCCACAGTCTTACTTCTACTGCATGGTAGTACTTGTCAGCTGTTCTGTGGCTCATTTGAACAAGGCCAATAAGAGACAAATTATTATCGAGGTTTCACCCTCTCCCATTTCCCATGTGCACTCACATTATCAGTAGACCCCCCCCCATATGCATTTGAGTGGGCCCCTCCTCCTCCATGTGTACATACTACATACTAAAAGGATGGCCCTTAGGTTACAGTGGAGAAGCAAAAGTTGAAGCATGTGAGTGTTAAGTCTGTACCTAAGTGGCATTTACAGAACTGACAGTATACATGTAGGACTGGGCACATTGAAAACGTTTTTTTTCTGTGACTCACACTTCTGAGGTGAATGCATAAAATGGCACAGTAGTTTCAGTTTAATGACACTGTCTGATAACCAAGATCATTATCGTCGCCCTCCTCCTTTATCCAGGCTTGGACTGACACTGCCAAAGTGCGAGCAGTGGTGGATTGTATGATATATGTGTCTGATTATAATCAGACACATTTCGTACAATCACTATATAATAGGTAAGTAAGTAAAAAGTAAGTATATCCTTTATTAAACCAATAATATTGCTAGTTAACCGCATTTTGGTGTACATTATGAAGTATAACCAGGAGTAAATCATCCTAATAATAAATATGCCAGACTGTCTGCAACAGGTAGAATTCTGTCATGGTAATGGTTATGTCAACTTATGTGGACGTAGCACGTATACTAGGCTAACTCTTTTAAATGGGTCATGTAGAACATGGCCTGGATCTGCACAAACAGCCTTGAAGAAGCAGTTGTCAGCACTCTGGCACAACTGTTTGCAACTTGGGTTATAATAATGATAACTTTGCAAAGTTATTGCAGTTCTAAGGACAGAATATGTTTCAATAGCTTTAAAAGTCAACAGAACATAGCCATCACATTTTTGCGGCTGATTTTGAATGGAAATGTCAGGTAGAATTCGGTTTGTTATTTGCATATAATTATAGTTTAAACGTGATCAGAATCGTCTGTAGACTCCAAGAACCTTTGAACAACGGGGACAAATGTGAGCGACGTCTTTGCACCCACTGGAAACAAACGGTATCCAGGCACACAACCAGCATCTATAGTAAGAACAGCAGACAAGAGTTATGTTACTAGTAGTCTAATGAATCAAACAACATCCGTAAGAATACCACAATCAACGTAATGATAAACTTAATGAATGCAATAATATATAGACCTATATGAATATCACGAACGCTGACCGAAGTGAATAGATTAGCTCATTCAGGTAAAGCTTTCCTTCTACGTCTCCAATAAGTTTATTCGTTTATTCATTGATCTATGGCATTCCATGCTGTCCCAGAGCTGCAGAGCAACTAGTTAAGCCTACATGCGGGCATAATTCGGCATTTCTAATGCAGCGATGTGGTCTCGAGACCGTTTCGAGACCGAAAAAATACGTTCTTGGTCTCGGTCTTAAATGTAGGCTACCGGTCTTGGTCTTGAAATGTGCGGTCTTGATCTTGGTCTTGGTCTTAAATGTGTGGTCTTGGTCTTGGGCGTCTGGTCTCGGTCATTCGCCTTTAGTCTTGTCCTTGTGCCTTTAGCCTTTGGTGGGAACGAGAGTGGCGTATTTGTTAAATGTTGTCGATATTTCCGGTTATTCAGGGATTTCTGAGATGGCTTCGAATTCATGCGACGATCCGCCAAAGACAAAGCGAGAGAGGACCTCGTCGTTCGCTTTTTATTAGAAGCGACAAGAAAACGTTGAGACACAGTTAACCCTGACTTCTGGTGCTTTAGTGACTAGTTAGGCTTACACTGATGCAGTTTCTCAAGGCAAAATCAGTAGTCAGGCAAGCGTTGGAAATCAGGTATTTGGTGGGGAATTTTTCTTTACTGGCCAATTTTTTTGTATTCCGCAACAGCTGCGCCTGTTGAAAGTGTATTTAGCCGTAGTGCGCTCTTCATGAGACCTCGCAGACTTGGGTACAAAAAACTATAACTATAAATATCATGAGCATCTGATTTGAATTATGGGAATATGTAACACTACAATTGAGAATTGCGTCAATGGTATTGAGGCTTAGCTCATGGTCCTGGACAATGCAGTCTTGGTCTCGGTCTCGGTCTTGGACAACGATCGAGGTCTTGGTCTTGGACCATGCGGTCTTGGTCTCGGTCTTGATCTTGAACCACGCGATCTTGGTCTCGGTCTTGGTCTTGGAATTTTGGTCTCGTGCACAACACTGTTCTAATGTCATTGAGAGTCTGGCCCTGCACCATCTAGAGAAGGGGAACATAGTCAATAAACGTTCTTATAGCCTACAGGACTTGTGAGATGAAATTACGGTTGTCCTTGGGAGAAAGTGTAAATTTAAGCTATGTAGGGCCTATATCCTAGAACGAAGGTGATAGCTACTTTGACGGAGTGGAGAAAACAAGCTTCGAAGTATTTGATTTGTATCCGAGCAAATTGCTGCAAATAGGTTAATTGTCGTCGGCGGCCTCTGCCAATTGGCTAGCAGTCCTATGGGCAGCAGGGTAAGGAATCCGCCTCACTTCATCCGGCGTATCAGGTCCTCGAGCAACCAACATTCTAAAGACTACAGGCGGCTTTGGAACGACCTTAATTACACATAATAATATTATGCTATTCTGTGGTCTCGTAGCCTGTCGAGTCCACAGGGCCGGATTTAGGGTGGTGGGGGCCTATGGGCGCCCAATATGGTGCCTTTTTGTGCATCAATTTTTGTGTGTTTATTGATGCGCAGTCTCCGACAGGAACAATCATATACCTATAGCTCAAATCTCCCTCCCCACTGCGCTGCCTAGCTCCCTTCCGTACCCTCTATCGCTGATAATTTATGTAAATTCTTTTGGACAAATCCCATCCCTTCCCTTCACATTACAATCTCGTTTAGACCCAAACTCCTCTAGCACTGATTCACTCCCTCTCCCAATCCTGCTCCTCCTGCCTCCTAGTAATCGTTCCCAATTCTCTTGCCCCTGAAACAGAAATCTCGCTCCTCCTAAATTATCTTCCCAACAAGCATTAACTTGATACTATCCCCACATCTTCTTAAAGGACTGTGCCTCTTTTCTCGTCCCTGTTAACACCAAAATCTCTCACTTTCTACCGGCAACGTCCCTGTCATGTTCTTTAAGCACTTTCTCGTCTCTCCTCTTCTCAAAACAGCAAATCTTGACTAGGAAAACCTATCTAACTATAGTCCCACCTCTCATCTTTCCTTTCTATCTAAGTTAACTGAACGAATTGTCCTTACTAGGATAAATGATTGCCTAGCTCTCTTCAAACTCACTCCCCAATCCCACCAATCTGGCTTCACAAAACACCACACCACAGAAACTCTACTTGCCTCTCTGTACAATAAACTGGAATCTGATGTCAGCCACCAGGAAGTCTCCTGCCTCTGTCTCCAAATGTGTTAAATCAATCAATCAATCATAAAATTTATATAGCGCTCTTCAAGGGCTCTACTCAGAGGCGCTCCCAAGCGCCTCTGAGTAGAGAGAAAGTCTTTTCATACAGAAAGTCTTCAATTGGGCGTAGAAGGAAGCCGAGTGAATGCGAGGAGATAACCGAAGGATAGATGGCAAGACATTCCACGCTGTTGAACCAACAACAGAGAATGCTCGGCGCTGCATAGTAGCAGTGCGGGCATGTGGAACCAAGAAGTCACCCCGAGAAGAGGAACGGAGGGCTGAGCGACCCTGAAGAGAAGAAGAGAGAGTGAAGATGGTGCACAAGTAGCGAGGAGCTGAACCCAAGACGCTTTGCCAGACGAGAGAGCAGAGCCGATATAGGATACGCTGCCGGAGGGGAAGCCAGTGTAGAGTATGATGCATATGTAGGAGGATAGGCTACCACAGCGAGGAATGGAACCAACAAGGCGCGCCGCAGACCGAAAGACCCTCTCAAGGGAGGACAAGCGAACTTGAGGAAGACCAGTGTAAAGAGAAGAAGAGCAATAGTCTAGACGAGAGCAGACAAAGGCATGGATAAGAGTAGAAGCAGCAGAGATTGAAAGAGAGCGAGAAATATTAAAGGCAATATTAAAGGCAATATTAATAACTATTTTTGTTAGATTCATGTAAATGAAAATAAATTGGGAAGATCATATTGCTTATAAATAAAGTGTCTTTTATAATATTAATAGGCATTAAATAATTTCTCAAATACAAAACAAAAGTATGAGCTTTAAACTTCTTGTCTAAGTTTTCATAGACGTCACTGATGCAGACGAACAAAGAAAGTAAAGATAATAATTATAAGCGGGACCTATACAAACTAAAGACAGATGCATGTAGCTTGAGACAGTTAATTAGCTCAGTTCGGCTTACAGTTAGTCTCTATTGAACCCAACTGTCTCAAGCTACATGCATCTGTTTTAGTTTGTGTAGAACAGAGGCACAGTCTTTTAGGAAAGAGGTCGGGATAGGATCAAGTTAATTCGCATTGCTTGTTATAGGAAGATAATTTAGGAGGAGCGGGACTTCTGTTTCAGAGGCGAGAGAATTTGGAACTATGACTGGAAAGCAGGAAGAACAGGGCTGGGAGAGGGGAGTGAATCAGTGCTAGAGGAGTGTTTGTCTAAACGAGATTGTAATGCGAAGCGAAGGGATGAGATTTTGTCAGAATAGAATGAACATAAGATATCAGCGATAGAGGGGAGGGAAGGGAGCTACCGTATGTCTAAATTTGAGTAGGCTCAATAGAGACTTTGTTCACTCTTCAATTGGCAAAGCCATCAATAAACTGATGCAGATACAATAATTATTGGCGTAGAATATCACTCTCTATGCTCAACACTGCAAACTGGCTAAGTCTTTCATGTGTCATACTTGTGCGAGGCCTGTTCTTAATTAGGCCTATCCTAAACTCCCTTTGGGAGTGGGTTTAGGTTAATGGTTAACACTCTGGCATGAAGAGCAAAAGATCAGCACGGATGCGGGATCGATTCCTTACACTGATACAGTAAGGCAAAATCAGTAGTCGGGCAAGCGTTGGAAATCAGGTATTTGGTGGGGAAATTTTCGCTACCCTCCCAAAGGTCGACTCAGCCTTTCATTCGCCAGGTGACGATGCAGTGTGATTTTCGTTAATAGTTAAATTTGACTCCTGTAATAACTTGTGATCAAACGTTCACCAGATGACTTGTAATCATACTGCGTTCATGTCTATTTGAATCAATAAACGAATAAACGAAGATTATTATTATTATTATTATCCTCATTTTAGGAAATGAGCGTTCAGCACCACAGTTTGTGACTATGAGCACCAAGTACATTCTTAACATAATTTCCTCATTTGGAAATGAACTTTCAACACCTTTGTCAAGTTTTAATTGGAACACGAACTGCTCCAGACTTAGGTTGAGGCCTGTGCCATTGTGTCGTCTTTAAACATTTGAC
This sequence comes from Aporrectodea caliginosa, assembly GCA_020284085.1. NCBI lineage: Eukaryota > Metazoa > Annelida > Clitellata > Crassiclitellata > Lumbricidae > Aporrectodea > Aporrectodea caliginosa. Next base: position 113,632 of record JACEVL010000156.1, on the reverse strand, counting down.
AAACTCAGAAAACTGCATGAGCTCATTGCCAAGGTTTCATCGAGGTCGACGCCATATGTGGTTTTTCGCTGAGATTTTAAGAGTGACTAGTGACTTTAGATCTGAGTGACAGGTGTTTTCATCACTACTTGATTCAAGCATAGGTAGAAAACCAGACCCTGAGCAGAGTGGTTCGTATGGCGAATTGGGTTGTGAATTGTTCAATGCTGGGCAGAAATATGTCAATCCGAAACTACTCTGAAGCTGAAAAATAATCCAACGATATTATTTCAAAACTATGATTGTTTAGTACAGTGGTCATTCAGAAGCCTGTCAATCAGATCTATAGTACTAGTCACTTTTAAAATCTCTTTCCTAGTCAAATGACACATGAAGTGAAGGGCGCCAGCCCCTGGACTGGCACCCGTGTAGCCCATGCCTAAATCCGGCCCTGCGAGTCCATCGTTCACACGTTTAAACACTGGGAAATGCAGGCTCGGTGGAGTCCAGCATGGAAACACACTATGTAAGTGGGCTACGTACATGTTTACGTTAACACCAGATGAGTCGCTTGTGTACTGGGTACTTACAGGCAGAGCATAAGGCATGCGAAGATGGTCCACGTCATGGCTCCAGTCTCGTAGCGTAGCATCGTAACGACGGAAGAGTTGCAGTAGGGACAGATAAGGGCGACTGGCGTATCACCGAAACCGTACTGGACAGTCGATGGAATTGGCTGAGCGGCTACGAATACGGCGGATGGCTGCGTCATTGGACCTGTCTGGGTCGGCTGCATAGGATAGGAATTCGTACCATACATCGTCATCTGATTCGGATCTACAATGCAATTAGAACATCTTCGGAATCAACAAAAACGAAGATAATTGTATTCACAGGTCCAGCTAAAACGAAGATATTGATTAAGAATGAATTAAAAGATTGACCTTTGACAGTTATCTTCCACCTATCGACTCTCTGGGGTTCCCTTCGTGTGTGGCTAAAGGCCTAAATTCAGCAATAGGAACGGCACTGTTAGAAGTTGATCCATCATAATTACCCTGATTCCAGTTTCTAAAACTTCTGTGGACATGCATAGCACTTGAAAAACTTTCCACCTCTCTGACTGGTCATCCTGGCTCCTCCTGGCTTGACCTTGACCTATCTTCTCGTCTTTGACATCTGCTGCTTTGTATAGCGTTGAGAAGTTTCGAAGTTTAGCATTGAATTAACGTAAATACTATTTTGTATGAAGCATGCAAATATTTTCCATATAGACACAGAAGGAATAGGAAGAAATCTTGCCGTAGTTTCCCGGGGAATAAGGAGGCGGTGGATCGTTTCTCAGCTGCTTTGCTGCTTCATCTTCCTCATCAGCAGGAGCCACGGTTGATGAAGTTGCCATCTTCTGCTGCAAACGTGTCTGTCTCCTTCAATACTCTACCACGATATTGAAAGCATATAACACAAGTGTATATCAGACACGACTACATAGGCCTACATACACATGGTCATGTATACTTACAGACAGGTATAGGCTACGTCTGATCGTGTTCAATTGGTTAAAAAAACCTGAAAGTAAGCTGCACAAATAAGCAGGAGACACTATTACAACTGTACCGTAATCGATCAGTTAGGTTTCGTAGAGCGTCCAAAGAAACGTCAATTCTCAGACCATAAATACGACTCGTAATTATTGCAATTGTAATCACATATTTATTTAGCGCCTGTTCACGAGTACCTAAACATTTTAAAAGCTTCTCTCCGCGCACAATAACTAAAAACAAGAATATAGTACCGACTTCGTCTAGCGTTTTCTGAGCGGTTTATTGTGCAACAGTACATGTTTTCCGTGGCAAACTGTGCCAGATCACAGGAATGCACGATGAGGTCATTTCATAATACGAGAAAGAATGACCACAAGATCCATGCTTTCATTTGTTGTCGCATCGACTACTGCAATACACTATTTGCTGGGCTTCTCAAGATAGGCATACGCTTGTCTTCCTTCAGTCGGGTCTGAACTCTTCTACCTCGCTTCAACCACATTTCTACCAACATGACTGATTCTCTACACCGGCTTCCCGTTGCCTCTCGTATCCAATATAAGGTACTGCTCTAAGCCTTAAGAACTCAATAGGGACTATATCTCCTAAATACCTTTCGACTTCATGCGTGAACCTCTCTACGCTGTCTCTTCCCGCCCTCTAGGCGGATCGACTATCTCCATTAGTTCCCCAGACTGCAATTGTCTTTGCCATTGTGGGCCCTTCTACGTGGAATGACCTCCCTCTCAATTCGTAGTAAGACGTTGATTGGTGTCACATCCTCATCCTCCGCTTTCTTATTTTCCCGGGGCTGTCACGCTGAGAGCGCCACTGAATAGCTTATACTGTAAGAGTCGCTTGACTCGCTTAAAAAATTCTCAGGATACGATCTATGTATGTTTATATCAAGACACTTAATATAGCGCTTCCAAGTGCCTCACAAAAGTGCTGAACTCGTGGCTATCTGACTAGATATAAAGAAGACTAGTGCGTGTTAAGACAGTTTTAAAATATTTGCTGCACAGAGTTAAATGCAACAGTACGGTACTCCAAATACAACAAAAACTGCTTCAGAAGACGGATCCATTAGTAAACACGTTGGGCTCGAGTCGAAGGGCGGGCGCGCGGTACTTGCATTTCTCCACGGGTAGGAAAGCGAAAGGATTGCTGACCAAGTTGACTTTAGACTAGAACACGTACAGAACTCCAGGATGTATGCCCGGACAGTGCCGACAATTGAAGCACGTGCAAGATGATCTTATAAGAAGTTCGCTCGGTAGCAGGAAGCCAGTGTAGTGTCTATCGCATACAGTGTATGCATCGTTTGATGTGTTGTATTTGTTATGACCAACTCGAGACAGCCTCCATGATCATGCGTAGGGCCTATACCCATAGCCTAGGTCTTTACCTATAGATTCTTTACTGCTGTTGTGCCTAGTTAATTAATTCTTTGTAGTCCAACACTGTCCTCGGGCCATTGTTTAGTTCAGCAGTATCGTCCTTGACCCTCCTTTAGTCCTCAATGATCCCTCAGCCCTCCATCAAGTAGACTTAGTGTTCTTTGCCACAAAGTAGTCAATGGATCCCAGTTCATTTAACCTATCTTTGTAATACGCAAACATCAGTGTCTAATTGGGGAGGGAGGCTTAGGGTAATGCTAAAACTCTGGCGCGTAGACGCAACGGACCCGGGTCCCGGGATCGCTTCCCGGTACCCCCCTAAGGTCGGCTCGACTCAGCCTTTTCATTCGCTAGGTGGCGTTGAAAAAGTGAGCAGTAGGACGTGATGGGCGCTTTGCATGGCTGCCAAACAGTTAAACTCGACTCCTGTAATAACTTGTGATCATCCGTTCATACTATGAATTGTAGGCCTAAGCATCCTGCATACTTGTCAGTTTGAAAAATTAAACGAAGATTTATTATTATTATTATTATTATTATTATTTTTATTATTATTATTATTATTATTATTATTATTATTATTATTATTATTATTATTATTCTTTATTAATAATATTAATTATTATTATTATTATTATTATTATTATTATTATTATTATTATTATTATTATTATTATTATTATTATTATTATTATTATTATTATTATTATTATTATTCATGTGTGCTGCATCAGTCGAAGCACATGCAACACTTCCTCAGTTTGTTTTTATTCTTCCCGATTGATTCCGTACATTGGCTTTCTTCATGATCATAAATTATTGTTAACGAATTGTTTACATGCGTTGTATAGGTCTACCTAAGTCGTGCCCGTACGATTTAACCTTATAGTTTTTCCTCAACGCTTAATAATGAACATTAAGCAAATAGGTAGAGGTAAATCAGACTTACCTGCTTTGTTCTTTTTTCTAAAGGGTGTCAGATGTCCGTGATTATCTGTCACTGTGTTACTGTGCTACTCTCAAGCGTAGACCTACACTCGGCCTCTGTGTCATCTTGATCGGCCTACGCCATGCTGTGCCTGTCAGCGTTATATCAGAAACTGTACCTTAACCTTTGTAAAGTGGTCGACCGACCGATAAGATAACAGAAGGCAAAGCACCGGTCAAATCATGTACTTTCGGCGATCAATTCGTGACGCGCTAGACTGCGCTATATTGATGCATAATTATTTCAGGAAGTCTACAATAATTAGGCTATCAATTTTTTAATTTTATGTAACAATGATAGTGTTGTATGATGGAGACTGAAAGAATACCCATGCTCTGCTTATCGCTTATAATTTATGGCCGTATAAATCTTTGTATTATACTGATTCAATACAACTTAAGGCTTCGTGAGTGCGCTACCACAGAATAGATAAAGCGTAGCTACGCTTTATCTATTCTGTGGCGCTACTCAGAGTAGGCTAAACGATTATATAGAGCTATTAGACCTACCGACTAACAAACAAAAACGTAAGATATAGAGGTCCATCAAAATTACATTAACAAAAGAATATACACTGTGTCCGGATGAAAAGTAGAACACAACAAAAAGTGTCATAACTCGGTCAAAACTATCAGTATTTACCTGAAATTTTAAACACAACAACAGTGACCATATCTACACGAGATCCTAAAGCCGTTTGGAAATGTTCGTGAATTTATCATATTTATGAGCGTTTGCAATGGAGCACTGACAAATTAAAGTTTCCAACATGGGCCCTTACTTACGCAGACGCTGTGACGTCGTCATCGATGAAATACGTCACTTGTTTTGGTCTAAGCACAACAAAAATGGCGTTTACAGAAGAAGATAAAATTTTAATTAAAGTACTGCGGCAAGAACATGGTTATGGAGCGAGAAGGTTTCTGAATGAATTTTCGAATAAAGGTTGGTGTCTTTCGTCTGTGAGTAAGCTATTGAAGAAGATCGATGAAACCGGCACAGTGAAGCGAAAACCTGGCAGTGGCCAAAAACGCACGACACGCACTGTTGAAAACGTCGAGTTGGTTGAAAGGCTGGCATTAAGCCAAGAAGATGCACCGGGAACCCATAGAACGGTGCGTCAGATTGCGAGGGATATTGGGATTCCGAAGACCGCAGTACACGAAATCGTTGCCAAGGACTTGAAGCTGGTTTGTTTTAAGAAGAGGCGAGCGCAAGATCTAACACCAAGAAACAAACTGACACGTCTTGTACGCGTCAAGCAGCTGCTGAAGAAATACCCTGAGCACACAGTCCCATTCATATGGTTTACGGACGAAAAAGTTTTTACCGTCGCTCCTCCTGTCAACCTCCAGAATGATCGCGTTTATGCGGCGGCTGGGACGCGCAAGAAACACGTGCCTGCTGAACGTCTCCTCAAAACACGTTCACACTTTTCAAAGTCACTAATGGTCTCAGTCGGTGTGTCAACCCTGGGGTGCACTCATTTGATCTTTGTTGAGCCGGGTGTGAAGGTAAATGGAGCGTACTATCGCGATGTGCTGCTCACTCAACATCTGCTACCTGCTATCAAGCAGGTTTCTGGCGGCTACTTCACATTCCAACAAGACAGTGCCCCTGCGCATCGAGCACGTGAGACCATTGCTCTGCTGTCCCGGGAGACACCCGACTTCATATCACCGCAGATGTGGCCACCCAACAGTCCAGACCTCAATCCAGTTGACTACCAAATCTGGAGTGTACTGCAGGAGCGCGTTTATCGTTCCCGTATTCGTGACGTCGATCATCTAAGGGCGCGTCTGGTTGAGGAGTGGCAGCTGTTTGACCACGCGATCATCGACCGGGCCATCAAACAGTGGCGTCCACGTCTACGGTCATGTGTCCGTGAACGAGGAGGACATTTTGAACACCAGCTGTAGCTGAACTTCACTTTCTTATGTAATATGTAAGGGCCCATGTTGGAAACTTTAATTTGTCAGTGCTCCATTGCAAACGCTCATAAATATGATAAATTCACGAACATTTCCAAACGGCTTTAGGATCTCGTGTAGATATGGTCACTGTTGTTGTGTTTAAAATTTCAGGTAAATACTGATAGTTTTGACCGAGTTATGACACTTTTGTTGTGTTCTACTTTTCATCCGGACACAGTGTATATAGGCCTAATCTTAACTAAAATAGCATTACAGACAAAATCACCAAATTTACCACAATCTTAACTAAAATAGTATTACAGACAAAATTATCTAATTTAATCAATCAATCAATCAATCACAAAAGTCCTAATATGAACACCTTTATTACGTCAAATGGGAAGAAACAACAACCAACGTTACAAAAAGAAAAAACGATACAAAAAGAAAAGAAAGAAAGCACAGAGCAGTAGAGGTACAGTTATGCAAGCTTCTGAAAGGTTTTTGCTGTTAGAAGCGCTTTATAAATAGCCAAATACAATACAATACAATGTAGCCTATAATCCTTGAGGCCACCACGGTGCCGGACCTGTGGATGTCTTCTAACCGTCTCCGCCTTAATTAAGATAAAACCCAATTCATCTGGCTTGGCGGTTGAGGCCAGCTAGCCAAGATTGACATGGCATTTCTCCGCGAAAGGTTCCCAGACGTCCATTACTCTGCCTCAGTTCGTGATCTGGGCATTACACTGGATCTAGTTCTCTCATTTTCAGACCATGTCAATCATGTCTCTCAAACATGTCATTATCATCTACGCCAACTCCGCACCATCTGTCACTCGCTCTCTCACTTCACGCGGTCAACACTTTCGTCCATGCGCTGATTTGTTCTAGGGTTGATTTCGGCAACTCCGTCTATGCTGGTCTCGTTTCACTAAACCTGCCTCAGCTTTAGTCAATACTTAGCGCTGCTGCCCGCCTATTGCATGGTGGTCTCCCGAAGGTTGCTCGCATATCTACCTTCTTCCAAGAAACTTTCCACTGGCTTCCTGTGCCCCAGCGCAATCAGTTCGAAATGTTAACACTTATGCACAACGCTGTGGTCGGGATAGCTCCTTCAAACCTTCAGATAAGTAACTTGGTGTCTTCACTCCATGGTCGCTCCCCTCTCTGCTCGCAGTGCTCGGCCACCAGAGGCCTTCTGGTTGTTCATCGCCTGCGCGGCGCTACTGTTCAATACAGAAACTTTGCTTACGTCGGCCTCTCTAGTCGGAACCATCTTCCGCAGAAACTGCGGCTTGAGCTCCTCAGCCTTACTTTTCCTCTGTTTCGTAAACGCCTGAAGAAAATCTATCCTACTTGTTAGTGACAGCACCGACTTGGGTCGGGAGCGCCTCTGAATCTCTGAATGGCGCTATATAAATGTGCAATTACAATTACAACTGCAATTAAAATCCAGCTAATGAGGTCGCAGGTGCTACCAAGAGACTTCGCGACTGAATATATCGTATCGTGTTATGGATTTTGTCTATGCTCCTCAAACGTAGGCCTGAAAATCCGAATTTCATTTGGTATAATATGACCGTACCTCTGAGCTCCTCTAGTGACTGAACTTCCACTCTCTGCTCCCTCCTCTTTGTATTCCCAATTCATCTACTATTCAGGATCTTTCAGTCATGCTTGATGCAACACGCTATTTTGACGCCAAATAGCTGCAACTTGCCGAACATTATCAATTGTTCTCACCAAAACATCAAGCCTGCATTGTGATTGGTCAGCGGCTTTTATTAGAAAACCACGTTTGTGCAGTAGCGGAAAGTTTTGAAAAACCCGCGCTTGTGCAGTAGCGATGAATCATGGCACGGTCTAACAATTCTGATCTAGGCTGCTGACTTGGCATGTCTAAGCTGAACGGTCACCAAGTTACATGTAGTCTCTTGTGTTGTCTCGGTGACATACGGGCATTTGGAGTTGAAAAACTGCGCTACAGGATGATTTTTCAGCTGGAGTGAAAGAGTCGTTGTGTAGAGACTATATATATAGTGAGAAGCTGGATGAATAAGGGAAAGGGTGGAAGAAGGACGTGGATCGATCGACTGTTTATGACCGTGGGATTTGCCTTATTGTTGTGAAGGATGCACCACGCTAAGCGCTGGATGATCCGGTTGCTGCTGCTGTCCGACGGTGGCCGTGCTGCTGCTGCTGCTACTGCTGCTGCTGCTGCTGCTGCTGCTGCTGCTTGAGATTCGGCAAGACGTTAATCTGGCTAAGACCATCATCGGCCGGCGTCCATGTCCAGTGCACAGACCGTCCGGTGGACGAGGTAAGTGCCAGCCGACGAGCAGGAGGAACAGAGGAGGAGGAGGAACTGAGAGTGAATGTACAGCCATCCGGGGATCGGAGAGAGTGGAGTCGGAGGGACAAAAGCAGGCAATTATAGGGACCATCCGGGTAATGGCGATTTAATCTCCGCGTCTCTGCCTGGCCCTGTGTATACGTCGCTCCAGGCCGTTCCTTCACTGGCTTCCATTCCTCCTTCCGTCGTTTATTGGCCCCGTTTGAATAGACATTTCTTTCCATAACGCCCTTCGCTCTCTCTCGTTCACTCCATTGTATTGCAACACGATGAGTTCTTCTGCTCGCCTGCCTGTCAGTCTGTCTGTCTGTCTGCCTGCCTGCCTGTCCGTCAGTCTCACTCCGTCTTTCCCCTTGTTCCTTTCTAAATACCTCCTTCCGTATGTACCTATAATGGCATATGTATTTCTGTTATTATTTTTATTCTGCTAATTTTTATTTATTTTTGTTTTCTCCCGAGGTAGATATGATTCCTCGGGTTAAAATAATGTCTGGAAACAAACCACATTTCGTACGGTTATTGTTAATACAATTGTTGTTATTGTTATTATTATTTTATTATTATTATTATTATTATTATTATTATTATTATTATTATTATTATTATTATTATTATTATTATCATCATCATTATTATTATTATAACGAATTTATTTCTTCATAAAGCAAACAAACTTATATACAGACTGATTATAAATGACTGTTTTCAATATTTTTATAAACCGTTATTTAGTCCTGGACTACTGTTGTTGCAATCCGACGTGCCTAAAACAGATAGTTTCCAATTTGTAGGGCGACTGGTCTCACGCTGGTCGCCTGTTGCTGCTGAGATCTTGCGTTCTAGTTCTTGAACAAACTGTAGTGATTCTGTGTGCCAGCTTCCTGCAGTTTCGACTGCAACAGAGACGAAATAGTGTGTTTGTGAGATAGCAGCACATTTCCATTCCTTATTACGGGCTGCTTTTTCCGCTGCCGCGCCTGCGGTTTGCGATGTTAAATGCTCGTAAGATGCAGCGAAAGTATCTGGCACCGTGACATCCCACGCCAAGCAGCGACCTCTGTACCAAGGTATGATGGTGACTCCGTCAGGCATTTGCCGTCAGATCTGGAGAGGCCATTGGGCTCTTTGATAGCTGGTATTTTGGCACCGGTGAAAGCCCGCCAAATAACGTCATTGAGCATGCCATGCCGTTGTTGTCTTCCTGCTCCTTTGATGCAAGAGAATAATGTTGACCGTTGGATATCTACTATTATACTATACTATGCTATGCTATGCTATGCGATGCTATGATATGCTATGCTACACTATACTATACTGTACTGTACTATACTATACTATACTATACTATGCTGTGCTGTGCTGTGCTGTGCTGTGCTATGCTATGCTATGCTATGCTATACTATACTATACTATACTATACTATACTATACTATACTATACTGACTATACCATACTATACTATGCTATGCTACTATGCTATGCTATGCTATGCTATACTATACTATGACTTATACTACTATACTATACTATACTATACTATACTATACTATACTATACTATACTATACTATACTATACTATACTATACTATACTATACTATACTATGCTATACTATACTGAATTATAACATACTATGCTGTACTATAATTATACTATTATTTATTATTATTATTATTATTATTATTATTATTATTATTATTATTATTATTATTATTATTATTATTATTATTATTATTATTATTTTTACCCGAGGTATCTATAATCCCTCATTAGATATTATAAGCAAATTATACTATAATTATACTATTATTATTATTATTTATTATTATTATTATTATTATTATTATGCTAATTTTTATTTATTTGTTTTCCCCCGAGGTTGATATGATTGCCTATTTGATGTGGTTCGTGCCAATACGGTTGGTATGATGCTGTATAGCTCACCTGTGTAGTGGGGCTTCGCGAGAGGGCAGAAACGGGAGGCCCTTGAGGTAATTATTCGGAGGCTGGTACGCCAGAGGTACTTACCTCTGTCTTCTCCCTCATTTGAGACTCTTTGCAACAATGTGGTTATCAGACTCTTTGTCTGTATTCTGCACAATCCTTGTCATGTATTGCATAAATTGTTACTGCAGATCAAGCAAACTCGCTACTCCTATACGGCCTCGGTCCCATAATCGTGAGCTCCCCATGTTTGACAACCTGACTCAGAAATGCTTCCTTGCCAGGATGCTATACAAATAAACAAGGTTTCCCTAGGTTTGGCTATTTAAGCTCTTCATTTTACCCCTATGACTAACCCTAAACCTTCCTCCCCTATGTACCTCTTGATATACAATAACTTATCTCATTCATTTCTTGGCTTGTTTATTTAAATTTTTGATTGTTTTTTTTTATGTAGTAAGCTTGCAATGTACAGTGCTCTTGCTAGTGCTTCTCATTTAAGAATATAATTATTTACTTATTCATTTGCTTGATCCCTCAGGCTAAAATAAGACAAGTAAAGCCACATTTCGAACGGTTATTGTTTATACAATTATTGTCTTAGTATTGCCATGTCACTCATTTGTCCTTATCTCTCTGCGTCTATCTCATCTCCGATCATTTTCTCTATGAGCCACTTTCACTCTGAGCTCAAACGATGTGCTAGTCTATCACACAGGGTTTCTTATATTTCTAGAAAACTGTTTCACTTGATACGTTTTGAATGAACAAATAATTGAGTCACCAAAACAAACCAAAATGTCACCTCCTCTGTGAAATGTTTCATCAGTATCAACCGCTTGGACAACACAGTGTACACAGCTCTGAGAACAATAAAATGAAATTCGCAGCCTTGGAATACGCGCATTACATGGATGTCCTGTAAAGTCACCAGCTATCTGTGAAACCTTAACAGTTAATATCAATGGTATCCATTAAGCGTCGACTCAAGGTAAGACACGCAGTCGGTTTGGGTTTGTTGGCGCATAACTAACGTTAGATAAGCGAATTAGAAGCGAAATCCTCAGCCGAGGTAAATGCTCGTCGTATTGATTGTATAGTATATTAGTGAATTTGAAGTGGTGGGACAAATACCTGGTGAGAGTAAAATTGTCATTGAAAAAAGGGTGAAAGTTTTTTTCGCGCTCACATACATTTATTCAAATCAGTGGTGGGACAAATCCGAGCAAACAGTTAAAATATGCCCTGTTGCAGTCATAAAGTCACACCAACAGAATAGTAATTAAAGACTTAGAAACCTGCATGTCAACTCCACATTGCAATTAGTTGATTACAAGGTATAGGAATTAAGATGGTCTTCAAACACTAGTTTGAACATTAAAATCCAGCAATCATTTGCGATGAAACTGATATCGATGTAGGTTATAGTAACTAGTGGCCTACGCCGTGTGTTGGTTTTGAGAGCTCCGTTTAAAGTTTTCCTCGTTACGTTCATGCTAAAACTAGCTCTGAGTCGCTTGCTTTAGCAGAACAGAATATGGTACGACTCTTGATCGGCTAGAATGTAGACGAGGTCTCGATGTAGAGACTCGATTGCTGTCTGTTTTTGCAAGATAATCATAATGTAAGCTAATCGGTCGTGTATAATGTATTAGCTTAACAAACTGGTTTACTAGTTTTCTAATCTTGGTGATATATGATTTTCGCGACCAACGTCTTTCTTATTAGAGTATGCCAACATATCATTCATACAATATAATGCAGTTTCCTATAACGTACCGAGTTCATTACACAGCGCGAGATGGCGCTGCGGCTGTTGGACTGGATGGATGATGGATAGAGGAATCTGACTGCGCTACAAAGAAGTTAATTAAGCGGCGCAAAACAGAGAATTAAGAATGTCGTCGTTGGATTCTCGGACCTGCCTTCGACCAGAACACGGAGAAGAAGATATTGCAGGAAATAAATTTAGCACTTCCTATAGAGCTTCTCAGAAATAATGAACAGCAGCCTTGTCATTCATCAGCCATGCTTTTCCCCCTAGCACCTGTGCAAGAAATCTGGGATCAAGTTCTATCTAGCCCCAGCGTGTGTAAGACGGAGGTTACCTTGAGGCGCTCTATAAATTTAGCTGTGAACTTAAAATCATGCTGATAAGTCAGAAACTTTGAAAAAAGAACGCGCTGGTTTCGAAAACTTATATGACGTCATCGAGTTGTTTACTTCTTTGTGCACGCTTTGAACACGCGTTTGCAGTTTAATACTGGGTGCGCCTAGGTGACACGCAGTGAGCACATGCCTTAGTTTTGCTGGACGTGTCTTCTGACTTTCACGCATCGAACGCGGGGATGATAGGACGCCGACTAGCGCGAAATTTATGACGGGGGCGGTCGGGCGGGAAATGAACGGCGCTCTGGCGTGGTGATGAGACACGGACCAGTTTATACCAGTCTGAACTGGTTTGATGTCTTTGTCGGAAATAACCTATAGAAGGATGTTCCAAATAAATTATTTTGTTGATTGTTTGAGTTTTAAATGTCGACGATGGCTTCGGGCGTGCATAGATGTTTATGTTGAGCTCTAAGCACTGTTGTCATTGAGCTGTTTGTCAATCAAATACACGCAACAAATCGGGAGAGTCCATGCCATCGATGGTTGAATGGTTCGAAGGGTGATCTCTTGACAATACGGAAGTCGTCGACATTTCAAGAGAGCAACTCTTGAGAGAATACCCTTCACAGGTGCTCAGTGTCCTAACGATGAACGAACTGTCAGTCTCTCAGTATCATACACTACATCGAGTCTAGGAAACAGAGTCTTGTGCTGAATGGAGTGGTCTTAGCTTAAAAGTCTCAAAAGTTAAAAACAGATTGATTAATACTAGGTCAAATAGACTAAGGAGCTGGTGACCGACAGAGAGAGAGAGAGAGAGAGAGAGAGAGAGAGAGAGAGAGAGAGAGAGAGAGAGAGAGAGACAGACAGACAGACAGACAGACAGAGAGAGAGAGAGAGAGAGAGAGAGAGAGAGAGAGAGAGAGAGAGAAAGCAACAAGGATTGAGATAGAGAGAAAGAGTGGATGAGACTGAAGGAGAGCAGGTGCGGAAAGGAATTACGTTGCACTGCGTGGTCCAACGTTGTCCCGTAAAGCCGTCCATTCAAATTACACTGGACTGGTCCAATCAAAGTTACCGAAGAAATTGACCGAGCAGACTGATATTCGTGCGAGGAGACTCGTGAATAAGGGCAAGAAGAAGTGGCACAAGAGATGGAGGAGGAGGAGAAGGAAGAGGAGGAAGAGGAGGAATAGGGAAAGGAGGAGGAGGGAAGAGTTAGAGGTGGAGAAGGAGAAGGAGGAAGAAAATGAAGAGCAGGAAGAGGAAGAGGAGGAGAAGGAAGAGGAGGAGGAAGAGGAGGAGGGGAAGAGGGTTGGGAAAGTGCTTTCGCTTGCTTCAATTGAAACATGCTCCTGTCTTTTAACGAAGTCACATAAAGCGAACGACGAGAAGCAATGAATGTTCATCCTTCGAAGCTTCAATCGCACAACTTTATGCACGACAAAGCAATCTAAGGCTGCGCTGGTGAGATGGGTCAATAGGAAGAGGCGGGCAAAGGACGAATGAAACGAGGTAAAGAAGGGGAACAAGAAGCAGCGAACGTGCGATAACAACGAAAAGGAATTAGACCAGTTGGGAATGGGGAGGAGAGAATGAGAGAAAGAGAGCGAGAGAGGCAGAGAGGAGGAGGAGGAGGAGGAGCAGGAGGAGGAGAAGAGGAGGACGAGGAGGAGGAGGAAGGAGGAGTAGGAGGAGGAGAAGGAGGAGTAGGAGGAGTAGGATAAAGAGAAGACGGAGAATGAGGGTAAAGAAAAGACAAGAGAAAGGGAGCAGAATAAAGAGTGTATACAAAGAAAAAAGAAGATGAATGTGCTGCGGAAAGAAGCGGATTAGAAGGCGGAAAAGGAGAGAGGAGGAGGAAGAGGAGAGAGGAAGAGGATGAGGAGGAGAGATGGTAGAGGATGAGGAGAGTGGAGGATGAGGAGGAGAGTGGAGGAGGAAGAGGAGAGTGGAAGAGGATGAGGAGAGTGGAGGATGAGGAGGAGAGTGGAGGAAGAAGAGGAGAGTGGAGGAGGATGGAGGAGGAGGAGGAGAGTGGAGGAGAGTGGAGGAGAGTTGCTGTTCCTATTATACGTCAGGCAGAGAGAGCAGAGTGGATTCTGGGACGGTCGTCGATTGTCATCTGTCTTTCGTTCCTTCGTTCCAGGGATTGCAATGCGTCCGACGTTGCCCATCTATTCATCGGGACCGTCCGTCCGAATATCCCTCTCTCCCTCTATCCGTCTCCCTCTCTCCATCCGTTCATCCGTTCGTCCATCGGTCCATCGGTCCATCCGTTCATCCGTCCTTGTGTCCATTTGTCCATCCGTCCTTCCGTCCGTCCGTCCGTCCATCCATCGGTCTATTCGTCCATTCGTCCATCTATCCATCCATCCATCCATCCATCTGTCCGTCCATCTCCATCCATCCATCCATCCATCCATCCATCCATCCATCCATCCATCCATCCATCCGTCCGTCCTCCATCCATCCATCCATCCATCCATCCATCCATCCATCCATCCATCCGTCTGTCCCATCTTTCTGTCCGTCCATCCGTCCTCCGTCCGTCCGTCCTTTTGTCCATCGGTCCATTTGTCCGTTCGTCCGTCCGTCCTTTTGTCCATCGGTCCATTTGTCCATTCGTCCGTCCATCCTTTTGTCCATTGGTCCATTTGTCCGTCCGTCCTTCTGTCCGACTGTCCATCGGTCTATTCGTCCGTCCATCGGTCCATTTGTCCGCTGGTCTCCTCTCCATCGTCGTCGTCGTCGTCGTCGTCGTTTATGTCTTCGTAGGCCGAGAATCGTCGGAGTCGACCGAAGGAAAAGAGAACCGAAGAAGAAGAAGGTCGTCCTCTTCCTCAGATTCCGTCTCTTGTTGCTGATGATGCTCTCTCTGGCGGATAAACATCGTCCAGGGAACGGATGTAGCTGCATCAGTTGCTGTTGCTGATGAGGAGGAGGAGGCAGCGACGGAGGCAACGGCTGATGCAGCAGAGGTTGATGCTGTACACTGCAACTGATGATCAGATGCTGCTGCTGCTGCTGCTGCATTGGCGGATAGGACGACGTGCTTCACTATAGGGCTACATCGGCATCGGTTCTTGGCGGCTGATGCCAGCAGCGGGGTCAGGGGTCAACGGTCAGAGAATCACTGTTAACGGTAGCTGCAGTGGATGTAGGAGGAGGAGGAAGCGCATGAGGGGTTGAACGACCTCCTCTTAATCGCCCCTCGTCACTCGCTTCTCGTCGTCGCTCGGACGCAGAACGGAGCTTACGCTACGGACGTCGTAGGAGTAAGTATATTATTCAGACAAAGGTTTCGCATGTAAGGTCAGTCAATCGCTCGTTTATTGTGCTCCAGTAAAAAGCGGTTATTGATTGAGGAATGTTGCAGCTACAGCGAAACATGGCATCAGCACGTGGATGTAAGCGTGCGCGTACATGCGAATCTCTGAATTTATCAGCGCCTAACAGAAGGTGCATATGAGAAATCGGCGGCGCTATATCAAATCAATTCCACAAGATTCAAGTTTATGGTCAGTTTCGCCGTGATATCAGGATCCGGGATTGAAGGGGACTGTGGGGGTAGGGTAGGGGTGAATAAGTCTAAGAATGCAATGCAACAATCGGATGACAATTGGCCATTTTCTGGGCTTCATTTTTGCTCGTTCTCCTAATTTCATTTCTGACTCAGATTCTAACTGGTGTATCTGTTTGGTGACAGTGATTCAAAATAACGTAACAAGGACCTTATCGTTGGGGGGGGGACTTAAGCCTTGAGCATGGCGAGTGTGGTTGCAACGAGCCTATAGTGGACCTGGGAGCTTGATTTATTTGGGGGGATTTAGCTTCGTTTGGGGGCTTAAGCCCCAAGCTCAATGCTAGTTACGTCCCTGCAGTGATTGCCAAAGCTATTGTTCTATGGGACATCATATTCTGTGCATAAATCTATCGCAGATCCGCAGATTAGTTGTGTAAACTATAGTGTGTAGTTCAAGCGATTTTACTTCAAAACCTTAGGCACTATTGGTTGTCTGTACCAGCAGAATGATTTGAAAGGTATTGGCGCTTAATATTCGCCGTTTTATGGGTCTTTTATTAGGCCTAATTGAGACTGTGAACCCTTTTGGGTCCGCCGTTTGTACCCCAGTAACCTATTTAATTTCATTTCAGATATTTATATAGCGCCCCTTCAAGATTTCTACTCAGAGGTGCACCCGACTACAGGGCGGACACTGAATCGGATTTCACGCCGAAGCGCATGAGTAATTGCGAGTGAATGACTTGACTTTTTTGTCATGGCTGATATCTACCAAATTCAGATATATTGGAGAGCTACGCGACCTAATGACCTCGTGACATTTCAAGGCAATCGGTGAAGGAGTTTTGAATTTGTAAAGGGGCTAATTAAGTCGTTTTCTATACTTCAACAATAGACTGCTCTGCCACTCAAGTATAAGGTTGCGCTCTACCATTCAACCTGTGGTTGGTAATTCGCTAGAATTTTTATGGATTGCATACAGCCACAATGCTTTTAGGCCTAAAGGTCAAGAGACGCAACAACTAATGAAGGTCACATGAAGTTGTCACGCTGCTCGAGTGTTATTCAGAACTTGTAATCTATAAGACTACTTCTATCGGGTGTTATAGAATTAATAGTAACAATAATAATTTTCGTTTATTAATTCAAACTGACAACTATGCAGTCAGATTACGTGATACAGGCCTATGTAGTAACAGATGATAAAGAGTTTAACAGGAATTGAATTTAACTGAGTGGCAGCCAGCATCAGGAAATAGAGTATCTGTCCTAAGACTATCACATGTATGAATTTATCGCCCCCTATGGAATAAACCGGTTAGAGTATCCGGGGGAGTAAACCATTATCTCCCATCGTCATAGCGGGATAGCCTCGACGAAAATCCAGTCCTTCTAAAAACGAAGTAAATTGATTTCAGGTCGACTTACAAACTAAAGATACGCAATTTAAAAATGTTATGTCCCAAACAGTCCTGAAATTAGAAACCAGATTCAAACAAACCGAATTCCGTGTCGCTAAGGGGGATACTGTGTGCGGGATACTATTTCGTGACACCGGCAAATGTACTGCTCATTTTAAGTCTGGGAGTTGAAAGCTGAGTCAACCTAGAATAGCGGGTATCGAATGGTCCTTCTAATATTTGTGCCATCGTGTTACCATTCAACCATATCCCCGCATAAAACCAGATTCACACGTTTGTGTGTAATACTGTGTGTGAATATATTTCACACTGTGTGCAGCCTAGAATGATGAATGGTTTCACACACACACACACACACACACACACACACACACTTATGTATCGGATTCGTTTTGCTAGCGATGCCTAGCCATGCAGCACGTCCCGCTTTTAGTCGCCGTAAACAGTCTCTATACAGCTGGGCGATTTCCATTGGCTGGGCGCATTCGTCAAACGCAAAATCATTCCAGCGTGTCGATTATGATTCAGAATGGATGCGATATTAAAGCGACCACTACAAGATTTCTGTCCAATCATCTGTAGCGTCGGCTAAGTAGTCTTATAGATGGAAATATGTAGGCCTATCTAGGTATCTTAAGAATTGATCCAATAGGCCTATTCTAGTCCGTTGTAGATATTTTCGAGGATAAACGCTGATCTTCAGCCGCTCTGTTTTCTAGTTCTTACAAGAACCTAACTTTCCACGATATTAGATCTCTTTCTCCTATAGACCTATCACCGTCATGTTTCAATTCCCTAAATCGATAATATTATCTAATTATGAGGGACTGTCCTGAGTGTCCTCAGTATATGGCTAAGCTCTTTCTTTAACCAACTTCTTGACATTTTTCCTTACATCAGCAATTCCTCGCTCCTATAATAGTGCAAGTGAATAAAGATTCAGACTACTGTAAGCCAATACCACTTCTTGTATCAATTAACCGATGCTAAAATGAACAGGCGGGGGAATTATTAACTACGGTGTTCAAGTCGCGCTGTACAGCAGATTCAATGATCAGCCAATAATTTACAGCCAGGAATTTCTAGTCTAAATATTATTATGTCTCTTGCTGATCTGTGTTTCTTCCGATAGAAAGAAGAAGAACAGAAACCGGAAGTTATGACGAGACCGGATGCAACGAAGATTCTATCGATTCTGACGAGTTTAGTGGGAACGATTTCCTTCTCTTGTCTTTTCCTGGCCATCATAACTGACCATTGGTTGTACACTCTGGAAAAAACACCCGATCATAACGGAACCTTGGTGATGAAGGCGACAAGAAGCGGACTCTGGAAGAAATGCCCTCAAGACCGTAAGCTGGCGTTAATTTCTTAATCGATGACTATATAACTTTATAAATCACTACATGCCGTTTCAGATCGATAATTGTATTGTATTATATCTATCAATTTATATAGCGCCTATCGCAGTGCACACCAAGCAGAGGAGCTCAATGATTCTTGTATAGACTAAGAATTAGAGCGATTACACAGACTCGTGCCAGTTATTATAGAATTAGAACGATGATTATGTAATTACAATAATGATCATAGAATTAGACCAATGGTCATAGAATTAGAACAGTGATTATAGAATTAGACCAATAGCATGAGAAGTAAGGCCCTGGTTACAGAAGTAGATCATTGACCACACAATATTAAGCTGAAAATTATGGAATTAAGATCGACGTTTATAGATTCGTATCAAACTTTCCTTGCTAACAATTACGAACTAAGGCTGTCCATCTGTTCAAGTCGATTTCCAACAGGACTTATCCAGGAATGCAGCGGTCAGCTTGTCCTGTGTAAGTACCTTATAAGAAAGAAGCATTCCTGGATCAGTCCACTCGAAATCCTTAGTTGCGATCGTCGATTCAAATCAAGTAGATTCTGCATTATAATATATAATAATTATGATAGTTCTCTGTCGCATTTGTTCTTTACTACACATGTAGGCCTATTAATAAATGATTTCATTGATAATTCAAGATAAATAGGGTTGTGTTGTGGTACTAACAAGTCTCAATTGGTTGCATTGTGTATGCTGATGAAATTATCCAACTGTTAGCATAAGTTGTGAGATTTCGGAACATACTTGATAAATAGATGTTGGCATTCACTTGTAAGCCTACTTAGCATTAATTGTGTCTAGTGAATGGGCCACGATGTAAGGTCTCTGTGCTTGATATGTTTTTATTCCAAGAAAGGTGCCGTCGACCACTCTTTTGAGAGGTTCTCAGCTCTTCTTAGAGGTTTTCAAACGCGATCTATAAGAACCCAGATACTAATATACATAGAGTCAGATTAAAAACACGGGCGTCATTTTGTGCTTTAATGCGCTAAAATCAGTGGTGTAGTGGGGGAACGTGGGGGAACGCCGTTCCCCTTTTTTCTCACACTATGCAAAATTCTTGCAAGATTGCACTTTTTGCTTACTTCAATATGCAGGCGTTCCCCCACTTCATTTTTTAGGACTACACTACTGGCTAAAATGTGAAGTGGATAGCACAATGCGCAATTTTTATGCTTCTAGTAGGCCTGATAATTACATTCTGCGACTTCACTGAGGGGATGATTTGAGTTTTTGGTGGTTTTGTAGTTCTTGGCATTTTCATCCTGCCTAGTGCGAAATAAGATCTATGATAAAAGTGGTGCTAAAGATTGGTCTGATTAGAAGATGCTACTTTAGATTAGAGCTAATAATATTAACTGTTGCAAGTTTAAACCAGACCAGAATAAGTCAGTTTACACGTAGAACAAATTATGCACGTGAACTGGATGTAGACTAAATACGTAAAAAACTGATGGACCGGAATTGAAATAGGCGAAACTAAATTCCATCAGATCCTTCAACAAACTGCTACTAAAACTATTTCTTCGTAATATTTTCTTCTCACTGTTTACCACGCAATTTTTGGGCAATTATGGAAGCCCGTTAAAGAGAATGAGCTTTTAAGACTATTGATTGCTTCCTGGAAACCACTTTCCTTTCTATTTCCATGCCCAATAACTCGTCGTTCTCTGCATCTGAGTAATGGCCCATAATTTAAGATTCCAATCTTTTAGATCTGATCAGAAGCGACCTGATCTCGTCCAGATTCCAATCCAGTTCATAAAAATCTAATACTGTCTAAACCGAATCAATCCGATCTCCGATCAGTCTTAATCTGGTATAATCAATTGTTACATAATGTAAACTACTGTAATAGGATGTAGTGTCATGTAATAAAGCCTAATCTCATACGTTCCTTTTAAAATGAGCTAAAGTAAACTGAATTAATCTTCAGTGGGCTGAAGTAATCTTAATAAACTTGAATTAATCTTGATGATGATGATGATGATGATGATGATGATGATGATGATGATGATGATGATGATGATGATGATGATGATGATGATGATGATGATGATGATGATGATGATGATGATGATGATGATGATGATGATGATGATGATGATGATGATGATGATGATGATGATGATGATGATGATGATGATGAGTTCTCTGCCCGAAGGCAGGTCCATTTGTTTTATGCCACACGGGGATGAGATGAGCGAGGTGGTTTCCCGTTGCCTTCCTCACAGGCAATTGTGGGTTAACAACTTGTCCAGGGTAGCTACGCATTAATCTTAAACACGCTGAATTGATTTAAAATAATCCCATATTGTTATCAGGGTAAAAAACCGCGAGGCATCAGTGATCGTTGCTAAGCAAACTGCTATTATTCGAGTCTAAATCCAGGTAATTTTGTCGGATGGAGTTATGGAGATGGGGTGACCAGGGGTAAGTTGGGCTCTAAAGACGGACAGAAGCTCAGCGGGATGAATGAGCACCGTAATCTAGAGTTCGACGGCGGCGTTGCCAAGTACTAAGGCTTCTCCTTCTTGGGACCATCTTCGTCCTTAGAACAGCACAGATGGGACAAAAGAAGGCTTCAGTCGGATGTCATTAAGCTTCGGAAGGAGTCAGCGTTAAAGTCCGATGCGACGTGACAAATGACTGAGCTGAGAATTTGGCTCAAAATGCCAGACAGCGCAGGCGACGAGATTGAAACGGTTTCTGCGCTGTCGTCTTGGTAACCATCCAACTGACGCGGTGGGTAATCTATGCATGGATCATCAGGAAACTCATCCGAAGCTAGGCCTGCCTACTTTTATAGATCTCTACTACATCTATGGCTGGATCCTTTATTCACACTATGACTGGCGGATTCAAACAATGAGAACTTAACACTGTTTGATGAGTTGTACAGTGGAATCATCTTGACGACCATTCAAACTGACAACTGACAAACTTTTATTTCAAGAAGCACAATGCATATAACAATTAACAACAATTATTATTTGACTATTACATGTCGGTGCATTGGCTACGAAGAGGGTCCCACAGGGGTCGGTTTTAGGTCCTCTCTTGTACATTCTCTTTACTGCAGACATTCCCTCAGTTCTGGCTAAACATAAAGCTAAGGGACATCTCTATGCTGATGATGTCCAAGCCCTTGTGCCTGGTTCACGTTCTCAGCAGATCTCTCTGGTAGAAACGATCGGATCACTATTGCAAGATCTCCACTTTTGGATGACAGCAAACAGACTTAACCTCAATCCCTCAAAGACTCAACTGCTCTGGTTCGGTACCAAACAACAGTTACAAAAACTTGATCTCCAATTGTTGGCCTCATTATTCCCAGACTTTACCTTTTCCTCCAGTGTTCGTGACCTGGGGTGTCACACTTGATAGCGCTTTGACATTTACTGGCCCCAATCTCTCCTGACCCGCACTTGTTACTACCAACTGAGGCGACTTAGAGCCATTAGAAGATCGGTGTCCTCCAAAGTGTTTACAACCATGGTTCATGCCTTTGTCTCCTCACGCATTGATTATTGTAACTCTGTACTAATTGGGCTTCCTAAGGTTCGCCTGTCCTCTGTGCAATCTGTCTTAAACGTGCAGCCAGACTTATTGCACGTCTTCCTCGGTACTCTCACATCTCCACATACATGACTAATGATCTTCACTGGCTCCCTCTCTCGGCTAGAATCAAGTACAAGATCCTGCTCCTAGTTACTAAGTCCCAGCAGGGCTTGGCTCCTAGGTACTTTTGTGACTTAATGTGTAAGCCACTATCTGCACGTTCTTCTCACCCTCTTCGTTCTGCTGGCCGGCTTGATCTTTTCGTACCTCGGTCGCGAACCTCATTAACCCAGCACCGGGCTTTCGCTGTAGTGGGTCCATCAATATGGAATTACCTTCCCCCTGCAATTCGTAGCAGGATTCTGGAGGGGATCTCACTGGCATCTCTTCGCTGCTTAAAGACCTTCCTCTTTTCTCGGGCCTGTCACGCTGAGAGCGCTTCTGAATAGCTCTGCTGTGAGAAGCGCTTTACAAAATATGTTCAGATTAGATTAGATTAGATTAGATTAGATTAGATTAGACCCAAAAGAGGCACAAGCCCCTCTTAATTAGGGTCACCCTTTTAACTATATTCAATTATGGCTGGTTAGTCAGTTGAAAAAAAAGAAAGGTTCATCAACTCAATAATATTCTTAACTAAATAATAATAATAAGCAGTTACCGAACTTTTGAACTACATGTAGATTCAATGGTTCAAGCCGACAACATTTCTTATGTCGATGTTAGTCATTCCACTTTCATCTAGTTTTTATAGGTTTTCTTGCTCTTTTCTACTTTAATTTAATATCTTCTCCGTATTTTTCCTGTCCTTTCTGTGGTTTTTCCTGCCGTTTCCTCGCTATTACTCGTCTTACCGACATTCTGCTTTAGTTTATTTTCCGCTTGTATTTTCTTTTGCAGTCTAGCTGTTACCGCCTTTTATTTCAGAATGTATGTGGACAAACATCGCGAGAAAGCGTTTCTTGTGATGACTCCGTGGCATGTCCTCTAAATCAAACGAAAGGGGATTGCTGATGGGTCTCATAGGATCCACCCTTGCATACTAATGTCCAATCCCAAACCACCACTGTCAGCCAATTTGAAGTCATCAGAACGGAGAATAAAGCAATTTTTCCTACCGGTACTCGCTATCATAGAATTATACAGTTCTACGTCCATTTTGTTTAATAAATAGTGTAGGTCTAATTGTGTATTTTGCATCAGGATAAAAATGGACAATTCCTTTTATGGTGCACCTTGTTATCTTCTGGCCTTTCTGAAGCGCTATTTCTGAGGATTATCTTGCTTTTAAAAGAAATAATAAAATAGCAATAATAGTACACAATTAAAATTAAGCATGATGGATAATGACGATCAAAGTAATATTTGTTAGGCCTATCTATAATATTTCTTCAGGGCCGGATTTAGGAATGGGCTACACGGGCGCCAGCCCAGGGGCCCCCACCACTTAGGGCTCCCCACCAGGTCCAATTTTATTTTTTGTCTCCCTTCACTTCATGTGTCACTTGACTAGGGAAGAGATTTTAAGAGTGACTAGTGACTATAATAGATCTGAATGACAGGCTTCTGAATTACCACTGTACTAAACAATCATAGTTTTGAAATAATATCGTTGGATTACGGTTCAGCTTCAGAGTAGTTTCGGATTGACATTTTCCTGCCCAGTATTGATCAATTCACAACCCAGTTCGCCATACGAACCACTCTGCTCGGGGTCTGGTTTTCTACCTATGCTTGAATCATGTAGTGATGAAAAAACCTGTCATTCAGATCTATAGTCACTAGTCACTCTTAAAATCTCAGCGAAAAACCACATAGCAATATATGGCGTCGACCTCGATGAAACCTTGGCAATGAGCTCATGCAGTTTTCTGAGTTTGTCAAATGTTTGAGGCCGAGACAGGGGCACAGGCCTCAACCTAAGTCTGGAGCAGTTCGTGTTCCAATTAACACTTGACAAAGGTGCTGAAAGTTCATTTCCAAATGAGGAAATTATGTTAAGAATGTACTTAGTGCTCATGGTCACAAACTGTGGTGCTGAACGCTCATTTCCTAAGATGAGGATAATAATAATAATCTTCGTTTCTTCGTTTATTGATTCAAACAGACATGAACGTAGTATGATTACGAGTCATAGTGTGAACGTTTGATCACAAGTTATTACAGGAGTCAAATTTAGCTATTAAAGAAAATCACACTGCATCGTCACCTGGCGAATGAAAGGCTGAGTCGACCTTTTGGAGGGTAGCGGGAATCGATCCCGCATCCGTGCTGATCTTCTGCTCTTCATGCCAGAGTGTTAACCATTAACCTAAACCCACTCGGCCACTCCCAATGGGAGTTTAGGATAGGCCTAATTAAGAACAGGCCTCGCACAAGTATGACACATGAAAGACTTAGCCAGCTTGCAGTGTTGAGCATAGAGAGTGATATTCTACGCCAATTGTATCTTCATCAGTTTATTGATGGCTTTGCCAATTGAAGAGTGAACAAAGTCTCTATTGAGCCTACTCAAATTTAGACCTACGGTAGCTCCCTTCCCTCCCCTCTATCGCTGATATCTTATGTTCATTCTATTCTGAAAAAATCTCATCCCTTCGCTTCACATTACAATCTCGTTTAGACAAACACTCCTCTTGCACTGATTCACTCCCCTATCCCAATCCTGCTCCTCCTGCCTCCCAGTCATCGTTCCAAATTCTCTCGCCTCTGAAACAGAAGTCCCGCTCCTCCTAAATTATCTTCCTAGCTTGCAATGCGAATTAACTTGATCCTATCACGACCTCTTCCCTAAAAGACTGTGCCTCTGTTCTACACAAACTAAAAACAGATGCATGTAGCTTAAGACAGTTGATTAGCTCAGTTCGTCTTACAGTTAGCTCTAAATTTGAGTGGGTTCAATAGAGACTAACTAACTGTAAGCCGAACTGAGCTAATTAACTGTCTCAAGCTACATGCATCTGTCTTTAGTTTGTATAGGTCCCGCTTATATTATCTTTACTTTCTTTGTTCGTCTGCATCAGCGACGTCTATGAAAACTTAGACAAGAAGTTTAAAGCTCATACTTTTGTTTTGTATTTGAGAAGTTATTTAAAATGCCTATTAATATTATAGAAGACATTTTATTTATAAGCAATATGATCTTCCCAATTTATTTTCATTTACATGAATCTAAAAAAAAATAGTTATTAATATTGCCTTTAACACATTTGGAGACAGAGGCAGGAGACTTCCTGGTGGCTGACATCAGATTCCAGTTTATTGTACAGAGAGGTAAGTACAGTTTCTGTGGAGTGGTGTTTTGTGAAGCCAGATTGGTGGGATTGGGGAGTGAGTTTCAAGAGAGGCAATCATTTAGCCTAGTAAGGACAATTCGTTCAGTTAACTTAGATAGAAGGGAAAGATGACAGGTGGGACTATAGTTAGATAGGTTTTCCTAGTCAAGATTTGCTGTTTTGAGAAGAGGAGAGACGAGAAAGTGCTTAAAGAACATGACAGGGACGTTGCCGGTAGAAAGTGAGAGATTTTGGTGTTAACAGGGACGAGAAAAGAGGCACAGTCCTTTAAGAAGATGTGGGGATAGGATCTAGTTAATGCTTGTTGGGAAGATAATTTAGGAGGAGCGGGTCTTCTGTTTCAGAGGCAAGAGAATTGGGAATGATTACTAGGAGGCAGGAGGAGTAGGGTTGGGAGTGGGGAGTGAATCACTTCTGGAGGCGTGTGTATCTAAACGAGATTGTAATGTGAAGTGAATGGATGAGATTTGTCCAAAAAGAATTTACATAAATTATCAGCGATAGAATGAGGCAAGGGGACTAGGCAGTGGGGAGGAAGATTTGAGCTATAGGTATATGCTTGTGCCTGTCGGAGACTGCGCATCAATAAAGACAAAAAAATTGATGCACAAAAGGGCCCCACCATATTGGGCGCCCATAAAGTACGTCACGCTCCAGGGGGCCCTGGTTTAAGAAAGTGTGACAGTTTGTGACAGGGGGAGGGGGTCAGGCCATGTGTGACGTCACACATTTATTTTTATATTTTATTTATAATTTATTTTTATTTTTTTTAGTAGAATTTCATAGCTTTAAAAATAATTTTCAAAAATTTTTCTGAAACATTTTAATTAGTTTTATGTCAAAATAGCATGAAATGCATATCTCCTGAATGTGTTTTCACGATTCCTCTCGCTAGGAGCGCTAGTAATAATGCTGTTGCGAAGCCTTGTTTATGTATTAGCCTTGCTTTCGGAAGTATTATTATTTCTATGTTGAAAGTGTGACGTACTTTAGGGGGGTCCGAGTTTTGTGACAGTTTGTGACAGGGGGAGGGGGTAAAAATGGTCAAAAATAGCGTGACGTACTTTATGGACGGCCCCTATTGGGCGCCCATAGGCCCCACCACCCTAAATCCGGCCCTGTATTTATTACAATAACATAATATATTTATAAAATATAATAAAAATACACATAATAATTATGTATGTAAATGTAAATGTAAATGAACATTTATATAATACCCCTTCAAGATTATACTTAGAGGCGCTCTCTGCGCTAGCCTATAGGATGTTAAATATCATTACAAGCATCAGTTAGCAAAACAATGCACAGTAAGCTGAAAGAGTTACCAGTTGGGGCCAACGCACACACATGGAACCAACCAACGGATTCCCGTCGACAGCTGAAGATGTTCACAGTCTCTGATCCAAGTTGCGTCGATAGGGTAGAGCGACGACAGGTGACAGCGTTCGCACACACGATGACGCTGCCGACGACCAGACCCTCACTGGTAGAAGATGACGCACGTCCGGCTATTCGTCGCGGAACAGGGAGTAGCTTACACAGAAAAGGCATTCGTCGTGTGTCGGTCGGTAGATCGAAGAGCCACCATACAGTGGCTAACTGTCGAGGTCAATTCAATGGCCGCGTCGGTCGCCTTCCATCGAGACGAAAACACTCGGTTACGAGCGGCGTACACGGTCCGTGTGGGTCAGACTCGACCGTACATCAGAAGGATGGGCCTGATGCAGTCACATGGGCTAAGGAGACTTGCGAACAAAATACTCTTTAAACGTACAAAACCTTGGCAAAAATAAATAAGTTCTATACACAAACCTAGCACCAGAAAACTCCAACGTGTTCGAAATTATTGAGCAAATTCTGCATTTAGATGAAAATATCCGTCGCAACGACGCAGAAGTCGATCTGTCATATGGCCCATGACATGCGCACATAAGCCTAAAAGATGCAAATGTCATACCGTATATTACTTTGATTTCGCTTGAGTTGTAAATGAAGGTGGTAGCCTCACTTGACAAGTGTCTAAGTCCGCATCAGTGGTGTATCTATTATCTAAAGTCTTCTGGTCCCGGGAGCAAGGCACAAAATCTGCACCAATGTCCAAAGTCTAAGCTAATGTTTGAAAATAAAATAAAATAAAAGCGTCTGATTACTATTTTGCTCCCTCATTTTACAGCCCGCTCAGCCATAATCAAGACTAAATCGAACCAGGAGAAAAGCACTTGTGCAACTGCATATTTAGCCCAGAGTTTAATGTTCCAAACAATGTTATGTACGACTCACGTGAAGCGTAATTATACGCACAACAGCAAACCAAGTCAATATGATGTAACTGTACATAATTTTTTCAGCATACGAAGAGCGTGACTGTGACAACGGCACCACAGCCTGTAATGAAGCAAAGGAAAAGCGTGACTTAGACAGACGTCAATAGCACCACAATAGTCCTGAATGAATGAAGACAGGGCGGAAGTTGATGCATGCATAATAAGAGCTTTACGTTGCCAGACGTCACGACTTGAGTCTCTGATTAACGACACTCAGGTATTGATATCTGGCACGTCAGTACGCTGAGGGGGAGATGGACCGAGCCACCCGCAGTAAAGATCCGAGGGCGCAAGTCAAGTGACCGATGGATTCACGAAATAGAAAGTTTTAAGTTGCCGTTTGAAGGATGAGATTGTTGGGGCTGACCCTATTAGTAGAGGTAATGGGTGAGGCTGAGCTAAAAGCACATTCACCGATAGTCTTACCAACACAGGATTGACTGAGCTTCAGAAGATCATTGTGATCGTGTGATACAGGAAGGGACATGATCGTTTAAATGTGAATCGGTGGTAAGAATTAAGGAATTGATACGTGATAGAAGCCAATTTAAAGTGAATACGCCTGGAGATATGAAACAAGTGGAGTCGTGACAGAAAATCAGTTTGCTAATAGGACAAACGAGATGTGCCACCAAGTTTGCACCCGTTGTAATCTTTTGATATTATGAGAAGAGGTGTGATAAAGAAGAGAATTAGCATAACCCGGTCTCGACTGAACTAGAGGAACAGCAATTGGCCATATCATCAGTAAGAAGAGGTCATACTATGTGCCTCAGTGTTCTAAGATGGAAGAAGGCGGCTTTAGAGACAGTAGAAACATGTTGCTTAAAAGTAAGAGCAGAGTCAAATGTGAAGCCAAGAGTTGTAATTCTTTTTTTGACAGATTGACATTTGTTCCGGAGTCACGAAACAGAGTATCCCCGTACATGAGTATCCCCCTTAGCGAAATGGAGTATTCGGTTTAGTTTGCATTTTTGGCGGTTTCTAAGTGTATTCAGTCGTACTGTTTGGATTTATTGTAGCCTACACATAAAATATTTTAAGTTGCGTGTCTTTAGTTTGTACGTCGACCTGAAATTAATTTACTTCGTTTTTGGTGATTTTGACTGGATTTTCGTCGAGGCTATCGTGATGCGTATGACGATGGGGGATAGAATGGTTTATCCTCCGGATAGGCCTACTCTAAACCGGTTTATTCCATCCGGGGGGATAAATTCATACATGCCCCCGGATAGTCCTAGGACGGATACTCTATTTCGTGATACCGGCTCTATTCACTTTATGAATAAGAGGAAAGTGAAGTAACTGCTGATGAGTGCCGAGGTGCATTCTGCATTAGAATGGGCAGAATTAAGACAGAGACCACGTTGACTAAACAAGGAATAGATTACAGTGAATGCAAAGAATGGTCAACTTTCATGATGCCAGAATTAGTGTTATCGGCTGAAAGGGCAACATGCTACAGGTGTAATCAGCGTATACTGCCGATGAGAAATACACCAACCTGGGAAATAAGCTGACAATAGGTGAAACGCAAGCACAAAAGCTTATCTGGCCAACAGAGACACGTGGAACACCAGCATCAAAGGAGTAGAAGCAGACGTTTACTGGCCGATTCGAACAGTTTGAGAGCAACCATGTAAGTAGGATGTGAGTCAGTTGAGTTACCAAAACATGTTGTCACTCTAGAAATAAGCGATGATTCTCTAACACTGTGCCGTTTTCAGATTTTCTTGTTAGAAGGCTGTGTAGAAGGACACCTGGGTTTGTGAGCGACCAAGACTCTCTCCACGTGTAGACGTAGTCGTTGATGGGCGATTCTACTCCATTTTGTGGACATACATAGCGTCGCATATTTGAAGGACATTTGTTTTCTATTTCGCGGAAATCCATGACTGACAATGCTATCGATAAGGTCGATATTGATGTCACAGAGTCGCCTATCTCTCTATCATTGACGTTGTAGCTCGTTAGGTTTTTCGCTAAGCCACCCTCTCTCCAATCTTCCATCTGTCTGTCCGTCTTTTTGTCCTGTTGCATATCTGTCTCTCTTTTTTTCTTTAGCTGATGAATTCACCTCGTTGTGTCTTTTTGTCAGTTTGCCTGCGCTGCTTTTCCTGTTTTTTTTTCTTCTGGTGCGTTTACATCAATGCGTCTCAATCGACTTCAGTTTTATTCGTCGTTTCTATTCTGTTTCTCCCGCAATCTGCGTTTTTTGATGCTTGTCGTTTCGTCTGCAACTGATTGTAGGCTGATTTTTTGAGTCTATATCTGATCTTACGCTTCCTTGTGTATTTCTGGGCTTCGTTGTGCATTTCAGCCTCTCTGTCTGTCTCTGTCTGTCTGTCTGCCTGTCTGTCTCTCTCTGAGTGAACGAGCCTCTCTGTCCTTGCTGCGCACACTTACTCTCTTCGTCCGTCCGTCCGTCCGTTCATCCAGCTTTCGATTTCGATGCAGCGGCCATTTGCAATGAACAGAGAAAGATAATTCATGAGACTTTAAAGTCGTTCAGCCATATATATTGTGAGCAATAACAGTCAATGACGAAACAGAGATTCTGCTCCATTCTGTCCTTCACGGACCAACACACGACGGTCAACAGGATGACCGGAGCCACTGCTGCTGCTGCTGCTTCAATTTCGGTGCCTGGCCTCTCTCCAGAGACAGGGGGAGAGAGAGAGAGAGACAGAGAGAGAGATACAGACAGACAGACAGACAGGCAGACAGACAGACAGACAGGCAGAGACAAAGAGAGAGCGAGAGCGAAAAGAGAAAAAAAAGAGATAGAACGGCAACTGCTGGTTCTTGTACTCGGTGACCTATTCCTTCCATTCTCATTTAGTCTCCTTCTGGAACTGATCTCTTGAAGGCGACCTTGGAAAGATTTACGGCTGGAAAGTACGGAAGACCTTGAGGAATGAGGATGCACTGGAAAGAAAAGCAATCGACTGGACACAAATCGGAACGACGTTGATGTGTCAACCTCTGGATTGATGAATTGGATGACATTATTTATGAAGGAATGATTCATGGATGGAAGGCGGACAGACAAGAGGAAGTTGTTGTGATGGGGCAATTGCTAAGACAGGATATCGGTGTTGCGGTCTTAGTACAACAAGTGAGTCGAGATCGACTGAAGATGAGTGAAGGAAGAGGTTAGTTATCTGGAAGGTGACTTTAACTGTCGCAAAGGGAGAGACATAGATGATTTGCATCAAAATGCTTTGGCTGAGGACATGGCTGCGACAGAGGTCTTCGTGATGGTGAAAACTATACACTAGGGAAGAACAGTGTGTGGTAAAAAAGACTCGCATTCACAGAAACAACAGACAAAACGATAGCACATAATTATACATGTAGCCTACAGTACGGTGGACAGGAGATGTAAAGATAGCCTACTGCACGCAGTAAAGTTTTTAAGTGTATGCTTGCAAATGTTAGACTGCAGTAATTTTTAGAAAAAGAACACAACTGCAATTATATGCAGCTAACGAGAATTCGGACGTAAATTGGAATATAACAAAAACATGGACGACACCGGAGATCATGGACAGTGAACTGACATTAGATGTACCCACAGATAATTCAGAATGAATCGAGATAGCCAGAAAACAGTTGAAAATGGAACTGGACAGGTTTTTGCTGTATATTAAAAACAATATTGATACAACTATATAGAGGTACGATACGATGAACTATAGGCCTTCAAATAAAGCATATTATATTAATGCAATAGAAAGATATGATACGAGGAACTAGGCCGTCAAATAAACATATTAGTGCAATAAATAATATGATAGGAGTAACTAGGCCCTAAATTATAGCACCTGGAGTAAAATACAGTTAAACCGGTCTAATGTGCTTGTGGAAGTTTGCTACAGAGTGCCAGATGCCTCCGAGGAAGCTGACCAGAGGCCATGTCAACTACTAGATATGGCTAGTCGAAAAGCGTCCTTGATTATGGAAGACTTCAGCCTACCATATTGCTTGGGGAAATGAGTCAGCGAGAGGTTAAGATATTCTTTTCATATATGTTATTAATGCCAGCTTTCTGAAACACCATGTCAGGGAACCCCCTCGGGGAGAACGTTCTGGACTCAGTGATGGGGACGTTCTGGGCTCATCTGATGCAAATTTGGTACATAGGGTGAGCGTATGAGAGCAGGTTCAGTGCTATTGATCATCAGGTAGTCAGATGGGAATTAGTTATAGAGCAGACACAGGAAGCCAAAACATATGTGAAAAAGACCCACATGCTTTAACATTTTAAAGAAGAGAGTGCACTAAAAGAGACTGGGAAACCATTGCAGCGTGTCGTTGTAGTTTTTAAGCAGACTACAAATTATGAAAGAAAAAATTGAAGATTGAAAAGATTTGCTATGCATAATTAAAGGTAGAAGAGTTAATGAATCAGGGAGAAAGTTCACATAAGGCGATAGGCAGGTTATTGAAGAGAAAATACCTAATTTGAAAGTTTACACGGAGTCAGCGAAAGACTTGGAGAAGCATTGACACAGATCTACAATTATGCAATATAGAATAACACAATGAAACATCGGAATGAATATGACATAATAATGGGAAGTTGACATGTATCTAGAAAAGGTCGTTCATGTTTAACAAATCTGTTACAGTTCTCTGAGGAAGTTTATGAAAGCACAGAGAAGTTTACGTAACGTTTTTGAGGCATCTGAGAAAGAAGCTCTTGCAAGTCTGACCTAAAGGTTGCAAGCAAGAGGATTGAAGAGCAGGTACTAACATGAATCATGGAATTCAAAGCTAGTTGGCGAGCCGAAGGCAAAAGGTGGACACAGGATACGAATATTCTAGCTGGAAAAGAGTGTTAAGCAAAATGCCTCAAAGTGCTTAGGACACTGCTGGCATATTTGCATTAACTATTATAGAGATGATGGAATTTTATTTGGAAGTTATAGGTTTGTCTATAATACAAAGCTGTACAGAAATGATTTATAAAAAAGAAACGGATATACTGTGTATTTAATTTTGGAAATTGCTCGTTGATGGATATAATATTATATGGGTAAGACAAACGAAGAATTTTTATCTGAAATGAAGTAATAGGCCTATATTGAAAGTGAAATAAGAAGAATGTAACTTGGGAATGAATATGCATAAGAATTTAAAATCTTTAATCAATGTGAACAAGCATGCAGGAAGGCTAGCCCAACCTTAGATATGATCAAAAGAACAATAGTCAGCAGCAATACAAATCACTGGTGAGGCCACACGTGGAATTCTGTATCAGGGAGTGGTATCCATGTCTGAAGCACGGCATAGCCTCATAGGTTTAGCATAGTGCAAAGAAGAGCAACCAAAATTATTTTAAGTCACAACGATCCGAGCTATGAAATAAAGTTAAGATATGACCTAACAATGTTTGAACGAAGGTGAATCAGAGGCGACCTAATCGAAGCTGATAAGATTGTCAGTGGAATGGAGGCAGTGCCGCGGTGGGAGAGGTTCTTTAAATTTAGCACCAAACACTGAGATCCGATTACACAGATAGGCCTATAAAGCATTTAAGAAACCGATAGGAGCATCAAGGCAGAGGTTCCTTAGTGCAAAAGTTGTAGTCTCATGAAATGATTAGGATGATAGAACTGTCTCGGTGGACACTGTTATAGCCTTTAGAAAGGAATTACGAATGATTGACTATTAAGTATTCCCGGCTACTTTTCAGTGGTTCTAACACAGATTATTATTGCCTTCTAAACGAATGAAATCCCTAGTTATGCCAAGTTGCATTCGAATCTGTGTTTAGGCGACATCGTCTTCTGTCAGCCACAGAAGCTTCGAGGAATTATAATATTTAGAGGAATATACACAGGAATAGTGGAAAATAGATTACGTAAATGTTGCTCCACAGTCAGCTATAAAAGGGCCGAGCTTTGAGCCCTTAAAATGCAATGACTGTATGTCTACGCTTCCATTACTATAAATGTATGGTCATCTATGATATTCTATGCTTGATCTAAATCTGAATAACTAGAGTCGTCGTAGCCGAGCTCGTAAATTAAGGTCTTCTGTAAGTGCAACCGATTATCCAGGACATGGTTTATTGAAAACCGGATGACAAAAATCGGTATCGGCAAAGAATGAAATATAAACCGACAGATCATAACCAGATTACCATGATAGAGATGCAGACAGAGATTTCTATTCAGTTGAAAACCCGTGCGTTTTAAAACAGTGTAGACTCTATATTAAAACCAACAAAACCAACGATCTCAGTGGAATTATCTTTCTGAAACTTTCTGAAAAGTGGAAACCATTAAATTTATGGTGCAGACAGTTATTGCAAAAAAGGGTGAAACAAATAAACCGAGTTAGACAGTTTAATATTGAAGTATTTCAAAGTTAGACGATTGAAAGAGTTCACTTTCGACTCTTAAATTACGTGAAATTAATGAAAGGACAACGGAGAGAGAATAAACGGATATTTAACAGACAAATAAGCAACAACATGTCTCAGGTGTTTTGGAAGTTAATTCCACAGCGTTGGAACAACATCGGCCTAAATACCGGTCACAGAACACAAGAACCGAAGTGATAAAAGAATGTAAACGATCAATTACGTGGGATAATTGATAAAAGTTCAAGATAAGCTGAACTGATTAATAAGTTGATGGTGACATTGCTAAACAGATCTATGCAATACGATCCGCCTCTGAGCAGAAATCTTGAAGGGGCACCATAGCAAGTGCACATGCATACATAGGCCATACATAATCTTAGAAGCAAGAATGTTCAAATGGTGTAGCCAACGACTGCATAAGAGAGGACAGTATAGTAAAAACTGATGATTTTTTTATTTTCAGTTACTTTCAGCCAATATGCCAGTGAATAGCTGTGGTTGAATGTAAAAGTTTGGGGGCTTCTGTTTCCCATCGTACTATTTACACCATTTCTGCGTTTGTATAATTGTACAAAGAAGCCACATCATCCTATGGCTGAAGAAGAGACCTTCGGAAGGAGATCTTCTCATTGGAATGCCAAGATGCCAAAGTGCCCGTCCTGGACACACACGTGCATGTAGGCGGCGGTCGGTCGAACGGTGTTTCATTAAGCTGTTACCCTATTGAAATTGTTCCTGCGTTTAATCAATCAACGGTCAGTGAATAGCTGGGGGAAACTAATTCATTGGCCTGGAGAGACGGAAAGGGAAATGTTGCAAGCGCAGAACAGCAAGGATCGATGAACGTCGAATAGATACGGCATTTCGGCATGATCCAGTATTGATCGATCCTGCTGGATCCTTCAAGTAGTCCACTACAATTGTAATTGTAATAAAAAATTTGTATAGCGCCGAGAATCTAATTACAGGCTCTCTCTGCGCTAGCCTAAACGATGTTAACCGTCGCAGGACCAAGCGGGGTAAATAATTACCCCAGGGGTATTTGGATGTTGATTGCGGAGCAACTGTGGGGAGTTTTAATTTGACGTTTCATGTGTTTACAAGTTAATACCTTAGACATATTCTGACACCATAACCACCTTGATGTCATGTTGTGGGAAAAGATATTTGAGTCCAAAGTGTCATGGGGTAAATATTTACCCCGCTTGGTCCTCGACGTCGTTATTTTTTCGAACATAGGAAAAAATATGTTTTAAATATCTGAGCTCAGAAGTAACTTAAAATCATAAATAAAGTGTTGAATCTACCAAAGAATTAAGTTTCGATAGTAGCATAATTGTGAAGAGTCTACTTTCAAGATGGCGGCCAATATGGCCGCCAAAACACAAAAATATGCATATCCCAGCTCATAGACAAGCTATAATAACAAGCGAAGTGTCAATTTAGTATTTTCAAGGTCAGGATTCGATCTGTCGTAACGGCAATAGTATGAGTTACTTTCTAATTTCCAAAATGGCGGCCTATATGGCCGCTAAAACACAAAACTATGTGTATCTCAGCTCACATCGTAGAGGCAATAGTGTGTGAGTGTTACTTTTCAAGATGGCGGTCAATATGGCGCCAAAACACAGAAATTTGTATATCTCAGCTCATATTTTGCTTTCGGCGCCATAATGGACGCCATCTTGGATAGTAACGCTCCCATACTATTGCCACTGCGAGAAATCGATACGTTGATCTTGAATGTATTAAATTTGACACTTCTTTTGTTACTTTAGCTAAACTTAAAGCTGAAATATGCATGTTTTGTTTCTGTGGCCACATTGGTCGCCATCTTGGATGGTATCATCCCGACACTTTGCTACTGCGAAAACGCTGTTTGACCTTGAAATTATAAAATTTGACACTTCATTTGCTATCGTAGCTTACCTATCAGCTAAAATATTTATATCTGTGTTTTGGCGGCCATATTGGCCGCCATCTTGGAAAGAAACACTCGCACACTATTGGCACTACGAGAAATGGATTCCTTGATCTTGAAACTATTAAACTCGACACTTTATTTCTTACGGTAGCTTACCTATGAGGTGAGACATAAATATTTTGTTTTGGCGGCCATATTGGCCGCCATTTTGGATAGTATCAATCTATCACTATTGCAACTACGAGAAATCGATTTCTTGATCTTGAAACTATTAAATTTGATCCTTCATTTGTTATTGTAGCTTATTTTGATCTGAGATATACAAGTTTTTGTGTTTTGGCGGCCATCTTGTCCGCCATCTTGGATAGTAGCATTCCTACACTATTGCTACTATGAAAAATGGATTGACTGACCTTAAAATTATTAAATTCGACGCTTCATTTGTTACTGTAGCTTGCCTATGAGCCGAGATATGCATTTTGTGTGTTTATGGCGGCCATATTGGCCGCCATCTTGGAAAGTAACACTCGCACACTATTGGCACTGCAATAAATCGATTCGGTGACCTTGAATCTATTTAATTAGACACTCTATTTGTTATGGTAGCCTACCCATAAGCTGAGATAGACATTCATTTGTTTAAGCGGCCATATTGGCCGCCATCTTGGAAAATAACACTCCCACACTATTGGCACTACGAAAAATGGTATCCTTGGCCTTGAAACTATTAAATTCAACAATTCATTTGTTGCTGTAGCTTGCCTATGAGCTGAGATATGCATTTTGTGTTTTATGGCGGCCCTATTGGCCGCCATCTTGGAAAGTAACACTCGCACACTATTGGCACTGCAATAAATCGATTCGGTGACCTTGAATCTATCTAATTAGACACTCTATTTGTTATGGTAACTTAACCATGAGCTGAGATAAACATTTGTGTGTGTTTTGGCGGCCATATTGGCCGCCATCTTGAAAAGTAACACTTGCACCCTATTGGGACTACAAGAAATGGATTCCTTGACCTTGACACTATTAAATTCGATACTTCATTTGTTATTGTAGCTTAACTGTGGGCTGAGATATTACAAATTTTGGTGGGGTAAAAAATTACTCCGCTTGGACCTCGACGTATCGTAAAATGTTTTGGTCCTGCGAAGGTTAAATGTAATTATTAAAAATAGAAACTTCATAACGAGGCCTAAGCGTAAGTGGCGCACTATAAATGCGGTGTTGCATTGTAGTGTATTGAATAATGTTCCAGTATTGTAAAAAGAGTTTCACTGCTTACAAGAAACAAAGACCGGTGTCCTAATTAGCCTAATTATCCTAAATGACCCAATAGGCCTAAATGAGAAGTGGTCATTCTCAGCACAATGTCATTAAATGTATGAATGTTTCTGTTCATCATCATTAGGGCCTATATCAACTTCGCCTGTTAGTTAATTGGGATCATCTCTGAAAATTCAAAGTTGCTATATAAATAGAGGAATTGAATAATTATATCCTATAATGAATATAATTTTGACAAACCCCACGCCTTACTTTCTGGATGAAGATCCTTTTATTCTGAGATTTTATTGTCGATTTTATTTTACTGAGCAATTATTGTAGCCCGAAATAAATACTTAGCTAATCATGGACAGTTTAGGACGCAAAATAGACCCCACGCATAATGCGGCGGCGGGGGTGCATTATTAAATAAAATTGTTCCATGATTTCAAGTTGTGGGTTTCCTGAAGTAATGGTATCATTAAGCGGAAATAAACGCGGTCGTTAGTGCAAAATTTATGGACTCATCAAAATATTTCTTGTGTAAACGCGTTAACTGTAATTCCTTCACGACTGAGTCCCTTCCCCGTGAGCTAACTATATCACACGGTACAATGCAGTTCACATGAGTCGCTTGATTCGATCTCCGTTGGAGATCACCAGAAGATATCTTGGTCTCACCATCGACTGATTTTGTGCATTGCCACAATAGCGCTATAAAAGTCATCGAGTTTGTTAAGAATATATTATCTGATAAGGTTTGGCTGGATACGATAAGATCGAATTGAGAAGACCAGATAAAAGCAGATCAGAGAAGATAAGATTAGATTAGGTCTTTGTGTTCAAATTGGTTTGCTTTGATGACAATGCCTAATGCAGTCACAATGCAAACCATTGTCTATTGAATCATTAAGAGATGCAAATATCACAGATTCACTGCATCCATTTCGTCTATAATATATCATTGGACTCAAGTCTAATACTTTGCCAAATGTGGCTTTCATTAGAACTGGAAAGCGAGAGTTATCGACCAAGAAAACAATCCCCATTGTGTTTTCGGAGTATGTTCCGTATTCTGCAGATGGTATATGCTGCCGACGACAGCCATGCTATTTCTGTGGTGACCGTGCTAATTATTTCCCTCACATTGGTCGATGTCTTCATTAGAACTTGCTGCGTAGATCTAATCTCTCCTTGTTCTTGTTTTGGCTGCTGTTGCCACTTCCGTTCCTCCACTGTCTCCCCATCCATTCTTTGCGTCTGGCTGCCAATAAGAAGTCGATTTGCATCGCTATGCAATCAATTTCCCGCTGACAAATAATTCTTGGTACGAACCGGCGCAAGTTATGAAAAATCTTCACGGAACATGAAATCTCGCCCTCCACCACCAACACCGCTCTGCCTTCCCTTCCTCCTTCCCTGCCTCCTCAGCTTCCAGTGGCAGAGCTCCCACCAATCGCCCGCCCTCCACCAACACGTATCTGCGCTGCTGTTATTTCCTCCTTCCCTTCCTCCTCCTTCTTCCTCCTTCCCTCGCCCGCTCTCCACCAACACCGCTGCCTTCCCTTCCTCCTTTCCTTTCTCCTCTCCTTCCTACTTCCCTCGCCCCTTGCCCGCTCCCTTCAGTCCTTCGCCTGTCTGCTTTTCTCCTTTCGCCGACAATAAACGAGATGCTGATGATATCAGTTGCCACTGCTGCTGCTGCTGCTGCTGTCGCATCTTCCATAAACGACGGCCTCGTCATGAATCAGAAATTATTAATCAGCATCTTGACAAGACGGATCTTCGAGGATTGTTTCCGGTATATCGGTCACCAGCAGCAGCAGCAGCAGCAGCAGCAGCAGCAGCAGCAATGGCAGCAGCAGAGAATCGATGTAGCAGTAGCAGAGTTGGCCTAGTTCGAACACCAACGAGGTTCGTCTGCACCACCATTTCCACTCCCTCTCTCTGTCCTGAACTCATTGTCTTTGACACCCTCCCTCGTCTACTGTTGTTATTTGTTGTGATTCAACGCCAAGTGCCTGGACCGTTCTTCCGTCCTTCCGTTTGTTCTTTCGTGCGTCAGTCTCTCTATCTCTCTGTCTCTCTGTCTCTCTTCTGTCTGTCTGTCTGTCTCTCACTATCTCTCTCTGTCACTCACTCACTCTCTCCTACTCTTCCTCTTTTTCTTATCCTCCTCTCGCTCTCTGTTCATCCCTT
This sequence comes from Aporrectodea caliginosa, assembly GCA_020284085.1. NCBI lineage: Eukaryota > Metazoa > Annelida > Clitellata > Crassiclitellata > Lumbricidae > Aporrectodea > Aporrectodea caliginosa. The sequence continues at coordinate 74,108 of JACEVL010000156.1, read as the reverse complement.
CATTTATCCCTCCTTCCCTCCTTCTATCATATTAATGTTTACATCGTTATGCTAGCGCCTTTAATAATGTCACCCATCTATCATATAATATTATCTTTAAGCATCGGTTGCGTTGAATATCCCGAATGTTCATCAAGTAATTCACTTCATATTACATCTTTCAATTTTTATCCCATATACGTGTATATTGGGAAAAGCACTTAAGTCCATGTAATCTTCTACATGGGTATGTTGAAATGAATTTGAAAGTTTGAGTTCTTGAATATGACTTTATAATGATTGAGTGCATGGATTTTTCGCAACTGACAACAGCTTCGTCGACCTGTCTCTACATCAACTACTTCGATCCAATCGATCGCGATGGTCTCGGATCCACGGAATCGATTCTGCGTAAGAACTTCCCCTACTTACTTACTTTTGTTTCCGCTGTTTCATCTCAGTGATCAGGTCATCCATAATATATTAACGCAACGCAACGCAACATAGCATAACATGGCAATGGCATAACATAACAAGACACAATACAAACATAGCAAGACATGCTAACTGTATTATAATAATAGTACACTAAATATGCTGCCATTGACATTCAGTTATGGACACAACTTTAACAATTTAGTTAATGGTTTTGGTTTGTCAGTAAAGGACAACATGTCTTATGTAAGATCTCGGGTGCATAACGTTTATGCTTCCAGAGGAGCAATAGTTTGAGTTGTCTCCCACTCTGTTTGGGAAGGAGTTTTTTGTATTTTTGCATTTTTTTTCTAGTCTTTGCTAAATTTGCTTATTTTTCGTTTCCCTATTCTGCTTTGTGCTATAATACAACATAGCAAAACATAAAACATCTTGAGTTTTAAGTGGTTCAAAAGACACTTCATCCATTGGTTGACCTTCCTGCACTTTTGAGGCTACAAGATCACATTCTGTCAACATATTCCACATGGAAAGAACGAATTACAAGTTCCATCTTCCGGTTAGGACTAACGGTTGCACCTAATTTAGTTGTTGTAATCATACGCTACTATCTTATTATGCCGTTTGATTAGCTATCATTGGACTCAAGTCTAATATTTTTCCAAATATCATTTACATTAGAACTTTGTTCTTAAAGTTTTTTTTGTAAAACCGATTTGCAATTACTATATTGATACTGTGCAAGAAGTGATTAGTTTGATATCATTTTGGGATTCGACTGATCTTGGGCAAAAGTTCACACCCTTCGGCCCCCACAGAGAAAAGAATCTCCGCCAAAGCCCAGTCCCATTAATTAACATCGTGTCCTCACACTGCCGTTACACTAGAGAACGAGTATTAAGCCAAACGATGAGAGACTTTCATTTGTATTAATTTTTTACCTTCATTTCTAATCTTCTGCAGTCTTGCAAGTACTGTAAATTTTGATGTTACGTAACTAACTCATTCATTTTAGGTGTGAGAATTCTTTTTTCTCTTCTTGCATTCGCATTGTCTAGCATTCTGATCCATATAGAAAATTGGCTGTATCCTCGTCTTATAATTTCTTGTTTTGTGGTTTCTTTGCTCACTCTGATTTCTCTGCTTCTCATGCATATACTATGCAATTTCCAAATGCTACATATACATTCCCATTCCCAGTAGAAAGTCACATTTTTTAAATAAAAAAATCAAAAGACACTCTGGCATCGTTAAGCAATCAAAGATCTGCTTTGGACATTCTTTGCATTTAAGCAGTTGTTTAATTACTTGATCTGCGCATTGTGTATTTGAATTTGCTTCTAGTTAAAAACGTTTTCGCATTGATCTTCGCTTTGCAAAGACAAGCCCCACAAGTTGCCCTCACGAGTCGGATCCATTTAGCAACAACAGAGACTGTTGCGCTGATACAGTGAATGGCCTCTATTCCCATTACAGTTAAAATGTCGATTCATTGTTAATTGCTGCGTTTTTACAGCAAATTTTCTATCCAATAAACGAATATCCAACACAATATTTTGCTGAAGTCATAACTGAATGTGCAGTTTAGGAATGTTTCTAGTTCACGTACTTAATCGTGTCTTCGATTCCGTTGTATCTGTTATTGTATTGTATTTGGCTATTTATAAAGCGCTTCTCACAGCAAAAGCCTTGTAGTTTAGTTATTCCTATGAGTAACTGATGTGTTTAAGTTTGTGTGTTTCGTATTTTGTTTAGGCATCATGATGGAATTGTTGGTTGATGCATTTGTGGTGGTATTCTGCAGGTATTCGTGGTAATGTTGTTAGTCTTAGTGACGTCGTTGGTAGTGGTGGTAGCGGTGATAATGGTGGTGATGGATGGGTCTTTAATAGATACATGTATCTTAATGATTGTCTTTGCGTTATTCCTGTTATTAAGGGTAATAATTGCTGTGTTTAGTTTCTCTGCGACGGGCGACCGTCTTTCCGATGCTCAGCGTGACGGTCTCTTTCGCTGGTCAGATCTTCTGCTACGTCAGCAGCTGTCACTCTGGCCATCCGTTCAGGTCGATCGCTACATTCACCGCCAGTGTTCTCTTCATCGTCTCCGGTCAGTCTACCTGCTCTTACACCATCAATCTTAAGCCATCAGAAGCCTCGTCGTCATTTCAAGAAAAAACTAGAAATGAAGAAGAAGAAGAAGAAGAAAGAAAGAAGAAGGCATCTGCAACTATTTGCACAATCCTCTACAATCATAATATCGTAGGCTATGTGAGAATTTGTACAGCGCCTCTTACAGTACTAGCTATTCAGAGGCGCTCTCAGCGTGATAGTCCCGAGGAAATAGGAAATTCTTCAAGCAACAAAAGGATGAGGGTGGGACCCCGACTAAAACCTTGCTATTGAGGGATGGAGGTCAGGGAGGTCAATCATTGGTAAAGTGCGTTGTATCTGGATAACTGCCTTTGCCGCAGCTCCATAACATTGCAATACTTCTGCACGTCCTAAGCTGTAAGCCCCTCAGTCAACATGGAACCGTTTAACAATTCTCTACCTAGACCGCCACATAATTATTGTGCTCTCATGTTGCATTTCGTCAGCGGCGAAGAGACGAAGATGAAAATTGAAACGTGTGTTAGCAGATGAAGAACTGCAGTTTTGCATATCGACTTTCGTCTAATTTAGTTAACAATGGAGACCGGCCTAGCATTCAATCACAGCAGCAGCAGCTGACTTCTTCCGGTCTGTCTGACACGACCAGAAAGAGAGAGAGAGAGAGAGAGAGAGAAGAGAGAGAGACAGAGACAGAGACAGAGACAGAGACAGAGACAGAGACAGAGATGAGACAGAGACAGAGACAAAGACAGAGACACAGAGACACAGAGACACAGAGAGACAGAGACAGAGACAGAGAGAGCTGTGGTGCCAGCCTCCGATCACGAGCATCATTAGGTATTTTGTCGCAAGAAATCGATATTCTCTCGTCGCCGTTATTTTTGACAGATGTTCTGTCTCCCTATCCGCCTCTGTCTTTGTGCCTCTGCGTTCGTCTGTGTATACTTCTCTATGCCTCTGTCTATCTGTAGCTCTGCCTGCAAGCTGGCTTTAGTGTATCCTTTTGTAAGCTCATGTCTGATGCCTGCTTATCTGCCTGCCTTCCTGTTTGTATAAGCGTGTGTCCATTATATGCTCATCATATCTGCTGGTTTGTCTGCCTCTCTGCTGGTCTGAGTGTGTCCTTCTGTTAGATGAGATCAGCTGTTGTTTAGTGTGTCCTTCTGTTAGATCATGTCTGCTTGTTTGTCTCTGCCTTTCTGCTTGTCTGAGTGTGTCCTTCAGATCAGCTGTTGTTTAGAATGATACGGTTTTAGGCCAAGGGAACGTCTAGGTGGAGACACCCCTATCTCCTCCAGTTGGCAATGGTTATAGGGAGCATAACATTTTCATGAAGAAGGGGCAGGGGAGTCTCTCGTTGCCCCTGGTGCCAAGGATTCATTCTCTGTTGATTCTGATGGACAGGAAAGCGCTAAAATCATCCTGATATTGTTGCTGATTGCGATGCTGTTGGTGTTAATTCATTTCGAGAATTTTTATAGTGCCTCTCAAGAAACCTGCTCAGAGGCGCAATGAATAACATTGTAACATCAATATGATAAGTAGCATAAATTAATAGTGTCGTTAATGATTATGTTGATGTAATTGTTGATAGTGTTATTGATGGCAATGGTGCGAGTGGTAACCTAGTGATGGTGATTGTTGGTGGAAGTGTTAGGGTAGTGTAAGAGGTATTGTCAGTCGTGACGCTGCTGGTTGTGCCGGGTGTTGATGTTAGTGGTGATGTGTGTGACGATTTACTAGGGATTTAGCTGATTGCTAATAATTATTTGTGAATAGTTATGGTGATGTCGTTAATGATTGTGATTGTTTTTTATGGTGTTGGTGTTAGTGATGTTTGTAGTGGTGCGGGATGATGTTTTTGTAAGGTTGCTATAGTGTAAGTGATGCTTGTGATTACGGTGGTATTGGTACTGAGTTTAATTGTTTTCTTGTTGTTATATTGGTAGTAATGTTAGCTGTTCGATTCGCCCATCCAGTTGACCAGTGATGATTGGATTGCTGTTGGAGGTTACAGAGTTGATAATGATGATGATGAAGAGGAGGACGACGAAGAGGAGGAGGAGGAAAATGGTTGTCGTGATGGTGGTATAGTGTTGTGTCGCAGGTGGTAGAAATGCTGACCGATGACATTGGAATTGACTGGCCGTGATGACGATAGTTTTGGCTGCGTTAGGTTGATGATGAAGAGAAAGCAAGAGAGAGAGAGAGAGACAGACAGAGAGACAGACAGACAGACAGAGAGAGAGAGAGAGAGAGAAAGAGAGAGAAGAGAGAGAGAGAAGAGAGAAAAAAGACAGAGAGAGACAGAGAGAGAGACAGACAGAGAGAGAGACAGAGAGACAGAGAGACGGAGAGAGACACAGAGAGAGGAATCTTCTGATGCTGCAGTCGTTGTAATAATCACTCAATCGATGTAAAGACTCCATTCACGGTAGATGTGGCGATGATGGTGATGATGATGTGTTGTTTTTGTTGTTGCTAGGCTTGAGCCTGTTCGTTGGATTCATCATCTACATCGGAGCCGTGACAGAGGAGGCTGCCAATCGATCCAAGTCGAAGGATGATCCTGCCTTCGTCTATCGATACGGTCCCTCTCTTCTGCTCATCGTTGCTTCGTTCTTTGCCTCCGAAATGGCTGGCGTCATGGCCATCCACCTCTTCATCTCTCTGCGTCGACAGATCCACATCTCAGACAAACATCCACAACGCCGTCGATCCATAGACCCATGCACCGCCGACACCGACGCCGCCTCAGTCTCGGCGCCGACGCACGATAAGCCGGCGGTGGCGGCAGCGACGGTTGCGGCGGCGGCGATGCTGCTGAGGTACCCGAGCGCCAACGAGGTCTCTGCCTGGACGATAGGAGCCTCAGCCGCCGCCAACGCCACCACAGCTGCTGCCGCCACGACTGCCTCGCCCGCTATCGGCTGCTCGGACACGGCCTGCAGCACTCCCTGTCGGCGCGCATACCCTTTCTATCTGAGTCCATGGAAGGGAGAGTTCGAGGAGCCACCGTCGTCAAATGGACACACTGGACTTGGAACGAACTGGGTCGAAGATGAAGACCCAGATTTATATCGACGCATTACGCCAGTCTAAGGCGAATTATTCCGTGTAGAACTATCAAGTGGATCCAGGGTGTCCCAAAAAGTATGGTGCCCTAAGGGCTCTGAGTACCGAAAGAACAGAGGCTAGAACCTCAAGCTTTCTGGGCAACACTAGAACTCTCTGCACCGCGCTGAATCTGGGTACCCTTCGAACTTCAGATGTTACAAGACATTTAAGTATCGAAACAGACCTGGGTACCTAAAAAACCGATGGAATCTCATGAGTTCTGGCGCCACCGAATGAATCATTAGCTTGCTCTATGCAACGTTTAGAAAACTGAATTTTGGGCATGGTGTAACTGAAGGATGACATAGTTGAGGCATAATTTACAACTGACCCCAGTATATTGCGCCAAAGCAGCAGTTGGGGAATTGACGATCGCTGCATTCATATTGAAAATAATGCCTTCAGAATTTGAAAAAGGTGATGCCACTGAATTAACGCCACCGAAGTAAGGAAATCACAAAACTGTGTATAATAGCAAGTTAAACAACACTTTGTTTTCAACAACATTTGAGAGATAGAAAGACAGAGATAGACAGATACATATAGAGATACAGAGAGTGGCTGGCAGGCAGGCAGGCAGAAAGTGAGACAGAAATATAAAAATAAGAGAAGGGGAAAACTATACGTTCTAGAACATCTCTTTAATGCCATATCTTGCCATTATGAGCTGGGGCGAGTGGAACAATCGATAGCACAGCTGTGTGAAAAGATTGGCTTGAACGTGTTACCATTATTTACCTGGTCATCCGTAGAAGATAATGGTGCACAAGTTGAGATGTGGCGTTGGAGCTTCAATGTTCACAGATGCAACTTGTGACGCATTGGAAACGTGTAAGACCAAGCTGGTGGATAGACTGCTGACGTGGAACTTATTATGCACCCGACTAATCTAGAGAGCGTGCTTTTATCGTGTGATATGGAATTGATTTCAAGTGGAAATCTACTCCGTGACAATAATTGTAAATAATCGTATGATGATGATGATGATGACCTTAGTATAGTGAAGGTGATGAGTGCGCTTTCATATGCCGAGGCTAAGAAAATGAAGTCACTGACACACTTGATACCCATGGGTGCCTCTCGGGTTAAATCAAGGGACATCTGATCTTCCTCTACAATAAACGCAAGCCTCTATTGTTGAGCGAGACCTCAACTCAAGGCTACGGTCTGTTTCAATGGTTCATGCATCCTCGCAATAACTATTACGCGTTTAAGCACATTAATAAATAAAATATCAAAAGTGCTTATGCACTATATAACGGCAATTTTTATATAGGCCTACTATAATCATGTATGTGTTTGTCTGGATATTTATATAGCGCCTTATGAACAGAGGCGTTCAAACAGCGTTAAGGTAGGAGAGTACTATGATAGGACAGCGGGTCAGTTGTTCCTTCTTCTCTCTCTTCCCAGTTCTTTGATTTTCTAGCAAGCACATACATAGTTGCGTTAAGTGTAGGCGTCTTGCAATCAATTATACGCTTGTAGGCCTATGCCTCAATTAACTTTGCACATTTGCATGAAGCGTAGGCCCCCTATGCTTGTGAGAGAGCAAGATAATTTATTTGCATACGTGCTTCTGAATGATGTGATTCATTTATTGTAATCGTATCGTATCTAATAACATTTATAAAGGGCTTCTAGCAGAATTACTATTCATAGGCTTTCAGTGCTTTCACGTAATATCTGTGTATTAGAACGATGTGCTACTGAACATGATCTTGTCACTGTGCTTTAACATGTGTAATCGTATACATGTATATGAACGTTTTAATGTGTGATATGTGTGCAGTATATAATTGCATCTATGCGTTGTTATTAAGCAATTAAGAGTATGTATACATGTATATACAGTATCTCAGATCCTCTACGATTTCCGTTGTCTTTCATCCTCGTCTTCCAGACTAGCAATCAATTATACGCCTGTATGCCTCAGCTGTTTACGAGGCATTCCTTTCCTTGCCCACGTCGCTAAGCAAGACTGATGCTGTTAGTAAGTAAGTAAGTAATCTGTCTGTAGACAATTCAACCAGATTTCTACGATGCCTGTCTCCCACCTCACTTCCGCCTCACTCTCACCTCACTTTAAATCATGACCTTTTTCCAACACTCCTCGTTCACTCGATCCATTTATTGTGCGCCTTTAATGCGCGGCACCTGTCACGTGATTCGCTTCAATCTGCCGCCCAGGTCCATTTCATTAGACAATCACATTTTTAGACAAGTTGCTCAGCGTGTTTTTCCTTCCTGCCTCTGTAGTTGCTTGTCTGTCTGTCTGTCAGTTTGCCTCCCTGTCTCTCTCCTTCTACCGTTTCTTTCCGTATCCGTCTCGCGCGGTGTTTACGAAGAATCCTAGCCTACTTTCTCGGAATGTCAACAGTATCTCTGGCACCAATGGGTTTTGAACAGAAGTAAAGCAGTAACTAAGATGCATCGATGGATTTTTTCCTAAATCAAAACAAGCATTGTTTTTCTGTCGCAAAAGAAAGCTAAACGCTCAAGCGGATCATTTCATGCCCGTTCGATAATTCTATGAATCTTACTATGCGCTATGATGGATTTAATATTCCAACGTATGTTGACGATTACAACTATAAGGGCATGTTGTCAGAAAAGAATAAAGAAGAATGTTCAGATGGCTGTCCATTTAGCAGCTCAGTGTTATTTAAGTAGTTGATGGCGAATGGCTTCTGAGTAGGAATAGGAACGCTTCTTCTCCTAAATAAACAACAAAAACTGTTGTCAACATAGAAATCACTGCAACGATGTATAACAGATCGATATAGCTGTAACGACTATGAATAGAAACGCAACTTTTCCTAGATAAGCAACAAAAGCTGTTGCTAAAATAGAAGCCACTTCAACGACGTAGCCTATAATAGTTTCGCATAGATGTAAGTGCTTTGAATAGGAATTTATCTATTCCTAGATAAAATTTAATAACAAAAGCTGTTGTCAAAATAGAAGTCACTGCAACAATTCTAACAGCGTGGTGCTGCTTACATCTTCTCGTTCAAACTCTTAACTCTGTTCGGTCAGCTGCATTGGCTTCCTGCAGAATTCAGAATAAGATTTAAACTGTTTGTCTAACCTATAAAACCCTCACAATGAGCACTCCTACCTGCTTCAACCACTACTCTGTCTGTCTCTGTCTGTCTCTGTCTCTCTGTCTGTCTCTGTCTGTCTGTCTGTCTCTGTCTGTCTGTCTATCTATCCATTCCGCCACACAGTCGGTTATATATTCGTGTATGTGTTTTTGGGGGGGTTCGATGTAGTGCTGTCATCGTGCATTTCATGTTGCTGCCCCTACAGAATGGAACCGACTCCAACGTTTGTCCAACTATTTCTCTTCCTTTAAGAAACACCGTAGAATTCACTATTTCTCATTCGCCTTCAAACATTTGGATGACTGCCAGCACTTTACTGACTTAACCATGCCTCACATTCGCATTTCCATGTGGCCTTGCGAGAGTTAAATGTTTTTATAATAAAATAATGATACTGATTGATTGACCGACTGACCATTACCTTTATATGAGTCTTGTCAGTTTGGGAACTACGCCTCATGGAACTATTATAATAAATTGACATAAGCGTGTGAGCACTTACATTATCTAAACTGTCGCATGGACATAGTCAAACCATAGAATTCTATGGTTTGACTATGTCCATGCGACACAAACTTCGACCTCAGCGGTAAAAGGTGAAAGGTTTCTTAAACAGCCGAAAGAACTACCTGCCTTCAAAGCGATAGGATATAATAATAGGAGAAGTCGTGGCTTGATCATACCTTGATGATACGAGCTTCACAATATTCAATTAAAGTGTTCTTTGAACGTGCTGAGAATTAACTGATTACTGAGATTTGAATCATGAAACAATAATAATAATATGAGAATAGACGTAGGATTAGAATGATCCCGATATGGATGTTTTATAGTTTCTATTTCTTGGGGCAACCTAACAGCGAATCAAAGTAGAATATCAAAGTTATAGCGCACAATAAACAGTCCAAAGTGACCAGCGTCCTCGATTACATCCTATAGAAAGACAAGGTCAACCGTTTCTCTCGCTGCCGCTGTCGAAAATAGAATCTTAAGCAATAATTCGGTACAATACAGCCTACAACAAAACTGAAATTTATAATTCCCTTTGCACAGTTCACTAAAACAGAGCACAAAAAAGGAATATTATCAACCATGAAAAGACTGATAAAGTTTCAGTTTCAGTCGAAATTGTGTCTCGATAAGAGAGTCGCTTACATGAGTACGTAGATAGTTCCCAATGGAGGGATCACTATAATTACTGTTAGTAAGCGCTGGCCAAAGACAAGAATTGTACGCAAGTTACTTGCGTATCCTGCGCTGAGCCTAGGCCCGCTAGTTAAGCACAATGTCCTTTCTGGGGCAATATGGACATGTAACTTCTAATAGGCAGCGGTATGAGCGCAAAACGATCGTTTTGTCCCGATCATTCAAGCCTACTGAAGCAGCGACATAGGATATACCAGGACATGGCTTTCTTATTCAGTTTATTTAGGCGTATATTACTTGAGAGTGTGCTAATGTATAGAACATCCGTAATCCCGAAACGATTGAAAATGAGGTAGAAAAGAAGTTTTTTCTGAGTTAAAACAGAATAATAAAGTTCGGAGAAAAACTTGATAGCATATCACGGAAGACGATTTTAAGAGGTTTCGAAAGCAGACTTGAAGAACTGGGCCAAGCAGAGAAAATAAATTGTCCAGACAATACTGTAGAACAGAACAGCTTAGCTCGTGGTCTGAAGCGATGCTGGTGGATGATTGACCTGTCGAAGCGGAACATATTAAACCAACAGTGAACTCCTTGACCGGACTTCATTGGCTGGCTCTGCTCCATCATACATACAAAAGGTTGTTTCCCGTAGATGGCTATTTAAATCCTTAATTTTCCCCTATGACTAGCCCTAGTTCGTCTTCCTCTATGTTCCCCTGGCTCTCATTCAATTCATTCCATCATACATGTATACGTGAGCTGTTTGTCAATAGGTTTCTTAGCTCCGGTTTCAGCTCAGGTTGCCTGTCGCTTTCTTTATTCGCCTGTGGAGATCTTCTGCAGTCTCTCGCTGCCGTACATCAACATGAGTGCACCGTGCACTCTCATGGGTTGGTCCATCCCTTTGGAACAACCTTCCAGCTGACATTCGAGTTGTCCTTTTAAACTCTGCTCAAGCTACCTTTTCTAGCTATGTATGTTAGACCCACCTGTTCAGAATCCCTTGTACAGCCATGTTCATAGCACTTTTGAGGGGTTCCAAAAATGAGCTATATAAAGGTCCAGATGAATTCATACTTACATGATGAAACTGCATCTAAGTGTGTCCCAGTGGTGTAGATGAAGCGTTGCATCGTTACTCAGATGAAAACTGAAGCTGGGATTCTGCTTCTGTTCTATCTGCATTAATCGCCAGATGATGTAAACATAAGGACTCGAATAATACGATCGCGAGCAGAATGAAGTTCATGCAGCCATTGCTGAAGTTTGACGGTAGCTTATTGCATTGTATTGTATTGTATTTATAGATTTTTTAAGCGCCTCTCACAGTGAACACCAATCAGAGCTTATGGTGCGAAACTGTACGTGGAGCCATGACTAGAGCACGGAATAATGGCAGCATATGGATGAGAAGCTTAAGTTCATTCATTCATTCTGAATCATTCCTATCGGAGATTTATATAGCGCTCCTTCAAGGTAATCTACTCAGCAGCACTCCCGACTCAACCACGGCTAAAGAGAACAGTCTTAAGGCTGGAATAAAACTTGGTGACAAGAGTACTGTACATCAAGCGTAGACATAGGAAACCCATTCCAAATTGCAACTCTTCATGAAATTGACGGGAGTCGTAATTATGACAGAGTTAACAATGGTCGAAATTAGAAGTTACATGTGCATAATATTTCCAAGAATAGACTTCGAAATAAGAGCCACTCGAAAGAAATTGTAATTGAGACGCAGAAGTAAAGATACTTGAAGACCACTTAACAGGTACTCTGCTCAAATACGAAGACATAGTGCTTTGAAAACTGCTTACAACCGCTTAATTAATGCATGGGCGTAAGAAACGTAGTACTAGAACCAATACATGTAGAATAAGTCATTCAAATGTAGCCTATTTAACTTATGCATCACGTAACATCTTTAACGTTGCAATTGTAGAAAAATTAATCGTAAAGAGCTTTGGAGTTTTCAGCGACTACACACGTAGAAGTCTGGGGAATATAATATTATAATGACCTCTGAGGATTGAACTTAAACGGGTCCATTGGAGTAATAGATTTCCTGGAATAACGCACGCTATATCAGTCAGCACACAGTTGAATTGAAATGCATCGGTGAGTCTGAATGAGGAAACAATACCAACCAAATCGAGTAATAAATGATACTAATTATAATAGGAAACAAAAAGAACTTTATGTACTAAGCGCAGCCGCGTTTGGTTTAGACTCGAGAGTATCAAATAGTACTCTTCACGGGAAACACTACACTGTTAATAATGTAGAAGGGATATGGTAAGGTTGTTTACCGAGAAAGAAATTCCAGCTGTTAAATTTTTAAACAGAAAGGATTATGGTCTGAATTTAGACGGAAACACAGTAGGCTAAATAGAAAACATCAGAAAACATCGTCATTAATTTAGAATGAAACCACAATAGTAAGAATTCTCAGCAGCAGAATTGAGATATTCGATCGTCAATATTGGACATCTACTAGCAATAGACCATTTGCACAGAGCGTCGTAAGAACGTGTCAGTAGTGGACCATGTGATGTTGTCATGATCAGTGAATCGAATAACAGCGGAAATTGCCGGCTTGTGAATTAAGCGAAGACTTTACAGCAGCAGCAGCAGCGTCCACTAAGAGCAAGGATTGAGCGATGGTTTCTCGGAGTCCGTGGCCAGGAATTTGCTCATTCGTCCGTTGATCTGCATTCTCTACGGCTCGCTGGATACACGCCGGACCTAAGAAGAAGCAGGACTTAACGTTTACGAGCCTCAGCGGAACGAACGAAGTCGTATCTGGTTGTTCACAGTCGACACATACACTGACGGATCGACGAGGAGACGGGTTTAACAGAAGACCATATTATACGTAGCTGATCGGAGGACGGCTTTACTTGAAGGCTCAGCCGCCATTACTCTCTCTCTCTCCATCTTGCTCTCTTTTCCTGTCTGTCTGTCTGTCTTTCTCTGTTTCTGTCTCTGTTTCTGTCTCTGTTTCTGTTTCTGTCTGTCTGTCTGTCTCTGTCTCTGTCTCTCTGTCTGTCTGTCTGTCTTTCTGTCTGTCTGTCTCTCTGTCTGTCTCTGTCTCTGTCTCTGTCTCTGTCTGTCTGTCTGTCTGTCTGTCTGTCTGTCTCTCTCTCTCTCTCTCTCTCTCTCTCTCTCTCTCTCTCTCTCTCTCTCTCTCTCACACACACACACTCTCTCTCCCGACGCTTCGCATTTGGCGGAATTAACTCTGACGCGTCCAATATACAAAGTCCAAGTATAAAGACGAGGAGAATGGCACTCCAGGGAGAAGGGAACGGGCAATCTTAGAAGATGATCGCTCGCAGAAATAAGTGCAATGCCGCCGACTCTGGTCAGAACAACAGAAAGGCGTATTCCATCGTACTGACAAATTCAGGCACGTATGTGTGCATTTGTTCAGAAGCATACTTGAAAGAACAGAAGCATACTTGGAAGAACAGAAGCCTTGAAAGAATTTATGCATTACACGCGGTAAGCAGGTCTCGACTCAATAAGGCTATGAAATATAATGAAACAGCTCTTACGGAAGTCATACTATCTTTCATGGAAAATTCTGTCTCTCGTATAACGTAGGCCTATAACCTGTCAAAGAACTAGAAAATAATGGCATCATAGGTTATAAGCGAATATTGAATGAATCAATTTGATGCTATATTTAGTGGTCACAAATCGACAGTGGACATGTAAGACAACCTCTGGAGCAGTTGAATCAAGGAAACAATAATGGCGGATTTATCCTGTTGAACACGTACGAGACCTCTAATATACAAGCGCCTTAGGTTGGTAGTTAAGTCTAACTGTTTCACTGTCATACATGTACGAAAAGTTCCAACAACTCTTCTCCATCCACAAATTGAAGCCCTAGAGCATGCACAAATACTCGCAATGTTCTGACGATTAACTTACTGACCGTATTTCAAAATATCCTATTTTGATACCTGTTGGTGAACCTGGTTCGTCTCTTCCTCTTCGTCTTCTACCTGAACGCAGTTGTGTGGAACGTGGAAGGCGGAACCATCCCTAATCCCGAGGCTGACATCCAGGTAAACCGAATTGGTCAGAGATGCATATGCTGAAGAGACAACAGTTCACAACAAACGCCTCAGATGTCACCTTTCAGGCAACTGATCATGCAAGTGAATTATTGCATCGTCTATTAAGAGGACATTTTGACGAATACTACAGAAACATTACATGGTTTTTTGTCAACTTGTATCGCATACAAGAGGCTAATCGTATTTGAAGTTGGCTAGATAAAGAGGGAGAGAAGAAGGGAGGGAGAAGAGAGAGAGAGAGAGAGAGAGAGAGAGAGAGAGAGAGAGAGAGAGAGAGAGAAGAGAGAGAGGATGGAAGAATAGACCGATAGAAGTGATAGAGTTCTAGACAAACTACTCATGCTCATACACATTCGCATCTCCATTCTCAATGCTCATGCACACAGACTGAATGACCGACCAACGGTGATTGTTTAATCGAAAGTGACTCTTAGATGTTGCTGAAGGTCTTTGGTTAGCAGTGAGTAGGCCTAGATGAAATTTTTAGGGTAGTTACAGCTACGTATTAAACGGCCGCCGAATTTGTCAATATTCTGAAATTAATACGCAAAAAATAATTTCCAGGTAACGTTTCGATGTAAGGCAACTGCGGCGGCATCAGCTGGCTAACGTAACGGAACTTATCACGCGATCCAACGTTGAAGCATCGCGCCCTGGGCGTAATCAGGGAAAGAAGCTGATATATGTGAACGCCCAGCCAAGCCACCTTTAGAGACAGAGTGAATGAACACGAGTTTGCTATCAGCCATAGCATCATCATCAGCTCCAGGTATTAATATCATCCGATCCGGCGTACATGGAAGGGACGCAATCTGATTAACCGACGACACGCAGCTCCTCCGTCTGGATCCATTATCTAATAGCGTCGTCGCCGTAGTCATCTTTCGTTTCCTGCTCGAGGCTAGGCATGCAACTGGAGTCAACTGGAGGCCTTTCCCATCTTCATAAGGACGCAGGTGCCAACCATAGCACAACGCATGACCGCAACCACTGCAGCACCACACGCACTCTGACTTATAACTCAATTCACTGCATTCACATCTAATGCATGTGAGAGTACAATGGTATTGTTCATGCATGAATAAATTATATATATCTCTCTCTCTGTTAGTACATTTATCTGTCTGTTGGTTTGTCTGTCTATGTGACTGTTATATCTATGTACGTCTGCGTCGAGGTGCATAATTATGTGTCTAAGTATGTGTATGTACATATATGCAATGTATACATGTATGCTTGTGAGGACATTCTTCAGCGCTAAAACCCTGTCCCATAGTTTTGACCTAGCCAGTTTCATTCGTGTGTAAGTGATATCCCAGAAAATGGGAAGAGGACATTCCACTTAAAGCACACAGACGCATGTTATGCGAATGATACAAGACTTCAATGACAAAGCTTGACAACCATTTTAATTTGTAGTTTTTGCAGCCATTCTGTACGTATGTCTACGTAGAGGTGATATACAGTGAATAATTATGCTCCTGCGCTTTTTTCGTTTGTTCTTCAACTGTTGAACATGCACATTAATAGCGTCGTTTGATATTTTTCAAGTCGTTGCTTCTGGTCTGTCCATGGATAGTAACGATAGTATTGTTATTGCCTATTGGTATCACAAATGGCAGCAACACTTTGGACATAGCTCAGAAAATTCGTGCACGAGTTTTGAGCTGGTAGATTTTATTCACCATTTTAGCCTAGTCGTCGTTAGCAAAAACGTTATAAAAAACACGTATCGTTTCAAACGAATTCAAAACCGAAAGTGGTAAACGGGGCGGGGAGATGGTTGAATGTAACACTCTAGCGCGAATATCAGAAGGACGCGGGTTCGATACCCGCTAACCCCATAAGGTTGACTCAGCCTCCCTAAGGGGTGACTGTATAAAATTATCAGCTGGTCAGATGGGCGCCTTGCAGGCTGCGTACAGTTAAATTCGACTCCTCTTCAACTTGCTATCATCTGTTACTACTATATCATGCGATCTTACTGCTGTTTGTGAGTTGGAATTGTTAAACGAAGATCATTATTACTATTATTTAAACGGTCTCGTTTAAAGACCTAATGCGTGTTCCGAAATGAATACGGTACTTTGTATTGCGTGGTTTTCGCAGTTCTGTGACTAGACGCATCTGTTCTGTGCTTTTTCGTTGTCTGAGAACAATATGCGTGAAAACCTGATCAGGTTGCTGAATCTTTAGACTTTCCGTCGTCTCCATTGGGCTCACGTCAAGTCACAGAGCCATCATCACGAAATGGTCGGAAATACGAAGACGAATGTCATGTTAACAGACATGCAATCAGATTTGATTTCTGTCTTGGTCTCTGTCGTTTCCCTCTCTCCGTCTTACAGAGCAGCAGAAGCATTTTTTTTATTATGATCCATCTTTCAGACTGCCTTTCAAATTTTTTTATTCTTCTTGCGTTCTTCCTTCAAAGTCATTCGACAGCGTTCAGCCAATTTTCAATGTGGGGTCAGGCAATGTCTAGTTAAGTGCTGTCCAACCTTATGGGCATCATGGACCACCGCAGAAATTATTCTTGAAGCCGAGGGCCGCACCAGTAAACTCAAAAGCAAACTCAAAAGACTTAAAGTTATTGACAATTATTAGCTTCATTAAAACTTTAAACAAGTTTAATGCATCGTGAGAACTGGATTTTGTGCCCACATTTTCAAATGATTAGCCAAGTTACGAACGAATAGCTATGCAAGTAGGCCAGTGACTTTGTCTTTCGCTTTTGCAAGCTCGTACGGGCCACTTAAAATCACACCGCGAGCCGCGTGTTGGACAGCACTGGTCTAAGTTGGTCTGCCTTAGTGCATATATTTCCCACTATGGAAAAATGTGTTAATAAACTATCAATCGTGTCGCTCTTTTATGTCTACATACAAATGTTGACTGTATAAGTTGTACTGTACGGTACTAACCTCCTTTGGACATGTAGATCTCTTCTGATATCGGTACACAGTTCTCCTGAATGACAGTCGTTCTTGTAGTCAAATTGAAGGGACTTGTAATCTGCCACATTCCAACTGGAATGTTAGTTCCCAGGATGTACTGTCCTAGAAACTCTGCCTCCTCTAAGCAAACATAACACAAAATGACACCAGATTTGCTCTAAAAACAGACGTGTTTTAAGTTAAAGACTGATAGCTAATACTAATTAAAATACAAATACGGTTTTGTTCCAGCTTCAAGGTCAAAACTACATAAAATGGAGGCAGATTATGATAATATCTAAAAAGTTACACTGAATGCATTTAAAATATTCAGAGTTGCGCTCACAAATCTAAATAAAGCATCTTTCCTGTAAACAACAAAAACGGTGAAACTTTCTTTACAGGCTATATGACTTCATAAACGACTTGTCAATTTTACATAAAACATCGGGATTCCAATTACGAACAGAACAAAAGTTGAAGCACAGACTTTATTAATTAGACAAAACGCCGACGATGCTCTATAATGACAAATTGCATGTCAATGACTACTTGCAATTGGCGTCGCATACTGTCTGTCCTTAGGTCCTGTCTCTTGCTTTACCTATTGGCTTTTACAAATAAGCCGCGCTCCTACTGACGTAGATGATGAAGTATAGGTAGGCTAACTGTATATATTAGGGTGGTCCATGACTATACGGCAACAAAGGCTCATTTTCTGAATACGGGAAGATGCCAAATCATTCCACTGTACAAATTAATATAGGCGCAATTATCAAAATTTGAGAATATCTAGGGGTTGCACAAGCGATTGAAAGTTTTATGCACTCTGGGAAGGGTCATCTGCAAAATTCCGCATACTTTACTCTTCTTCCACGTGTTTACCTATAATATGCTCACTTTAATAACTGCAGTTTATTAATTATATCCACTTAGGCTACTTTCTTTTTGGTTTGATTGGAATGCATGAGTGATATTAGGGCGCTTGATGTCTACTTAAGTCAATGGCTAAGGCATGACGTATATTTTAACTACTTCTTGTAACTCCTATTATGACTTCTTAATCATTAATCTTCTTTATATATTACTACATTCAATATAGTAAATTTGGTATTATATTTGACAAAAATATAATTCGGCCAACATGCTAGTGAATAGCCTAATTCACAAACCAAATTTATTAGCTAAAGATTAATTTACTATTTTATTAGCCGTAGGTGGTTATTCATTAAATGTTGTTGATTATAATTGAATAATGTTGGTATTTCTGTATATTATGACATTTAGTTTGCTAATATTGAGAATGATGCATCATAATGCTTTCAGATCTCAGCTTGCTAGAGTAATTAACTGTGATTATGGCTACCACAGATCTCAGGTTCAAATCTGGCGGGTTGGCCCTACTGCTGCCACTATCACTCAGTGCAACAAGACTAGCTACCCTTGCTACGTGATGCAATGTCCGTATATATCTTTATCACCGCCAGAAACTGAAGCAGACACTAAGACAGAGCGCCAGCGCAACGGTTTGGAGGTTTGAGGAAAGGCAGGCATACCAACTGCTCACTTTCACAATATTGTCAAACATCTGCTGACGGTTCATTCTGAGTGGCAGAGGCTAATGAACTGTCAATCAGCTGTCAAACTGTAACTCAGAAAAAAGTGAGAAGGAATTTTCTTAAAAGCATTGACAGAATGTTTGACATAGCTCATCAGGACGCTCACAGGTTATCAAGATTTCAGAGACTGAGCTTTCCTAGTTGCTTAGAGAGAAGGTCGAGGGTTTACATGGCAGGAAAAGATAGAGTTTTTATTCAGAAAATGGAAAAGAAATTTATTAAAGCAAAAGCTGAAGAAGAGCGTCACGAGAGATCAAAGAATGATATGGAAGTTCTAACAAAGCAGCAGTGATAAGGACACATCTGAGAAAGACAGTGACTTAGATTGTGGTAGTCTATCAAAGAGGATGAAAAACAACAACCATCTGATAAACAGCTCAGAAAAAGACCCTTTGTGACTTAGCAGATAGCAGCAGCGTTGGATTGATCTAAAGTCACTAACAGGAAAGCACCGCATCTATTGGCTGCTACTACCCAATCTCTAGACCATGAAGTTTGGGACGTGCCTTTGAATCACTGTTCTATTCAACGCCACTGAGAAGAGAGATGTAAAGCTAATCCAGGATTACAACTCAATCCTGACAAATGACGAAGATCAGAAACCGTATTTGCTATAAGTCGTTAATGGGCATCGCCATCAATTTTCTGACTCGTAGAAGACGGTTTGGAGACTGGTTCTACCAGTGCGGAAACGATAACAACGATGACAAATCAAAACATTTCAGACGTTATTTTCGGTCTAAAACCTGAATTTTGCGTAAATAAAATACTATTTCATCACAGATTTTAAATGCTGAAACTGTGAATACGAAAATTATCATGTCCTTGTCCCGATGTTTGTTTTCTGCCATCAAGGCGCAGTGACGTATGATTAAAATATGCATGAGATATTTTTGGTTGACTTGTGCAACTCCTAAATATGGTTAAGATTGGCTCAAATTTTCAGTATTTTAGTTTTTCAATAGATGAACGTCTGTCATAGGTTCCAACCTCGACCTTTCCCCCAAATGTTTTAGACCACCCTACTGCATAGTCTACTTCCATGAAATTTCTTTCCTGCGGCTCCGCAGTTTCGTACTTTCATATATTACTGTAGTCTATTGACTCATTTAATCGAAATTCATCTAACCAGTCATAGGCTAGGTATAATAATTTCATATTTGAAACATTTCAAAGATACAAGTGAATTAGACCAAGCCACGTTAAAATAGATCAGAGGTAAAGGCGATCCCAAAGAGAGCTGGAGGCATTTCGATTTTCTTTGCAAATTGAAAGACAGTTGCGCATAGATTACATTAAAAGGACGTCTCATTTCCTTGCACTAGCTAATGCTTGTAAATGCAATCGCAGATTTATATAGCGCTTCTTCAAAGCAGACTGACCAGAGGAGCCCCACACCTAGAGACAGGAAAGCAAGATCGAACAGATTCAGATTGGTTTTCAAGCGCATGAGGAATAGAGATAAAGAAAAACCAGGGAATGTTGTAAAATGTTAGACAACCTATTCCACAGACAGTTGGACCAACCAATGCGAAGCTTTTATGCTGAACCATAAACATTCGGGCCTGGGGAACAACCAAATCATCATGTGCAGCTGAGCGGAGAAGTCGTAGAAATGGATGAGCAGGATAGGCTACACGCAACTTCCAGAGATTAGATAAGAGGAGATCTTAGACTCAAAGCGGCTGTACACACAGTGCAATTCTTCCTGTGTGAAACTGGATACATGCCCTAACCTAGGAATGAGACAAGCCACATAGTTTAAGATAGATTGCAGTTGTTTAATGAGGACAAGAGTCAACATTACATAAAGAGTACTGCCATTATCAACCCTGATTCATATGAATAAATTAGGGTCTTGAGTAATAAATGAACGTCCTATTGTACGAATCTGGTGAAAGCACGTTCGCTCTTCTATTCTCACATTGTTTGAGAAGGTCAATTGCCTGTCCAAGGTCACACACAGACAGTAGTATGATAAACCAGAAAAGCGATGGTGCCAATCAGCCAGATCGATTTTACCGATCTGCCCACAGCTATCAAGACAGATAAACTGGGCTTTATATTTCCCTGGACTCAACCGGAGGCGGTAGGATGACGTCCACGTGCAGAACGCCTACGATGTCTGGATATATGCGGCTATGCCCTAACCTAGGTACACATCCAATGAGATGGGCCACAGCGTTTAAGATAGATTGGAGTTGGTTAATGAGGACAAGAGGGTTACATTACATACAGAGTATTGCCATTATCAACCCTGGTGCATACGATTGCATTAGGGTTGTATCGACTTGAGTTATAAATGAACGTCCTATAGTACGAATGTGGTGAAAGCACGTGTACCCTACTCTTCTCAGATGCTTTGAAAAGGTCAATTGCCTGTCCAAGGTCACACACAGACCACACAGTGAAAATCAGGGAAGCGATGTTGCAAATAATTTATCCAGATCGATTTCACCGATCTGTTCACGGCTATCAAGCCAGATAAATAGGCTTTTCCTGGATTTTTTCTGGATTTTTCCTGGATTCAACCGGAGGCGATAGAACGATATCCAGGCACAGAATGCCTCCGATGGCTGCAACAGTTTCTCTACTAGGGAAATGGTCTCTACAGTTGTGCATGGACGGGCGTGGGAGCATAATCTAAACTCAGATACAAATAAACGGACCTGGCTTAAATCATCGGTGTAGATAATATGGAGTAGAGGCCATAAGATGGAATCCTGAGGAGACTAAGTGAGACCGTGTGGAGCCAAAAACTACATAATAGGGGTCCATTAGCTGAATTGTGTGTAGGCCTAAATCAGGTAAATCGGTAGTACTGGTAGCATGCTCAACGTAAAGTTCAATGTTTGCATTAGAAGCAGCAGTAGATATGTTTCTTTTAAAGCCATACAGAATATGGCACAATGCTTTTGTTGGTTGAGAGGTTTGAAGGGCGTTGTAGGTAAGATATCCAATATTGTAATGGATGAGCTGAGGGGCTTTTCAGCTAATGAAGTGATTTGAGAACATGGGTTACGTGGTGACGTTTTGGGGGAGTTTTGGTGACTGCGTGGGCCAGAGCTGTGTTTAAAGGTTCCCCTTCCGAAACTTAGGGTATCTGAGCTGATGCAACGGACGTCAATTATAAATCACAATAAGATAATGTTCTACAGGTGAAATGTTACCTGGCAAGCACATCTTCTGCATCACTTCATCAGTTCTGATCTGATAACATCCTTCTTCACTGATAATGTACTTGTAACCCTTGATAAAAAAACAACACCAGAAATCAATGCACCTTTGATTCTATGCAACACAATCGTTAACATCCGTCGGAAGTCTCTGAAAGAAATCTCCGTCACATTAAAAATTCACCTGTAACGGGATCGCGATCGAAGACGTAAGCGGAAGTGGCTTCTTTTAGAAGACAACCTGAGCCGACGATGACAAAGTCTTAGACAACGATGCACTTAATAATATGTTGACTGAAGCCAAAACTGAGAGACGCTGCAAGGAAGAGGAGCGCTGCAGCGGAGATATAAGAACACTAAGGCAAACACAGCAGTTCTGTTGTGTCGGTGTTCTTGTTACGGCACGGCTGTGTTACGGCGCATTAGAAGTTGTTGTTGTTGCTGCTGCTGCTGTTATTAGGCCTATTATTATTATTACCCGGGGTATTATCATTTTTTTATCATTATTTTTCGCCCGAGGTAGAAAAAGTCTCTCAGGCTCTAAGAAACTACAGAACGGCGTTAAAGGTTCCCGTTCCATCGTGTTGAACAAAAGAGCCAATAATTATTATTATTATTATCAAACAATGGCATTTATGATGCGCAGAAAGAACACTTCAGGCCTAGTCATGAATCATGTAATGAGGAAGTGAACAAGTAGAATGCTGCTTCTGTCTGACCAAAACTGATTGCGGACTCTCTGTCTCTGTCTCTGTCTCTCTCCGCCTCTCTCTCCCTCTGCGTGTGTCTGTCTGTCTCCAGTTGAATTCGAAATGAAGTTAAGCGACAAATCACGAACTCTTAGTTGCCAAGTCTTTTACTCCACCGCACACAGAAATTTGTCCGTTTGCTGGCTTGAGCTTGTTTAGGAATTTATCACCTGAAAGATTGGTTGTGCATGCAATGAACGATTAATTATCTTACCTGAACAAACCAATACCAGAATGAAAGCCTTCTTTCAATCAAGCGTATCAAATTGATAGGCTACCGTTCAAGTCTTACGTGTCTTTTGCTAACGGAAACATTTAGGATAGAGTTACAAATCGACACGAATATGTAAACAACCCCTACGCTGTGGTTTTCATTCAAGAATCTATCAGTGATTGACTAAATTTGAACGTGCCGTTAGCACCCATTCAATATTTGACGTGTGGATAACAATCTTGAGACGTGCCGTGAATCACTCACTCATAGCTGTCTGTCTGCCATGTGTTCACAGCATATCCCGTTGAATGAGAATTGACGCCATAGGCTTCATCTCAATTGAACAGAGAGAGAGAGGGAATTGATTGGCCTTCAGTTCTTCTGCTGCTGATGAAAGTGTCACTGGCAGAGCAGCTGAGATAAATCGAAGACTGAGCTGATTTCTCCCAGACGTACAATACGACAGATAGTGAAATGCAATCTGGCCGTCCCATCGCCAAACTTAAACCGATCTGAAGCGAAGGCTTTTCCTAACATGCTCGTCAAATCACCGTCATCAGCCGCGCTCCGAAGACTGATTTCCCGAGATCTGGCCGCTGTCAGACCTCCTCCTCCTCGTATGCCTCCCTCTCTCCCTTCCTTCCTCTCATGCTCTTCGTTTGTTTCTCTGCCTACTCGTCCTTTTCATCTTTGTTGACTGGATGTGTCGACGGATGACGACGAAATAAGAAGATCTCGCTTCCAATGCCCGTCGCCATCATTCCCAGCGGATTGGCATCCAATGCATTGCTTAGTAGGATGCGCCGCTTTGGCGGCAGAGGGAGCCAACAACAAAGTTCGGCGCAACATCCGTTTTAACTGTGTGTATGCATTCCACGCGTGTACGGTGTTGTCAATACAGCAACTCATGGCAATCGCGGTAATTGGACGAAGCTTTGGGATCTGTTTGTTGCCACTGCTTCTCCGGCGCATGCTATACTTTCACGGGGGTGGGTGATTATATGAGCGTCTGACTAGAACTATATCCTTCCACTTGTTGCAATTACTATACTTGAACGAGTTGTCTGTATGTGGTACCTACTGAATGTACACAAACAAGAGACTGTTTGTGTACATTCGGGCTGAGTTAGCAATTTAACGAATCCCTCAGGCATCAGAGACTCCGAATAGCCCTGCTTGTTTAGGTGGATAATCGTTGTCCCCTGTGTAAGTTGTCCCATTGGCACTGTGCCCGAAAATGTTTAAAACGTAGACACAAAAACTTGGAAGCTGTTATGCATCATACAAAATACTAGACTCATGCAGCAATGTTGCAATGTGCTTTCGTAACGTTAAATTAGGAGGTCATGATTTTTGGTGTAATTTAGGTATCGATACAAGGCCCTAGAAGTTTAGGGCCTGAGAGATTTGTTACGTAGGGAGTGAAGTGGCCTACGTGAAAAGGCGACCAGGACCTCGCAGACTGCAACGTACAGACGTAGTGTAGGTTGAATAGAATAGCCAGGATTTTTAGTTTTGGGGCGCGGTGGTGTAGGGGTATGTTCGGTGCCTTGCAACCGGAGGGTTGCGGGTTCGAATCCACCTCAAGGGGTATATTTGGTGCCTTGCAGCCGGAGGGTTGCGGGTTCGAATCTACCTCAAGCCGCCGCGTAGGGACCCTGGGCAAGTCCTTCACTAATTGCTCATGCGCTTCGGCGTGAAACTCCGATTCAGTGTCCGCGCTGTAGTCGGGAGCGCCTCTGAGTAGAAATCTTGAAGGGGCGCTATATAAATATCTGAAATGAATGAATGAATGAATGAATAAAGTTAAGAATAGACCTATAACAATAGGTCATGCTAAATTTGAGTCTTGTGACTTAATAGCGAACCTGGATGCAATGACGCAGACGTTCTTCATTTGTCACAGATAAATATTGTTCAAATAGTAATTATGGCGTTGCTTTTGTTGTTGTCAGTAGGGCAACCTAAAGTGTTTCACACACGTATCAAATAATATGCGGGAGACACTTCATTGGTTTCCTGCCGATGGAAGAATCAGATTCAAAATTCTGTTGCACGATCGGGCTTCGCCTGTTGTCATTGCCGGACGTGTAAACGTCAGAGAGATACGCTGTCTTGCTCCTGTTTCATGTCAATGTCAGCCTTCAGGTAGGCCACAGTCCATTGAGATGTGTTTACCAGACTCTTGTTTGTGTGCATAAATTTTAATATAATTCATTTATTTTTATTTTGTCTATTTAATTTTATTTATTTTTTAGCCATCTGCTACATTTGCCTTTTGTATTTGGACCAATCTGCGTTACACTTCCGCGTCATATCCTTAGAAGTCGCTCAAGATACAGTTTCAGTCCATCTTCTAGTGGAAGCGGCGCCGTAACAAAAGCGCGCAAGACAAAAGCGCGCCGACAAAAGCGCACCGACAAATGCGCGCCGACAATAACGCGCAATGGTAACAACCCCGACAAAAACGCACAAGACAAAAGCGCGTAACTTGATGGGTACATGTAGGCTACTACCACAGATATTAGCGTCCAATTCTTGGGTAAATAAGAGTTGGATTGATGAAATCTTTTTGTTGCTTGAATAACAGTTGGATTGATGATAATAATTCTTACTTATAGAAGTTGGATCGATTAAATAATTTTTTTAAAGTAGAAGTAGGATTGATGAAAATATTTTTTGTGAATGCAGAAGTTGGACTGATGAAAATAATACTTGCGTAGATTCCAAATGGAAGCTGGACTGATGGCAGTTGCCATGGACATTGGTATTAAAACGCCATTTATAATAAAACGATAAAACGATATGTTATAATGCGTACATAATAAAGAACGCTCAAATGATAAATTACCCTGATGACTTGGTAACATTTTGTGCGCATTTTTGAAAACTTCACTTTTCTAAATTATTTTCATACGCGCTTTCGTCGGCGCGCATTTGTCCTGCGCGCTTTTATCGGGCTACCAGTGGAACCGATCCGTCGCCCGTCAAGTTCCGCAAGATTGTTTAGAGACTCAGATATAGGGTAGACCTACACTAGACATTATAAGGCTGGCCACTTTAAACATTTATTTGTGAAAATTATTAAATTTATTGAAACACTATTAAACTTGCGGAAAACTCAAACTTACGTGTCTTACATATTAGTTAATTCTCTTCCGTCAGCCATTCTTTGACTGATGAAAATGTATCAACCAACGGCAAACCCAGTGGCTAAACCAATAGCTAATAATTTTACCTCAGTTCTTTCAGTGGACAATGTCTTAGTAGAGAGCGTTTTCCAGTTAAATGTGGTGCTTACAACGAGGATTTATATCTTTATTAGTCGATACTTTAACAAGCAGCTGTGTTTACGACTGACTAACGTTAGATCGCTTCATCCGGAGTTAACATTTCCTGGCGATCCGCAAAGCATGACAAGTGTTTTCTACCCACTTTTGGCTCTCTGTGGCTGCATCTCTGCTGTTCCTCGGCCATTCTACCCTTGGCCAGCACCGACACCCGACCCACCGATCCACCGATACACGCCAAACATTGCACCAAACAGTATAATCGGTCACCTGAATACATCCATCGACATCCATCCATCAAAAAACTCATCTCACTTGCAAAACGTGAACCTGGACTTGAATGGAAAACCGGAAATAGATTCCCTGTGTCTGCTGCTCGCCTTCGGGAAGGATGCTTTTTGGCGTGAAACGTAGAATCAGACGATCCACGACGCAGAGCTGGGTTTGATTGATCCGATGACAAACGGAAGACAAGGCAATTAGTAGCAGCAGATGCAGGAGTCGTTTTCACCGCCGTGAGAGGAATTCGTCTGCTAGGATTAGCCATACTCCTTCCGCTGAAGGCAAAAGCTCCGGCGTAATACATGTATTATTAGATATATCTGTTTGTGAAGGAGTGGTTGAGTATGTTCTTGTCGACAAAGGTACTGAACAGAAGTCTGCTGCGGTAATGCTTTATGGTTACTCTTGACTAGTTTTATGTTGGCCATCTATCGGCCATAAAAGTTTATAAAAGCTGATGTCTATGAGTTTCGTGGAGTTTGGCAATTTAGAATTTGATCTGACGAGATCTTGTCCTGTGTTAAGGTACAAGTCTCACTTGCATAGTTATTATTATTACGGCAGTTTTATATAGCGCCCCTTCAAGACAGTCTACTCAGGAGCGCTCCCAGCCCAACCTCGGTCAAACAGTATAGTCTTAAGGCCAGAGAAGAACTGAGCAGAATGTCCTATTATGTTGTTATGTTGAAGAACCGCACCAGGTTAATTAGTAGGCCTATTTTTAAGTCGTTAGCTTTCTGTTAAGAGTTTCTGCAACCTAAAGAATGGCTGCGGTGATGTAAAGTTTTTGCTGTCCAACTCGCTGACTTTCGAGCTTGAAGTGTTGCTGTTTGTACGCCTGAGTGTGTTCTTGTCGACAAAGGTAGGCCTATCAATGAATGTATTTATGTAAAAGTATTAAAGAGTATGTTTAGGCTATCATATCCTAGTCAGCCTTTCTAGTTTCATAAAGGGGAACCTTATAACCATAAGCCTAATTGAAATTCATTTTCTGCATCTTCAGACGTGAATTTCTGAATTCTTATCACTTCATAGTAAAATTATTACAGATTAATTGTGAGGACTTATTACTTCAAACACAAAAGCTCAGCGCTCGTGAATAAGCTGGTGTCCTGCGCTTGGTTTTCGAGTGGCGCTTTAGAAGTTTGGAGATTTACGATTACGATTACCATGTGGTAGATCGTAATCTTCTTAGCGGAAGAGCGCCTTTTCTAACCAAACTGAAAACTTGAAGAAATGGGTTTACTTCATTGTGCTTGAACTACATACACACACGCACACACATTAACATAATTTATGCGCGCACACAGACATACAAAAGTTGCCATATAAATGTTGAGATACATACTTATAATCATAAAATGGCCGATCAGAGAGCTTACGCTTGCAAACTTGAATTCAAGTAATTATTTCCAACTCCTCTTTGACGTACGTTCCATTTCCTTAGCTTTTCCAATTTCTTGTTCAATTAGATAAATCGGAAAATGATTCATGAAAACATAAAAATTCTCCACGTGTCGAACATCTTACCTAAACGGTGAACCAGTGAGTATATGTGGCTCATAATGTTTTCTCTGTGATCAACTGACCCAAGCCCCTTCTCATGTCGATGTTCGATGCTACACAAACTGTGTTGCTATCTTTATGACACATGACCTTTCACAAACCTTTAGCTAATGCTGATTGATCTGACCTACAATTAAAGGTTGTTGTAAATTAGGCACCGGTAGTATTTTAGATCGGCCGGCTGCGCAACAACGTACAGTCCCTGGTTAATGAAGCTGATTGACAAGAGAGATCGTAACATCCAGACTTCTAAAGCGCCACTCAAAAGCCAAGCGCAGGGCACCAGCTTATTCACGAGCGCTGCTTCTGCTAGCTGCTTCCGGGAATGCTTTGGCTGTTGCAGTGTTTTTCTCACCTTTAGCAACCCTATTAAATTATATTTAATATATAGACTATATTAAATATAGTAATGTTAGCAGTGAGCGCTTACTATTGATACGTGTTTGAGTAGCGATACGTGTAGCCCTCACACTCACACACACATTTGCTTCATCTTCCTTCATCTTCCATTATTCCTTTTCATCTCGTTCTATCTCCTCTTACACCTGGTCTTGTCTTTCACAGTCTAGTTCTTTAATTTCTTTTAATAGCAGTCATTCGTGTTCTGTTCCGTCTGTAGCTCAAAGGCAGTGTCCTTTCTTCCTCTCTCTCCCTGCCGCCCTCCCTTCTCCCTTTTCCCTTCTACATCTCTTTCTTCTTTCCCTCCGTCCTGTCCTCCCTTGGGGCCGTTTATATTTCTAATAGAGATAAAAATCTCGCAGGGGTCTGGCCTCTTGTGTCGGGCCCTAAGTTCCAATTAGTTGAGCGGCGAAGAAACGATGCCTTCTATGGACCGTGTTTGGTGTTGATACGGCGCCGTCGATTGAATGCGACGACTGCTGCATGTGTAGCCGGACTTCATCAACGGACGGATGCCTGTCGTCGGGATAATGAAATAGTCAGGTCAGCACATAAACTGCAAGACGACTCTTATCACCCAAAATCTCTCTCTCTCTCTCTGCTCTCTCTGTCTCCCTCTGTCTCCCTGTCTCCCTGTCTCTGTCTCCCTGTCTCTGTCTGTCTCTCTGCCTATTCGTGTCGCTCTGTGTCTTTCTATCTCTGTCTCACCGTTGCAAACCCTCAGCCACCCGACCACTAGTCACGCGATCCGAACGTAATTCTTCCACCATGCCTAGCATAAAGTTCACGGTCCAATTCGCCTCCTTAGCAAAATCCAATCTAATCTAATCTTAACTTATCTGATCTAATGTAATGTAATCTGGCGTGATTTGATCTATATCATCCTAATTTATTTACAGTAAATTGCTAACTATCTTTCGGGAGAGGGCTGGGGTAATACACCATGGCATCAATGCTCGCTTCTACGAAAACAAGTCTCAATTTACAATGGCAATAAGGATCGAGAACATAAATATGAGTTTTATTCTGTAAAACGCTGGCTCTATGATCGAAGTATTGATGAACAAAACACGCTGAGCAGATCCAGTGTGTCTCCTGAGGCTTGTTTTATATTCACTTTTGATTACTTACTAAGCAGCATAACTGTAGGCCCTACTGGTGTCATCTGGGAAGTGAATGGTAAATCATGATGTACGAGGTGCTATTGTAGATTACTCTAGCTTAAGTAGCTTAAGTTAGCTCAATGGCCTAACCGAACTATGCTAACACCTCAGTCCTCACTATACCGCACTTGTATTAGGAAAGATTCCGTTTAATGTCATAATTTTCTATGCATCAGTGAGTGCTAATGCATAGCACTGTAAGTCCGACCAAAATAATGGACTGAAATGCTCAGTCACTTGCTTATTTTAATGAGGGACTTTATTTTCAGCCCACATAAGATAGGCCTACAGGCTTTCTTTTATCTTCTATCTCTCCGCTTTTTGCATTTAATAGCAGATTTCATCATTTTACAAGACTTGGCGCACAGAAAGGCAACCTTCATGGATAATACACAGCGTTACAATAAAAGAACACGGCTGTCACCAACTCCACTGCTGGAATAATAGACGTCGAAGAAATGTACCGCCTTAAGACGCAACAATAAACTAAATAATGGTCCTGGCATCGAAATAAAGTGGCTTGGGATGAATACATTAGGTTCCGGGCATCGGAGAACTCTTTCTTCGACTCACGTCTGCTGGAAAATTTACGGGTTTTGGAAGGGAATGAAGCGTGCTGAGACAGACCGACACCATTCGAAGTCAAAAAGTCCAACGGGTAAGTAAAGCCGAACGAAAGACACACACGACCACTGCAGGTAATTGTTACAATCAATCAGTTGCAACCTAACGCCGACGTCGTTTTCAATTTTGCTCAATGCTTTACTACGGCTGAAAGTTAACAGCGTTTGTGCTGGTCCGGTTATCGTGTTTGAACAGGTATTTCGTATACACGAGGCTTACGATCATGAAAGATATTTAAGAACTAGGCCTACTCACGTATAACGGAATAATTGAGCTATGAATCTAATTATGTCTCTATACATGTATGCACACGTTTTGCCTCTGAAAAGTAGACGGTTTCGGTACTATCCACTAAAGTGCCAACATACTATTCTGGATTTGTCCATTTGTCGCTCTACCCTGAAAACCAGCGAATTGACTAGCTCTGGATTCACATGATTGTGTTGGCTGCAAATTTGGAATGTATGTATGCATGCATGATGTGTGCATTAGGAATATGTGTATGTATGTATGCTTGTATATAATTATGTATTTATGTATGTATTTAAGTCCTCTGAATGAATAAATGAGTGAATGAAAACATTAACGCAAGCGTATAATTATGTAAGTATTCGTGCATGGATGTATGTATGAATGTATGATTCTATGTGTGTGTTCGTGTAACGGTGTAGGCCTATATGTGTATAATGCATATACATATCACAGCATCGCGCCTTCTCTGTTGCTGGCCCCATGGTTTGGAATGGGCTCCCATTAACATTACGCCTTATTCCTAGAGTTCATTTAGAAGTGTTCTACTCTAGCCTTAAAACCATCCTTTT
This sequence comes from Aporrectodea caliginosa, assembly GCA_020284085.1. Lineage (NCBI taxonomy): Eukaryota > Metazoa > Annelida > Clitellata > Crassiclitellata > Lumbricidae > Aporrectodea > Aporrectodea caliginosa. Next base: position 43,280 of record JACEVL010000156.1, on the reverse strand, counting down.
CAGCCGGGGTTGGGTCGGGAGCCTTCTGAGTAGTAACCTTGAAGGGGCGCTATATAAATCTTTGGAATGAATGAATGAATATGTATGTGTTTATGTATGTATGTATGTATGTATGTATGCATGTATGTATGTGCATATATATATATATACATACATGCACATGTACATAGCCTACCTACATATAATATGTATTTTGAGGATATGGCTGTACGGTGAAATCGTCTGTAATCTAAACCTGTTTCGAAGCAACACAAGGTGCGTAAGGTGCGTACGCACTCTCTGTCACATTCTGCTGTCACAAACATACTCCAGTCTACTCTATTGTTTCATTAAATTGTTGCTCTTATAAAAATAATCAGTATGATCATAATTCATAACACAATCTTCAGTGTTACTTACTTATTTTAATTATATTGTTGAGAGTCTCCCAACACTTACGCAGCTTGTTTCAATTTTTTCCGGAAACGCCGTAACTGTAGTGCCATACTAAATACTTGTCACTACTGTGTACTTACACATGTGCTACTGATATTTTAATTTTTGTTGATTTATAACTTTCAAATTAATTTCTTTAACGCGTCAAACAGCAAACGAAAAAAAGTAAAATTTAAAGTATAATTGGTTCAATATTTAAGAGATGAAGCGTTATATGGAAACTGATCTATTGAATTTCTTTACCCAAAAAATCCAAGCCAGTGACGGTGGAAATGGCACTGAAGAGGCTTGCACTGGAGATAATTGGCAGGTTTGCTAACGAGAGCGACTTAAGGACATTATTAGTTTGATTTGTTTCTGCCTTCGGGCGTAATAGAGTACTGATTAGTGTTGATGATGCTATTTGATAGACCGAAAATCGACTGCTAAAGGCTCTCTGGAACCAGAGAACTAAGAATCAACTAATGGACAGAAACTTCTAAATTTAGAATTGCAATTGTTGTTTTGCTTTCTAAAAATGGCCGGTAAGTAATCTGTTTCACTTCGTGAAGCATTGTAATGTATTTTATTCAAACCTTAAACATTGTGCTGTGAATCTATTAAAATACGAAAGTATACTATCGAGCAACTTGATTCCGTGACTGTCTGAAATTCTTTGCTTTCGGATATTGCCCAAGGAAGGCACTCTCTGCAGACTACTGCTAGGCACACCTATGGACTATAGCAGAAACCTAGTTACGCCACTGGTCTAATCTCATGACTTCTATAGCGCCGTTATCATAACACACAAGGCATTAATCGTTGATCGCTTCAAGTGATGAGATCCTAGTCGGGCATCGTAATCCGTTGAAGAAACGTGGTCAAAATCAATCGGTCATGAAACCAGAGATGAATCAGGCTACGATGGGTAATCGAGTTGGAAGAGGTGAGTCTTAGGTTCGAAATGAAATCGAGTTGGAAGAGGTGAGTCTTAGGTTCGAAATGAAATCGAGTTGGAAGAGGTGCGTCTTAGGTTCGAAATGAAATCGAGTTGGAAGAGATGAGTTCAAACCTGAAATACAACAGAGCGGAGCGACAAATTCCATACATGGACGCTTTCCAAAATAGTACAGCAAATTCCCCGGCGTCGGACCAGTTACGGAGAAAGCATGGGAGTCTTATGCACTTTTGGCACAGCAAGAGTGAAAGCATCCTTCGATCGAGTACACTATTTGCTTGTATTTGAAATGTGAGCAGGAAACAGGTGGACTCATTTAAATGTTATGCCTTGTGGAAGTTAAGAAAATTTTAGACTGAATTCTTTGCTCAACTGGGAGCCAGTGTAATGAATGCAAGATATATGTAATAATAATAGCATAATAATTAGAGATATTTATTATGGTTATAGCCAGAGAATTTCGAACCATTTGTGATTTTTGCAAAAATCACTCTTAGTGATGCCAGTGAAAGTGAGTTACAGTAATCCAGTCGGATGGTGAGGAAAACTGAGACAGTTTGAGGCATGTAAGATCAGTTTATACAAACATCGCGTATATAATAGAAAACTGATTTTTATATTGCCTGAAAATTGTCGGAAAATGACACGGTAGAGTCGATGATTATCCCCAAACTGAGAGCACGCAGCAAGCAATCAGCAGTCTATCCATTCAACTGAACTGATGAGAGCCAATCACATTTTAGGAGTTAATGACTTGTGCATAAGAGAAAGAATTTGCCATAGCTAGATACGAGCCATCCAGGACTGGATATTATAGAGAAGGAAAGGAAGTAGTTTCAAAGCAAGATCAGACTTGGAGCCTCCAAATGAGAAGAATTGTTGGGTATCATATTATTCATTAGCATGCAAATCGTAATGAAGACAGCTACCAGTAAGTAGTGAATCTAGTAGCATTGTATATGACATAAATAGCAGCTGGTCCAGTAGAGAAAATTGTGAGACAACATAGTTTCAGACAGTGAGCGCAGAAGTCGAATGATTGACGCAAAATGATTGAGTGCGATGGTGCAGGTAAGGTGGGAACCAACCGAGAGCTGGATCGGAAAAGCCAAACCAATTTTCGAGGCGATGAATGATTATGTAAAGATCGACGGTATAAAAGCAGAAGATTGGTAAAACAGATTAAGGGCAGTCACTTTTTATTTGTTCATGATTATGTGGCTCTGAATGGAAAGTATTGCGGTTTCAGTAGAGCTAATTTGCGGTATGCAAATTGAAAAGGAAGGATTGTGGAATGAGAGGTGACAGCTCGGTTAGAAATTATCATCCAAAGTTATCGCATAAATATTTAGCTTTCATTATATGGGCGTTATAGTGCCTAATGAAATAATTGGCTTAATGCAGGAATGCTGGCTGTTGAGTGGATACCCAAAGGTCGTTTGCCGTTCTAAAGAAATGTTGACATGATGAACGTGAGTTTCCATTAGACCTGAGTTAAACGCAGGTTGAATACTGTAAGGTATTTCACTAGGAAATGGACAATACCCAAAACTATACCGAGGCGCACAACGTAAGAGCGCAAAGCACCGAGCGAAATACAACATGCGCCGGCAGGATAAACATTTTTTGATAGTGAAAAGGTGTTAATCTTGCAACCCGAATCGACTACCGACCTTTTCAGATAGCGACTGAACGAGTTCAACCACTTTCGTGGAAATCAGATTGTATACAGTTACATTGTGGAATTAGATGGTCGCCGTTACAGTAGGCCTAATCGTATGCGAACTAATTACACCAGGTTTGCGTAAAGGCTAACAAAGCAGTTTAGACTAAAATTAATAGCAAACCGTGTAGAACGGAGAATAAATCAGTCACTGTCGCTAAGTTCGCGGTAATAAATAACACTGTACGGTACGACGACTTTGGTCAAATTTAAACGGCCAGGATTCAGCGATGCCATAGCATTTCAGTCGCGAGAACATTTGTGCCAAAGCGATTGCTGCCTGAACCGCTCAGACCTCAAGTCTGATAAGCAAAATTGAGGGTTTATTGATCCGTCGAAAGCCCTATGGTTAATGCGTTAGTGTGCGTTCTCAAGAGCAAGGATATCAGAGGCACTCTCGCCTGGCCATCAACTATCGTTGTTTAAACATATATATGCGATGGCCAATGCGTTTCCGTTTCCGGAATAGTGGACGTTATACCAGGGATTGGAAATGCCACTTGCGTAAGCGCGTTCGATGCCTACAGTGATAATTGGGAGACGTCGATAAAAGGATCAGACGAATGGTGGTCTGCTTTTGTGTGCGACGCTGGATTCTGGAATGGATGAGTATTGAGTACACCATATTTTAAGGGAGTCAATGTAATCGTACATGATGTGAAAGACATATTGCAGCCAATGAAGTCATTTACTGATTCCTATTTAGATAATGTAGTAGTTTTTTTCAAAAGTGCAAATGCATTTACAACACTGTGAACGTATACATTTTTATCACAGTAGTAAATGTATTCGGTGAACGGAGCTTTGGAGTCGTGCATTCAAAGTTATGCCTTGCTGCTTGACTGAGGTTATCTGAATATTACATAATAATATAGGCCCTATTGTTGCAACTGTAACTGTATATAAACGGGGTTAGGCCATTTTGTTAGAGAGAGACTTAGTTAAGCTTTTCGACCTGTACGGTTTTGGTGTAGAGTTAGGGCGTCTCTCAACGTCGTGTCGTGGAGAACGTTTGTATAGTTCCGAACCATCCGTCTGGCTCCACTCCAATCAGTACTTAATGCAGCTGCTCGTTTGATCGCCCGCCTTCCTCGTTTCTCCCATATTTCTACTTTTATGACTGAACAGCTTCACTGGGTTCCTTTAACTGCCTGGATTCAGTTTAAAATTCTTTTTCTTACGTGTAAGGCGTTTCTGGGTCAAACTCCGCTCTACCTCTGTGATCTTATCTCAAACCTCTGACGTCCTCTCCTGCTCTTTAGACCATTATGACCTTCTAGTTCCTCAATAAATGCCATAGCAATATATCGTGCCTGCGCCTCTGTTTGCCCTTTGATGTGGAATGAAATTCCGATTATAACTCGTTAAAAATGTTATACGGGGCACTTAATTTCGGCTTGTTCGATTAATTTTAGATTAATTTTTTACCTATATTATGACGTCAACCGACCTATTTCCGGAATAAACAATATGGCGAACCGTAATAATGTTAAACATTTGAGTGGAAAATTAAGCGATAATTTTGCACATAAGGTAAATGCTGATGGAAAAGTCAAAGATGGTGGAATAATTTAAGATTTTTGTAGATAGAAGGTAGTTACTACTGACTACATTACTCAGTTAGTTTGACAATTTTAACTTTAGCATGTCGAATGATTGAAGGATTTTGCATTGTATACAGTTCATAAATCAGTTTTTAAACACGCTTTATGTAACATGGACCAAATTAATCGAATTTAATCTTTTATTAATTTCGATTAAATTTATTTTTAATCAGTACCAACGCGTTCCGGACCGAAATATATATATATATATATATATATATATATATATAATTATATATATATATATATATATATATATATATCAAAGGACGTATCTATAGAGTCTTCGTAATGAGCAAATATAACTGAACTAGTTTAAACTTGTGTGAAAGGCGCTGATGCACCGAGTTGATAATCTACGAGTGGTTTTAAAAGGATGCTGAGGTAAAAGCTGTAGCTGTATACGAGAGATTAGACCTTCAAGACAGTTGATGCAATAAGTGATTTCAAAGTGAAATATCCAAATCAGGTTAATTGTCAGGCGGTGCTAGAACTCTGTACCTACTTGCGAAGCCGTTTTTCTTGTATATAGCAAACGGATTTCTTATTAGTAATATCTTTGGTTTTATCATGACTATTATCATTAAATAATTTAGTTGATAAAGTACTGTATCACTCATCAAACAGTCTTTTTGGAGGTATACTCGAACTTGTGCGCAACAACATCGAATGTCCATAACATTATATGACTTCAGCTGTAAATTACTCATAAATACTTGTACCTAAGCATTCATTAACGCCGTTAAATGACCCTCGGATGGCGCTATACAAATGCACCGGTAAATGCTGCATATTAACCAATGAACATTTAGGTAAAGGTAGACTTAAACGATGGTTATCAGCAGAGGAAATCCATACGTCGTTACGAGCTGATAATAATGTGTTCGCAAGTAATTGCGAATCTGCGAATGGAGTCGTCGTATATGACTTGACTGACGGCGAAAGAATCGATGCGAGATCGAATGAACAGCGGTGGCGTCAGAGGAAATGACGCTCAGGCAATAGGATCATATGACCTTTGACCTTCTATGACTTCGACTTAATTGCAGTGCCACTTCTAGTGAGGACCCAAACAGAAACAGTCGAAGCTCAACAAAGAGAAATTGGCCTATATAACAAGACACGCTACACAATAGCAGCAGGAAGAATAGGGAAAATTAGGCACAAAATGAAAGAATAAGGAATTGATTCACAGAGGAGGAGAACAACTGAACAGTGTATTGAAAGAAAATCTGACAGAAAAGAAACAACAAATAAGCAGCTGCATCCAAAAAAGGAACAAAGAAAGAACGGACACAAACAGCACAAGCCAGGAGAGAAGAAACGCAAGAAATAAATGAGAAAATTTCAATAATGTGGACAAACTATTCGTTCATGAACACAGTAGGCCTACTTGTTGCTCTGAATTTAGCGTCGTTTACAACTGAAATGCGAATTTCATTGAATTTGTTCACGAATAATTCCCTAAGAAAATAGTTTAACAGTAACTACTATTAGCTAATTTTGAAGTAGAGTAATTTATCTAGTAGTTAATAACTAGCTTTACAGAGAGTAGTTTACGATACTTCTGTAGCTACTTTTGTAACTGCTATTGGTCATGTCGTAAGATGGGAACTGATTTGATGAGGTATAGGACCGGTGTAACTGATTATTTGGCTAATCTTGAACTCAAAATAAAACAGAATGCCACATTATTTAAATAATATTCAATGACTCTAGGCTATAGCCGGAAAATGCCTACTATACCTAATAAGAAGTGTTTTCAGTATTGACAGAAAAATAATTGAGAGACAATGGAAACAAGCTCGTACGTGTGCAATTCTGAGAAATCTTTATTGTATTGTATTGGATTGCATTTTCGTTTATTCAAAACTGGCTGTCATAGCGCAACCAACGACAAAAGTGCGTAACTTATGGTTATGATAAAGTAGCCAGGACTAATTATAGATGGATAGCTCAAGAAGTTGTTAGTCAATTTGTAAATTGAGATTTTGCAATAACATTACAACTGCTTTTAAAAAAGTAGTTAACTTCCTATACCTCTTTAAAATCGTATATCGTACTTTTGCCAGTGAAACGTTCTGTCACTGTATGTCTGCTGCTACAGACTTTTGAACAGCTGAAGTCCAATTACTGCTAGAAAGTGGCGCTTCATGAGATGTGCTAAAGGCATAATAGATAGTCGCAAATTGTACATCCTGTAATACAAACTTGTTCCACGTAAATGCGAGCAAGCAAGGAAGCACTTCACTCTAGAGTAAGTTTGTAGGTAAGTATGCAAATATGTCTGTTAATAGGTAAGTAGGTATGTAGGTAAATAAGTATGTTTGTCTGCATGTATGTGTAGGCCTATAGCCCTATTATATGTATGCATGTTTGACATTGTTTGTATGCTTGTATAAAGCCCTATGTATGCAAGATGTGCATGTATGTAAGGTATCTGGTATTTACATAGCGCGTTTTATAAGGCTAACGGAGTGTATAGCTACTGAACGCCTACCAGTCTGTAGTCGGCGAGCGCCTTCTTTCCAGTTGACAGGTCAGTCATGGAACACCTTCGGTTGTTGTAGTCGTAGTGGACTCGGATGCTGTTCTCCATCGTGTCCGTCTTTCCATCGTTCATATCGAACTCCCTCTCGACCGATGAAAGCACCCCCTCCCATTGGTCAGGGACGCAGCGACATGCCCCACTTGCTTCCCTGTGGGCCTGAGACCCACACAGGGTCAGGACCGCTAGAATGGTCGACGGGGCCAGAGGTATCTTCCAGAAGATCTTTCTTTCCATGTCTCCCTAGTTATGGTTGAACTGTTTCGAAATGGCTGTCGTCGTCGTCGTTGTCGTCTAACTTGGACCAGGCAGTGACGGAACAACGATTGGCAGCGTCTGCTTTTAAACAGCGACGTCAGTCGACCAGCATCGAACGTCGTTGCCTGCTAACAGTCAGCGCTGCTGCTCCCGCTGCTGCTGCTGCTGCTGCTAATGATACCATGGACTCTAGTCGTAACTCGTTCACTGGTTGGCTGGTCTCTCTGTCCGTCTACATTGATCTATAATTTCTCATTCTCTTTCCATAAAAGGCAACCTTTAGCACCATCTCTCTCGCACATTCTCTCTTTCTTTTGTTTATGCCATGAATCTTTCTTTTTCTAAGTAACCTGTCTTTTTCACTCAATCTTTTACACTCAGTCAGTCGGTCGATGTACTGATGAAATACTTTCGTATGTCTCCGTAGTCTGGCTTAAACAGTCACACATCGCCAGCTTGGCTAGCTATGTCTTCTGCAGGATGTATCATCGGGTATAATTGGTAAGAAGTTTTATTAATAATATTGGCTTTCTGTTGTGACAGGGCAAAAATGGTTATATTAGAGAATTGTAATATTACAAAATTGTTATATTAGAGAATTGTAATATTACAAAATTGTTATATTAGAGAATTGTAATATTACAAAATTGTTATATTAGCAAATTGTTATATTATAGTATTGTAATATTCGCAAATTGTTATATTAGAAATTTTTATATTAGAACACAAAGGGCCAAACCCGTGTCGAAATAAACAAGCCAGTACATACTGTATGCATAGGCTATGTGAAGATTTTTATGAAGTTTTATTTCAACAAACGAAGATTCAATAACGTAGGTCTACATCAGCGCAAATCTAAGAAAGTTCACTATTGACACTATATTCAACAAGGCTGTTAATCTCAGTCCGTCGAGACGTAACATCGGCCAAATGTCCGCTTTCCTCTGAGCAGAGCCTCGAAACAACTTACTCTGACAAGAGCTAAACATAAACTGCCTTGTTCCAACTTAATTCCCTCCCGCATTTCCTACACAAGCACACACTTCCGGTGGACCTCCTGCCCTGATCAGTATTATTGGTCAGTTATAGGCTGGCATAAATAGCCTTCAGCTAGGCGCGCACTCATAGGCTAATCACCTATTTGCAGGCGCAAAGGGCATAATCGCTTTTTCAGGGCCCAACAACTAATTAGGTCTACAACCGCTATTCGTCACAGGCTACATAGATATCGTTGGTCCGAAAAATATTATTATTATTTTGTTATTATAAGACAAAAAAAAATTATTATTATTATTATTATTATTATTGATTATTATTATTATTATTATTACTATTATTATTATTATTATTATTATTATTATTATTATTATTATTATTATTATTATTATTTATTATTATTATTATTATTATTATTATTATTATTATTGATTTATTACTCGACCACTGCCAGTAAATCTGAACCTGAGACATGAAGCAATTATGAGCGAAAGACTTGCAAAAGCAACCGTCTCATGCGAGGCTCGCAAATTTCAGACCCGTAGCCTATACAGTATCTATCACGCAGCATTTTATGCTACTGTTTGTTGTGACTCAGTGAAGCACCTGGTATGTATGACACGTGGTATCACGTGGTATAGTGCGCGGTGGACTGAAAATCCAATAAGGCAACTACTTCCGGTTTAGTGTTAATGATGACGTAGTTACGAGAGTTGCACTGTGACAAGCATATTATACAGTCTTCTGATGAATTCTGTTAAAATTCTGTCGACCTTCACTGTATCCTTTAACAACCGGTTACTACCAAAGTAGGATCCATTCCACTTTTCCACAGATTGATTTTTCATAGCCAACGGGAGCATTAACCTTAGGGTACAAAATTCATTGACTGATCATTGTTCAGTATTTTGCTTAAGCCGTCCACTGTCCATATGTTTCCGAAGACAAGCGTTACCATAATTATCATTGGTATATTATATTCCGTAGCTTGCTTTTGATGGATGTCCTCAAGGCTCAACCTGTCCACTGTATAGCCTATGTATAATCAATAAAATTTGCATTGTCGATAAAATAATCCCTACAGGCAGTTAGTCGAATTCGGACTGAGCAGAGCCTCGAAGCACCAGACTATTCCGTTGAGCTAAACATTTACTGCCTTGTCTGCGTAATCCGCTTTCCTCACAAGCACACACTTCCGGTGGACGGCCTGCCCTGATCAGTTGGACGGTCGGATGGATGGACGCACGGACATAAACGGCCGGGCAGCTAGGCGCGCACTCGCCGTCTAATCAAACCTATTTGCAGGCTGCAATAGGCCCATAATCCTGTCTCCAGGGATCAAGAACTAAAGTTTACGACCGCTATTCGTCACAGGCTACATAGATATCGTTACAATTAAATAATATTATTATTATTTTTTATTATAAGAATAAAAAAAGATTATTATTATTAATATTATTATTAATATTATTGTCAAGAGAAAAAAGAGTGCACTGGCTCAAACGCGTTCTTCGTCGGTTATTGCTGTGACTGTAGGTCTAGATTCTTCTCTATTATCTTAAATAAAATTATTTAGAAGCCGTTAATAACCATATAAAGTTTTTGTGTTTGGAGTAAGCCGCTATAACTCTGTAATTACTGAATTTAGGTGAACTGTTTATTATCTTTTTCCATTCTTTTATAAGGTGTGTAGAAATCGGTGAGTATGGTATAACTATTGGAAGTAATGGATTGTTGTTTGTTTTATGTTTTTTAACGTTGAACCATATATCCAGTGGCGTAACGACGGGGGCAAGGGGCAGCCGCCCCCGGGCGCAGGACGGTAATTACCATTCAAAAGTAGCAATGAAATGTGTACTGTACAGTCAGAACGCTCAGGATGATGATTGATGATGATGAGTGATTGATGGTGACGTGATGATGATGATGATGCATGGGCAAATGATGAAAATGATGATGTGATGATGATGACAAGGTTCTTGTTGAATAACAGAGGAAAAAGAAAAAACCAACATATCACAGATTTGGCGGAAGTGAGAACAAAATTTTCAGGAAATTCTTGCCCCGGGCGCACGAACCTCTAGTTACGCCACTGCATATATCACATTTAGTTTTTCTTAGTAGTCTTTTAAAGATTATTATTATTATTATTATTTTTTTTTCTATTATTATTATTATTATTAGTAGTATTCAATTATTATTATTATTATTATTATTATTATTATTATTATTATTATTATTATATATTATCATTATATTTATCAGGCTACTCTACCACTGTCAGTAAATCTGAACCTGAGACGTGAAGCAATTATGAGCGAAAGACTTGCAAAAGCAACCGTCTAATGCGAGGCTCAGACCCGTAGCCTACAGTAACTAACTATCACGCAGCATTTTATGCTACTGTTTATTGTGATTCAGTGAAGAACCTGGTATGTATGACACGTGGTATCACGTGGTATAGTGCGCGGTCGACTGAAGGCAGGAAAGGTGGAAGGAGGGAAGGAAGGAAATAAATAAAATTCAATAAGGCAACTACTTCCGTTTTAGTGTTAATGATGACGTAGTTACGAGAGTTGCACTGTGACCAGCATGATATACGATCTTCTGATGAATTCTGTTACAATTCTGTCGACCTTCACTGTATCCTTTAACAACCGGTTACTACTAAAGTAGGATCCATTCCACTTTTCCACAGATTGATTTTTCATAGCCAACGGGAGCATTAACCTTAGGGTACAAAATTCATTGACTGATCATTGTTCAGTGTTTTACCTAAGCCGTCCTCTGTCCATATGTTTTCCGAAGACAAGCGTTACCATATCACTAGTAGGCCTATATATTCCGTAGCCTGCTTTTGATGGATGTCCACAACCTGTCCGCTGTATATATATAATTATATAATCGATAAAATTTGCATTGTCGATAAAATAATCCCTGCAGGCAGCTAAACGAATTGGGACAGCATCGCCACGCACCAGATATTCCGTTGAGCATTTATTTAGGATTTTGTCTGCATAATCCGCTTCCCCTTAACACTCAGCATCTGTGACGGCTCTTATTGACGGATGGACGGACGGTCGGATGGACGTGAGGACGGTCAGTCCCTTCTGGTCTCGCCTTCCAAACTAAACACATGCGACTGAAAATCTGCCATATATATCCGGTCTCCACAGATCAAGAAGCAAAGTTTCGATCTTTTTTGACCTAAAAAACTTAAAATTAAATAATAATAATAATAATAATAATAATAATAATAATAATAATAATAATAATAATAATAATAATAATAACAATAATAATAATAATAATAATAATAATAACAATAATAATAATAATAACAATAACACAGCGCTTTAATGCAGTGGCATTTAGAGGCACTTTTGATCAGCACGATGGGGACGAGAACCTTTGACACAGTAGTTTAGTTTCTTAAGCCTGAGGATGACACTACCTCGGGACGTAAATTAGATAATATCCTTGAATATAACGGAGACATACGTAAGGGATTCAGAGAAAAATAAAATTAAACAAATAGTAACAGACAGTGAATGACTAAATAAAGTTAGATCTACATATAAATAATAATAATAATAATAATAATAATAATAATAATAATAATAATAATAATAATAATAATAATAATAATAATAATAATAATAATAATAATACAAATATGAATGACGTCATCAATGACTATACGCCAGAAAGCATCCAAGGAGTCATGACACTGTTAATCCACTGGTTGTATAATAATAATAATAATAATAATAATAATAATAATAATAATAATAATAATAATAATAATAATAATAATAACGCTAACCTTCAGTGGAGACCAGTTGTTTTATATGAGAAACTATATTACCATTCAGAAGTGCAATAACATTACTGTATAGTCAGAACGCTCATGATGATGATGATGATGATGATGATGATGATGATGATGATGATGATGATGATGATGATGATGATGATGATATTCAATTTCATTTTGATTTAACCAACATATCACAGATTTGACAATTATGGCAATGTACATAGTAGCTTACAGCATTGAGGTTACCAAGGGAGAACTCCGAAGGGATGGATGATCCCGCCAAAGAGGGCCATCTAAGTAATGAAGAACAAAAAATCGCGATAACACGTGACAAACCGGTTCACGTTCAGAGACAGGAATTAAACATAAATCGAGAATTAGCTTCACTAACATTAGTCTAACAGAACTTAACCCTCCGTCGGGCGTGGGGTCAAAAATGATCCCAGAGTGCATTTTCAAGTCGTGGATCGATGTTAAAAAGTGAAATGGTTGCTGTGATTTTTCACGAGAATTATTGTACAGGTTGTCACTACGTATTCCAGTTGAGTGTGATGCGAATTATAGATGGACACAAAATTACAGGACATATATACACATAAGGTCATGGGGTCATTTTTGATCCCAGGACCCTAATTGATGTTTCTTCCTCATTAAGCAGTCTAAAGTTGCACAAAACCCGTAATATTACTTTTTATTTATTGTTCCTAGTTACTTATCAGTGCTGCCCTACCGCTTTATGCAATGATTCCAGAGCCATTTCTCACAATTGACGAAAGACTAGCTACATACCGAGGACGGTGCAGATTCAAACAATACAAGCCGTCAAAGCCGGTATCACGAAATAGAGTATCCGTCCTAGGACTATCCGGGGGGATGAATGAATTTAAACCCCCGGATGGGCTATACCGGTATAGAGTATCCGGGGATAAACCATTTCTATCTCCCATCGTGTGAAATCATCCCCCGGGGGATAAAATGCACAGGTAGGAGGGCGACGGTATTATTTTTTTTATGCGTATAATTTATGAATATATATTTTAATCATGTCATGAGGAAGAACAACAAATAATGACATTTCAGTGAATATTTACAATTCTAATGACCTTCTCATATAATCATTAGTGTACAAGCAGCATTACAAGTCTATGTTTGTATATGGCATTATGACATCGTGAAGTGACAACATTGATGACGTCACGTTATGACGTCATGTCATGAGGAAGTACAACAAATAAATGACATTTCAGTGAGTATTAATAATACTATTGACCTTCTCATGCAATCATTAGTGTACGAACATTATTACAAGCCTATGTTTCTATCTGGCATCATTACATTATGAAGTGACGCCATTCCATGACGTCACATTATGACGTCATGTCATGAGGAAGAACAACAAATATTAACATTTCAGTAAATATAGTAATAATAATGACCTTCTCATGCAATAATAATGCTTATAATATTAATAATAATAATGACCTTCTCATGCAATAGTGCGCTTATGAAATTTAAATTACATGATGAATACTATGGGGTCACAAATGCTAAAGAATCCCCATTTGGAATATTTTCCCGAATAGGCGGAGGGTTAACTATGTTACCCATGACAGTGAATCAACATTCATTCAATAATTTTGATGTCTCAGATAGTGACGTAATTTATTCTTAAAAATTTGGAAGCTTGGCAATTCGCGCTCGATATGGGTAATTGTATAGGCTTGTATTGTAAAAATAGTTTTTCGTCTCGAAACCAAGCGTGGATTTGATTAATAGCCCCTAACTAATTATCAACGACAATTATAAAGATTGTGTCACTCAAAACCAATGAGATATTATTATCATCGCTAGAGTTTTGGAGCATGACCTGAATTCCCTTCGCTAATTTTTGAAGCCAGAGACCCCATAGATGGCCCCGAATAGGCTACTGTCATCAAACTAGTTTTTCTTCACGAAATTTAAAGCGTGATAACAGCGTTTGGATTTCAATAATAGCCTCTAGGTATAATGCTTCACAACGTAACACTGAAACCAGAGGTCGTTGTGCAAACGCATTTTCGCCGATCCGAGGTGAGTACAGCAAAATTATCGGACTAATCAGAGTAATTTATCGTTCCAGCGGCCTAAATTTTCGGGCATTTCAATACCAATGTCCAGGATCCACTGTCACTAATCAATTTAACTTTCGATCAAGTCGCCATTTTCAGAATCGGCTCCGGGTTAAGCAACCGTTATGGTTATATTCGTCAGCGGGCTCGGGGTTAAGCAAGAATTATTTTATGGCGGATGCGGGCTCTAGTGATAAGATTATTGTCATCAATCCAACATCTATTTAGAATTATCCTACATAAAATAATGAGCGCAAAAACAATAAATTACCCTGAATAGTCCGATAATTTTTGTGGTACTCACCTTGGATCGGCGAAAATGCGTGCGAAACCATGGTACTAATGTGAAACAAGGACCTATTATACAGAGCTCCGCAATTAATTGTAAGCGCGTTGGACAGAAAATGATTGCCCATGGAGCCTGGCCACCTAGTCAAAGGTGTAGAACCTCGTGTTTACCATGCTCAACCATTAATTCCTCTTTATCTAGAAGGCAATACAACCTATCTCCGTAGTTTAGATTATTTAACTGAAAGTGAAAAAAACTTATCTTTATATTTATTATTATTCCACCTTTCTATGTTTTAGAAACTGAAAGAAAAATAATCCTGATTTGTTTTCCTCAAATTCGTGCAATTAATCGCTGAACAAACACATCGTTTCCTCCATGCTTTATACTTCAAAAGATCAAGGCCTTACACCCGAATCGCCAGGCGGCGCCAGGCTCAGTAGATCAGGCCTCTAAGTATACGATATTTTCATATTAACCATACATCTCTATAGATCACTTCGTAACATGCGGAAACCATGGCGCTTAATAAAATGACGTCATAGCACTGTAACCATTGATTTGGCTCTCTGATATTTAATACTCTTATTTTGACATGTAACTGGCCACAATTATTTGAATTTGAACGTTGAGTTCAATCCAAGGTGAATAGCAGTATTAATAACTCCTTTATATACCTGGTATAGTACACGAACTTGACAAATATTTCTCTTCTATTTGCATTATTAAACTATTTTGAACTATTTTAAACTATTTAAACTATTAAACTGTTTTAGGTGAGTTATTTTCGCGTCTATCATTATGCACGCTGTTTTATATCGACAGTGATGGACTACTATTTTTTTTACTTCAACTATAACTATTTTTCAACGAAAATAAAAAAAGTTTAACTAAAAGTTGGCAACTGATTTTGTAAATAAGTTAACTTAACTAAAAATATTTATTTAAACTTTTTCAACTTTTTAACAAACTTTTCGTACACATTTTCACAATGACAGAGGTTAAGTGAACTGTAATAATACAGAGCTATGTAACTATGTAAATGTAAATGCAAACTATGTAATGTGGGTAAAGTCGTAGTTTACGTTGCTAAATTATTTGACATGATCACTTTAAAATGGAAGCTGGATTGATGAAAGAAATGGTTTCCCTGAATGGAAGCGGATTAATGAAAACATTCCTGTGTTCAAAATTGAAGTTGGATTGATCGAAATAATTTTTCCGTAAATAGAAGCTGGATGGATGAAATTAAGTTTTAGATTCAATAGCTGGATTGATGAAAATAATTGTTTTGTAATTAGAAGCTGGATCCTTGAGAATATATCTTAGCTTAAATAAAAGTTCCATTGTGAAAAATAAAAAGTTGGATTGATAAAAGTAATTTTTTGCAATTAAATGGAAGTTGGATTGATGAAAAATTTCTTCATGAAATGGAAGGTGGATTGATGATAGTTAACATGCACATAGGTAGACGCTCACCAACGTCAATCAAGACATTAGAATAATTTAGCAGCGTAAACTACGACTTTACCGTAATGTGTGTAGACTAATACTGCTAGTACACTGTTCTACCAGAAAATCATGAAGTTGCTAATGCAAACGATGATGCATCATGCTATACAATGATGTTCACTTGACTTGAGTAGACCTAATAAAACCAGTTCTCATGACAATCATTGCGGAAGATAGTTGTTACTTAAACTTTCTAGCTAATAACTAAAAAATATTAGTTAAACTTTGGTTTTAACTAAACTATTTTTTTAAAGGTAAACTTCTGCCTTAACTAAATTTTTTAGTTAAACTAAAAGTTGACAACTTTTTTGTTAACTTTTGCCCATCACTGTATATCGATTGCTATAACCTAGATTAGTTAACTTATCTCCATATGCACATGGAACGTTCTGATATTTTCAAGTCTTCTAGTTCACCGATATATTCTCGGATTGTTAAAGAAAAGGAGACGATGGGGCATTGAGAGCACGCGAAGGAGGAGGTGGGGATAAGTAGGCAGATGATGAGGAAAGAAGCAAGAAGGCATTGGTTTCACAAGAAGCAAAGGCTCTATTTACCACAGCAATGTTGCTTATAAAATATTGAAATGTGACCAACCCCAGCACTTTTAAATTCCTTTATTAGAATTCTCTACAAGTTTTCAAATCAATAAGTGGAGTTTTGTGCATGCATTGATTGGCATAGTGATTCTATTTGTTTGAAATCTAAATTCATTTCACAGCAAAGTAGATAAGTTTTATAATGTTTTCTTATTAGGTGTTAAAGAGAAGATGCAAGCTAATATTCACGGCAAGAAAAGGTATTCAAATGTGATCTTTGTAACAGTTATTTGCACACAAACGAAATATGAAAGTCCATGTAAGTACACACACTGAAGAAAAGCCATACAAGTGCAGTTTATGTAACAAAGCATTTTCAAAAAAGAATAACCTGGATTTCATGCAAGAATTCACTTGGAGAAAAACCATACAAGTGCAATTTATGTCACAAAGGCTTTCACAAAAAGAATAACCTGGATTGTCATGGAAGAACTCACTCTGGAGATTGAAAGTGCAATTTATGCAACAAAGCATATTCACAAAAGAATAGCCTTTATTAGACTTCTCTGCGAGTTTTCAAATCAATAAGTGGAGTTTTGTGCATGCATTGATTGGCATATTGATTCTATTTGTTTGAAATCTAAATTCATTTCACAGTAAAGTAGATAAGTTTTATAATGTTTTCTTATTAGGTGTTAGAGATACGAAGATGCAAGCTAAAATTCACAACGAAGAAAAAGGATTAAACTGTGATGTTTGTAACAAAATATTTGCACACAAAGGACATCTGAAAATCCATGTAAGAACACACACTGGAGAAAAGCCATACAAGTGCAATTTATGTAACAAAGCATTTTCACAAAAGAATAGTCTGAATTGTCATGCAAGAACTCACTCTGGAGAAAAACCATACGAGTGCAATTTATGTAACAAAGCATTTTCACAAAAGAATAGTCTGGATTGTCATGTAAGAACTCACTCTGGGGAAAACCCATACGAGTGCAATTTATGCAATAAAGCATATTCACTAAAGAATAGTCTGAATCATCATGCAAGAACTCATTCTGGAGAAAAACCATACACGTGCAATTTATGCACCAAAGAATTTTCACTAAAGAATAGCCTGGATTATCATGCAAGAACTCACACTGGAGAAAAACCATACAATTGCAATTTATGTCATAAAGCATTTTCACAAAAGAATATTCTGGATCGTCATGCAACAACTCACTCTGGAGAAAAGCCATACATGTGCAATTTATGTCACAAAGCATTTTCAGGAAGGAATAGTCTATATTGTCATGCAAGAACTCACTCTGGAGTAAAACCATACAAGTGCAAGTTATGCAACAAAGAATTTTCACAAAAGATTATTCTGGATTGTCATGCAAGAACTCACTCTGGAGAAAAACCATACATGTGCAATTTATGTCACAAAGCATTCTCACAAAGGAATATTTTGGATCGTCATGCAACAACTCACTCTGGAGAAAAGCCATACATGTGCAATTTATGTAACAAAGCATTTTCACGAAAGAATAACCTGGATTGTCATGCAAGAACTCACACTGGAGAAAAACCATACAAGTGCAGTTTATGTGACAAAGCATTTTCACGAAAGAATAGTCTGGATTATCATGTAAGAACTCACACTGGTGAAAAACCATACGTGTGCATGTTATGCAACAAAGTGTTTTTGAAACTTAATAATCTTCACACTCATTCAAAAATCCACACTGGAGGAAGGGCAAACAAGTGTAAGTTATGTCACAAAGCATTTTCACTAAATAATCATTTGAAAAAGCACATGAAATCTCATACTGGAGCAATGACATTCAAGTGTGAATTATGTGATAAACTATTTGATGACGTTGTTGGTCTCGAGAACCACGTGAACACTCACAATGGAGAAACATTACACAAGAGTGAATTATGTCATGATGTTTTGACGAATGTGACAGAGAGATGCCATGGAATTGGTTCTGATAAGGAATTCAGTGCATCTATGGAAGACAACAACTGTGTTGAAGGTAAAGAGTTGTCAACAACAAAATC
Organism: Aporrectodea caliginosa; assembly: GCA_020284085.1. Classification (NCBI taxonomy): domain Eukaryota; kingdom Metazoa; phylum Annelida; class Clitellata; order Crassiclitellata; family Lumbricidae; genus Aporrectodea; species Aporrectodea caliginosa. Next base: position 24,456 of record JACEVL010000156.1, on the reverse strand, counting down.
CCTAAATGAACGTTCATCCAATCAGACAAAGAAACTAAAGCCACATGGAAAGCTACTTTCAGATGATGACTCGACTGTTAGTTTTGACATGAATAATAATTCTATGAAGCTCTATGGTTGTGGAATATGTGACAAAATGTTTCATATTAAAACGGAGTTTATGGAACATTGTGAAAATCACTACAGTGAGAATTCCCAGAAAAATACATTTTTGGAACTTTTTGAAATACATCTTTTAAGCTACTTTCTCCGAGTACAGAAAAAAGACTGATCAAAGTTTCCTCGTATCAGTGAGTTTTAGGTTTACACCAGCTGTACCAATGACAATTGCTAGCCTATATGATTAGCACCACGTGACATGACGACTTTCCAGAATATGGCATTTCTGTTCATTTTGTTGTTCTTTTCCTTTGTGTGCAAAGTTTTGTGCTCAGAATTTAGCGCTGTTTAACTTCTGTGCTGCAGATTTGATTAATTTTGATTTTAGTTGATTATTTCTTCTTAATTTTCACGTTTTTCATGCAACTATAACCGTTTATACGATGTCAAGCCTGGAGTTACAGGACGTCTGGGGCCGTAAAAATGAATACGTTGTCGGTGAAAATTGTCCTGATTATACTACTGTTTAATGCTTTAAATGATGCTGGTTACCATTTGCTGTAAAGTTGTATAGAAGGCCCTTGACAGTATTGCACGAAGCTATCTTGTTCACTTATGCATTTCACTGAAGCTTAATCTCACCAGGAACGAATTTTTTATCTGCCATCTTTTGCCAACTGTTTTTCTCAATTTAAGAAACAAAGAATTTTAGTTTCAATAACGTTTCGTACGCTGGTCCTAATGTATGGACATCGTACCACCAGCTTTGGGAAGCCTTTTGCTTTCTGTCATATTCATAAAATTGGCTAACGGGGTACTAGTACGAGTAGTACGTATATCTGAGCGCCTCTGAATAGGAATCTCGCGAGGGGCGCTGTAACAAGTGTTCAAATACAATACAATCTAGTTAATAATAATAATAATAATTGTATTATTATACTGATGTCGACCCACCTTATTTGTGCCAGTTGCGTTCGAAACCATGGGCCCTATAAACACCAACGGTATGGACTTCATATGTGAGCTGAGGAATCGCTTAACCCTAACCATAGGAGATTTAAAGGAAACTAGCTGCCTCTTCCATCTATGGTCAGTAGCTATATACAGCGCTTTAACGCGATCGGCTTTCGGGGCTCTTTTATGCAGCCGGATCTTAACCCTCATCCACACTGGTCATGAAAGTTACGTTATTGCATACCTGGGGTCCACATCTGGAATGCGTATTTCAAGTGATTACTACCTTCCAACACCAAAATATTGCATAAGTTTTTTTAAACATGATTGCACAAATTTTTCATTAAGTTACTTGTCTTTCAAACGAATTTTTAAAGACGATTTTAAAGACGACACCATTGGACCAGAGGTGATGAAAGAAGAGGTCTTAGCTGCAATAGACGACATGAAGAACGGCAAGGCAGAAGGAATCGACAACATCCCAATAGAAATGCTGAGGAATCTAGGAGAGAAAGCAATGAATGAATTGGTGCAACTATGCCAGGACATATATAATACAGGAGTATGGCCAGAGGACTTTCTTCAGACCATAGTTATACCGATACAGAAGAAACCGAATGCAATAAACTGCGAAGACCATCGCACTATAAGCCTCCTTACCCACGCATCAAAGATACTACTAAGAATAATAACAAAAAGATTGCAGACCAAAGCGGAAACGGATAATTGCTTAGGAGAAGAACAATATGGGTTCAGGAAGGGAAGAGGGACAAGAGATGCAGTGGCAGCGCTAAGAGTAATAGCGGAAAGAAGCATCCAGCATGGACAGGACATATACATCTGTTTCGTCGACTATGAAAAAGCTTTTGACAGAGTGGACTGGAAGAAATTGATGAGAATACTGAGACGAATAGGAGTAGACTGGAGAGAAAGAAGACTGATAGGCAATCTATACATGGGACAAAGAGTAAAGATAAGAATCGATGGAGAATACTCAGAACCCGGAAAAATAGGAAGAGGAGTGAGGCAAGGATGCCCACTATCACCAATTCTGTTCAACATCTACATAGAAGAAATTGTTAGAGAAACGTTGGAGGAACTGGAAGAGGGGGTAAAAGTGGGTGGGAAAATGGTGAAAGCATTGAGATTTGCAGACGATCAAGCGATGATGGCAGGCAGTCAGGAAGGTCTACAACTAATGATGGACCGCTTAAACAGCATATCAATGGACTATGACATGAAAATAAACATAAAGAAAACAAAGGTCATGAAGATAAGTAAGAGAGGGGAAGAAACAATAAACATCACATTAAATGGGGAAGAAATAGAACAGGTGAAGAAGTTCTGCTATCTGGGAAGTGTGGTTACAGAGGATGCAAGGTGCCATGTGGAGGTGAAGAGAAGAATAGCTATGGGAAAAGATGCATTCTACAAAAGAGGGAGCTCCTCAGAGGCGGTCTAAACAGGAAGCTGAAGAAGAGAATGGTAAAGACACTAGTGTGGAGTGTTGTCCTATACGGCTCTGAGACATGGACAATGAGGCAAGAAGACATAAAACGACTGGAGGCCTTTGAGATGTGGATATGGCGCAGAATGGAGAAAATCAGCTGGGTGGAGCGAAGAACGAATGAGGAAATCTTACAGCTGGTGGAAGAAAAAAGATCACTGATAGGCACTATACGGGGGCGGCAGAAGAAATGGATAGGACACATCTTAAGGAGCGACACCCTACTAAGAGACATCATTGAGGGAAGAATGGAGGGGAAAAAGATGAGAGGTAGGCCAAGAACAATGCTACTGGACTGGATGTTGGCAGAGGAAGGATACAGCGGACTGAAAAGAGAAGCAGAGAACAGAGAAAAATGGCGTCGTTGGACATATGAACCTGCCTGAGGGCAGAGAACGTGAAGAAGAAGACTTGTCTTTCAAACGAATTTTTAAAGACGATTTTAGAAGAAATGGAATATAGCCTACTCTTGACACGAATTACGGACACTGTTGCAGTAAGGACTGACTGTCCATGTTCGATATTCACTTCACCACATGTCACGCAGAGGCTACAATTTGGCTCTTTATGTTCCAGTCAATAGAAAAAGAGAACTAGGAATGTATTTATCTCGACTGTCGTAATCGGATTCCAACTTCTTAGCATTATCTGCATGAGTAAAATTTCACGTGGAGACGACTCTAGGCCTAATGTTCAAACTGTCGTTCATTGGCCATATTATTATTATTATTATTATTATTATTATTATTATTATTATTATTATTATTATTATTATTATTATTATTATTATTATTATTATTATTATTATTATTATAAATAAATTTGTAACGCGCGCAAGGTCACACCGAAATGTGAATCTGAGGCGCGGATAGTTAGCCGCTAGGAGAAGATCCAGTTAGATATCCAAGTGCTTCAAAGCCAAGGAGAAATAGTGAGTTTTTAGCCGCTTTTTGAAGGAAGGAAGTGAATTTGAGCTACGAAGAGAGAGTGGCAGTCGATTCCATTCCTTTGGAGCAGAGGCGTGGAATGCATGAGAACCCATAACTGTTCTGCAACGTGGCTCAGCTAGAAGACCTGTACTTGATGATCGCAGGCAACGAGGAGGGATGTAAGGAGTCAGTAGTGAATGAAGGTAGGGAGGTGTGCTGGTGTTGAGGGCTTTGTAGGTCAGACAGGCCAATTTAAATTTTATTCTGAATTCAACAGGAAGCCAATGGAGTTGATGGAGTAAAACTGAGGAACTTTGTTCGTAGTGGAACACGCAGCAGCGGCAGCACAACGCGAGCCAAGCAGTTTTGGATGCGTTGCAGCCTGTTGAGATGGAGGTCTGAGATACCCACAAAAATTGAATTAGCATAATCAAGGCGAGAGGAGACAAGTGAACAGGCTATAGTTTGAGACATATTCTTAGTCAGAGCCGACTTGATGTGACGTATTGCCCTGATGTGCTAGAAACAAGATTTACAAAGGTTTGCTATGTGCGGTCGGAATGTGAGCTTACTGTCCAGGGTTACCCCAAGTGTTTTGACAGTATCTGAAAGTGGGACAGCAGTGCCTGCAAGGTCGATGCTAGAAAGCGAAGGAAGAGAACGCAGTCGTTGGCGTGAACCGAACAAAATTGCCTCAGACTTGTCTGGGTTTATGGCCAAACCATTGAAACAAAACCATGCATACATAGATGAGAGGCATTCCTCAAGTTTTAGTTTACCATAATATCCATCATGACAGGTATAATAAACCGATGGTTCCACTTTTGCTGTTCCTTTCTCATCTCTAATAATTCCATGAGGAAGAAGGATAATATCTTGTGGGCCAAGTCTATGCACATAGACCACTGCGTGATGTCAGGTCATTTGCAGTGTCTTGCAGCTGGTAAATCTGAAGAACTGGGCCTATCAACGTGCAATTATATCTCTCACTACTCCGAGCCATTTATTTTTAGGAAAGTGTCTATTATGACAGTTGCTCTATTTATGTGTGTCAACTTTACTATAAGATTGTGTCTACATAATTTTTCTTAGGTTAATTTTAATAGATTTATAGGTGTGGGGTCCAGGTGGACCCCAAGGGTCTCTCCGGACCCCATTTGAAATTTTAAAATTTTTATATGTCTGACATCATATGCCGACCTATAAATGCATGCAGTTATTGGTCGATGAAGGACCGACAATTACATGAAATCATAAGGTTGTGACATCTAGCACACAAAAGGTATACCTATACCAATACGGCTGGGGTCCGCCTGGACCCCAGGAGTGTGGATGAGGGTTAAACCGTTCCAGAAAACCATCTTCCTTTCACCGGATAATAGTTTTGATACCCTGATGGATTAGTACTACCTCGGGTAAAAACAATAATAATCTGGGGAAATTCAATTCATCTGGCTTGGGAGATTTTCGAAATTCTCTCGTCTTGTTTGCAACATTGCTTCCTTGATGTTTCTATCCAACACTACGCTTGATCTGGCCTTGACCTCAAGCTTAATTGGACCAGAAATTAATATTTCAAAGCATTTGAAGAATTCTGTCGAATATACTCCTATTATTTGCACCAGATTCGCACAATTCGTCGCTCGTATGCGACTCAAACCACATACGGGCCCCATTAATTAATTCATATGCACCACGGTCGACTATGGTAATGCAATCTAAAAAGGGCTTGCATCTTTCCGTATTAAACAGCTTTAATCTGTTTGAAATGCAGCGGTTCGGCTGATGGTTAGTAGGCTTATGCCTAAGTTTGGGAATATCTAGTTACATGTGGGGGCATGTGGATGGGCGGCTGAGAGAGTACGTAGGTATGTAGTTCTATATTAATTTTTTTTCACAAACCGCACTGAATTTAAGATCGTTATGCTTTCACGCATTTGTCGTGCATACTTTGCTTCATCTGCTCTTAGGCAGCTTTGCGTCTCGCTCTCTTTCATCACTGCAGGGCCGCATATTTATTCGCTCTATTTCGCAATATGACCTGGTGTCCTGCCGACCCGAACTTCCGTGGCCCAGCGTAGAGGCTATGCATTTGCCAGCAGCCCACCCTTCTGAAATAATCTTCCTTGCAACCTGCGACTTGAACCTCTTTAACGTTTCTTTGCCTGTTTGCGGCAAGCGCTTGAAACCGTAAGGCGCTAGACAGCTGTTGGGTGGCATCGGCGTAGGAGTGTGCGATCAATTACTATGCGTTCGACGACCTCTGATACTAATGTCAGGTTGGAAACGGGTCTATAGTTTCGGTAGGCCTACTCGTCTGGAACCAGCGATTACTTCTTGAGAATTGGAGTGACGATATCATGGCTCTGTGTAGCTGGCAGACAACACCTAACAGATAAAACGGTGGCAATGTAGTTACCAACCCCTGGTCCCGGATAGTCTGCCGTACTCACACTTACGGATGCAACTTTAAGTAAGTAAATAAGTAAGTATATCCTTTATTATACCAATTGCTAACCGCATTTTGTTTACAAGAAAATCACATTTATGTGTTGGGCGAACCTAACATGTCATAAAAGTTTTGGCGTGCCATAATTATATCCTCGCCATTAAACGCAATAGTGTGGCCTACTGGGTCTCGCCGCTGCTGCTGGCCTTGTTTCGTTTAAGCAGCTTTGACATAAAGTGGCAGCAGCCTTGATGGATTGCCACACTGGAGAGAAATCCGTTTACCCCAGTAGGCCTACTGACTCGGACCATGGGCATTTAGGGGGGGGTTTTACGGGTTCAAACCCCCCCCGAAATAACTAATTGCAAAAATTTTTTTAGTCATATTTTCCAACTGCGAAATTAAATCTTTGGATGACATTGCTTGTACGTGAAACTTCGAAACTTTTACTTACTTTTTTATATTTTTTGCAAGTATTGTCTGCAGTCAAACTAAAACACGACTCAAACTAGTCTTCGTAGCTACGAGTAACAGCTGGGCCTATCAGCACTGAAATAGCCTGAGTTTTTGTTCAGATGACAGCTTAAATTGCTTCCATTACAGTGTGGAAATTCAAAAAATTGTGGGGAGGGGCACATCCCCCCATTGCCACGCTCGAGCGCTGCGCGCCTCGGCGGTCCCTCTTAAATCAGAAACCCTACTGGCTACGCCCCTGACTCGGACTCCTTCAACCTGCAGTGAGCACGTTTCTTATAGCGAACTGCTTTTGTCACTGCTTTTCCTCTATCATCTTAACCTCCGATATCGTCTCTGATACATCGGAATTTGCCGGATTTGTCAACACAGAGGAGAGACAGTGGGAGTAGGTAATTTTGCAAACGAATGTATCAGGAATAGCGAAAGTGACAAGTAATAACAGGAATGCTAAGTAGAGTTATTTGTCTCCGTCTTATCTACTTTGGCCTTAGACCCCTTCACTCTGATAGCAAGATTATCTATTATTAGCAACTTGTGAACAGGAAATTAAACAGCGACAAAGGCATTGTATGCTCGTTAGCTCTTAGTCACTCTTCCTTTGCCTACAGGACTTTCCCACGATTCTCTATTTATACGATATTGACCCTGAGAACTACACTTTTGAAGGTTCCTTATTATAGATTTCGATGTGTTGGTCCGTATGTTATCACATACATGGTCAACTTCTCTCTTTCTCTCTCTGTCTCCCTCTCTCCCCTCTCTCTGTCTCCCTCTATGTCTGTCTGTCTGTCTGTCTGTCTGTGTCTGTGTGTGTCTCTCTCTCGCTTGTCGCTGATGGTTATTTCTCTGCCAGTTTCGCTCATGTCATAGTTCATCCTCTATTTAAATGGCCACATGGGTAGACTTGTAGGTAGTTGCAACGGTCAGGCATGTCCTTAAGGCAGTGGCAGAACCTCAATGCCATTCTTAATCGAGGTCGTCTCATCATGCCGCGTGCCTCGCGAGAGCTGCCTTCTATCCCGTCCTGCATCTGTCAATGCCGCCCAGTCGCTTATGTCATTTAGTCCTTAACTTTGAAGACTTCATGTTCTCGAATAGATCACTCACCATGGGCAGTCTCTATGTCCGATAGGACTTTGGTGCAACACCACTAGATGATACGGACGCGGGTGGGAAGACAGTGAAGTTGTTGCAGTGTAGGGGTGATGTAATCTCTGGGACCAAGACCTTTTATTAGGTAAGCGGCAATGTGTAGAACTGAGGATAGGGGTTGTAGTGTCGATGAATGGAGCCGGGATGGGAAAGAGTTGTCGTAGGTGAGACGAGAGATGACGAGAGCTTGGATGAGAATACAAAGGTAAGTTTCGTTGAGGCAAGAGTACCTGTCGGATTCGGTGAAGGTGGGAATTGCATGCTCTGACGACGGAAGAAATGTGTTGAGTCATGTTTAGGCTGCAGTCTAGCAGAACACCGATGTCGCGAATCACACCAGATGGTAAATTTATAGCGCGCCTATTTAGGTATGCTGATGACTGTTATTTGGTGGTACCTGCATCAGGGATTTTTACTACCGAATCAGAACTTGCTCATATTGCACAATGGTCCAAAAGGTGCAGCTTACGTTTAAATATTAGCAAGTCCTGCGAAATTATCGTCACCCGTCCTCATCACCAAACGGATGTTACAATACCGCCGAATTGCTGGAATTGACCGAATTGACCGAGTTACCGATCTCAAGATCCTTGCATGGTGTTAACTCTCTGAAAGAATCAGGTGCTCTTCATACTAATAATGTATGCTGCAGAGCTAAGCAGTCTTTTTGGCATTGCGTGTCCTGGTGGTTCATGTATGTAATGTATGTATGTATGTATGTATGTATGCATGTATGTATGTACGTATGTATGTATGTATGTATGTATGTATGTATGTATGTATGTATGTATGTATGTATGTATGTATGTATGTATGTATGTATGTATGTATGTATGTATGTATGTATGTATGTATGTATGTATGTATGTATGTATGAGTACTTGCTATAGCGCCCCTTCAAGATTTCTACTCAGAGGCGCTCCTCAATACAGCGACGGACACTGAATCGGAGTTTCACGCCGAAGCGCATGAGTAATTCATTCATTCATTCATTACGAAGTTTTATATAGCGCCCCTTCAAGGTTACTACTCAGAAGCGCTCCCGACCACAGCACGGCTGAAAAGGACAGTTTTGAGGCAAGTATAGAAAGATTCAGAGTGGATTCTGGGATGCAAGCGCAACGTCAAAGGAAGCCCGTTCCAGAGGGAGGGGCCAACCACTGAGAAGGCCCGATTCTGCTTAGTAGCTGTGTGGGCAAAAGGGACCATGAGCACGCCCCGCTCAGTAGAGCGGAGAGAGCGACGACCCGGAGCACCCAAGGTAGGGCAGCAGAGGTCACGTAGATAGGCAGGGGCTAGGCCCAGCAAGGACCGCCAGACCAAAGCTATGATCCGATACAAGAATCGCTGCAGTAGGGGGAGCCAATGAAGCACATCCAGCATATAACCTGAGATGTGACCAAATTTGGGAATACGACCGCAAAGGCGTGCGGCAGAGCGCAGAACCCGGTTCAGGCACCCCAACCGATCAGCAGGGAGGCCAACATAGAGTGAGCAACAGTAATCAAGTCGCACTGTGATAAAAGAGTGGATGAGTGTAGCAGAGGAGTCTGAAGTAAGTGAGCGAGCAACAGTGCGGAACTGGCGTAACTGGTAGTATGAATCACGGCAGAGCCGGTTTATATGAGGGGCAAAGGTTAACTCTTGGTCCAATGTAACTCCAAGGTCACGGACAACAGAGGAAAAGACAAATTGAGGGAAGTCTGCAGCAATGGCGGATAGGTCTAGCTTCGCAAGCTGCTGCCGAGTGCCCAGCCAGATAAATTGGGTTTTGGATGGGTTGAGGCGCAGGCATCCACGCTTCCAGGGCACCCAAAGCCAGGCTCATTGCTCGAACAGTAGCAGTGGCGTTAGCAGCAAGGCAGTGCAGGTAGGCCTGAACGTCATCAGCGTACAGGTGACCTAGCACAGCAGAAGCAGTAAGTAGGGAACCAATTTCAGAGGTGTAAATGATGTAAAGAAGGGGACCCAGCACCGAGCCCTGCGGAAGGCCGTAAGGGGCAGGGACCCATGAAGACCTGGAGGGCCCATAGACCACACAGAAAGAGCGTTCACTGAGGAATGAACCCAGCCAACTAAGAAAGTTACCAGACAGGCCAAATGAAATTTGTAGCCGCTTAAGTAAAATTTCATGATCGACAGTGTCGAAAGCAGCACTAACGTCGAACAAGGCCAGTAGAGTGAGTTGCGAACTATCTATAGCCCCATAAATGTCAGAAAGGAGACGGAGCAATAGGGTTTCAGTGGAGTGGCCTTTCCGAAAACCGGATTGGCACTCTGGAAGCATCTTATTTGCCTCTAAATAAACAGTAAGCTGATAAGCAGCAATCTTTTCAATAATTTTCGACAGAAATGAAACATTAGCAATAGGTCGAAAGTTGACAGGATCAGATGAGTCGAGTAATTGCGAGTGAAGGACTTGCCCAGGGTCCCTACGCTTACTGGTAATCGTTCATTAATTATGTCAACATATTTTAGGCAGTTTTGACCCCCTCCCCTTGTCAACAACTGTCAAACATTGAAGAACCCCTAAAAATTATATAAACAACACCAGAACCCCCGCCCTCCCTCTACAAAAAAAGAAACGCAATGGCTAATACATGTAGAATCACTGTTAGATTTTTGACACAAAAATGCAATCTCGAATTTAAAAATAGGCCTTTATGAGTTTAGTTTATTACCATCTTTTTAGTAGTATTAAACATTTAAGCACTTTATACATTTTTAGCATTACCGTACTAAATGTTTAAGCTACCATTTTGAAGGGTCTATGTTGATTCTTTGGAAACATTTGTTGACGTCATATTGTACCGAACCCCTCCCCCTTGTCAACAACTGTCAAACTTATCCAAACCCCCTCCCCTTATTTTGTTGACATAATTAATGGACGACCCCTGTATGACGCCGTGCGCTTTACCATTGTTGCGCGAATGGTGTAGGCTACTTCTCTCTTGCTTGGTGAGGAATCCTTAATTTGGGATTCGTTAATTTGGGCTAAACTCTTTGATAAACAACCAATAAGTAGGTGTTTTGTCCTGCCACTCCCCTACATGCCAAGAGATGTTCGTCAAAGCTGACCGCGCTCTATTTGCCACTATATTGGCTGATACTGGAATGTTCTCCATGGCTTTCTCCCTCCAGTTCATGAGTTACAGTAGGCCTACTCTTTACTGCTAGTCCTCACAACCGTGAAATTCTACGTTCGGACCTCCTCACTGGAAAGGGCTTCATTACAAGGATGCTTTACACTTATTGAAATGTGTTATAACTTTACGATTCATTATTATTACTATACATTATTACTACTTTTATGTGTCATTTTACGTTCTACTTCGATATCCCATTGTGCCTTTGCTAATGCTGAAATAAAAGCTATACTTAATTACATATTTACTTACTTACTTACTTAGAATAGCGCAGTTTGACTCGAGATTAAGAGTCTTCCTTTTGTTTATAGTCGTCGTCCGGTCTCATGGTGTAAGACAAGGACTCTATATTAAAGGACTGGTTACTCGCGATAATATCGTGTACTTCCGGTTTAAGGCAACGAGCCTGGCGCCACCTGGCGATGCGGGTGTAAGGAGCGTCTTTGGACGTAAAAATGCATGGTGAACCTGATGTGTTGTTCAGCGATTAATTGCACGAATTTGAGGAAAACAAATCAGAATTATTTTTATTTCAGTTTCTAAGGAACGAAGAAAGGTAAATAATAATAAATGTAAAGATATTTTTAATGACTTTCAGTCAAATAATCTAAACTACGGAGATAGGCGTTTAGCATGGTAAACACGAGGTTCTACACCTTTGTCGCTAGGTGGCCAGGCTCCATGAGCCGCCATTTTCTCTCCAACGCGCTTACATAAGGAGATTCCAGTCCTGTGTATATTGGTCCTTGGTGTAAGAGTACTACTCTTACACCATGTCCGGTCTGCTTCGACATTAACGAAATAAGTAAGCAAGTAAGTAAATGGCAATAATAGTACACAATTAAAAGTAAGGATGATAAATAATGACAAATCAAAATAATATTTAATATCTATAACATTTATTACAATAACAGAATATTATTTTAATTATAAAATACGAAAAAATTATATAAAAGCATAGCGCTATATAATTTTACGAAGCGTTTGACGTAACTTTCACTATGTGACGTCACAATATTTATTTTCAAGACGCTGAGATTATAATAATATTACCGTATTAGGTCTATATATATATATATATGTCTACACTTCGATAATTTCATTTTATAACTCATAAGTTTAATTTCTACTTCAATTCGAACACATACTTATTTCTTGCTAATCTTTTATCATTTTAGTCGTATGCGGTTTACCTTTGAACTAGAACTTCAGTTTGTTATTTTCTTTCGAGAAACTCAGCCCTTTCCAACAACTATTGGTGTTTTTTCCAATACTGATGTTGATCGTGGCAAGAGGCGACGTTTTTCTTCTAGAGATCCTACTGCTTCCCTAACGCCATGTCCAAGAAACGAACAGCATCTGAATCCAACAATGACGAGCAAACAACTGAAGACTCAGATCGTAAGTTTACGCAAACAAGTTTTTAAGAAGTATACTTATAGTTCATTGTTTTCGAGGTTGCAGTCAGTTTATAATTATAATGAACAATTCATATTACTATGTCAATTCTTCGCTCAGACGACCAGCTTTTATGTGACTATATTACAGCCTTATAACATCAAATTCTACACAGTAATTAAGGAATTTAATTGCATTTCAGGAAAATTGCATTTATTTCTCTTGTAGCCGTGTGCGAACAGCGAGGCATTGATGCTAAACGTGCTAAACTCGTCTCATTGGGTGACACAACGGTAAGCAACATGACACTAAAATGCAAGTCGCGAATTCACTTTGAATCTAAACTTTGTGAATGAAATTGTTTGAACAACGTGGTTTATCGTCCGACATTTTCCTATCTTTCTCTCAATTGTAACAGTTGTTTTTACTTAGAAGGAAAAGGACAGATTTAACGCGAAGGCAGCAACATAATATACAAACTCATCCTTCACTTGTTGTAAACACAAGATAAAGTTTACTTTACATTTTAGAGATGCCGTAGAGATAGGGGCCTATTGTTATTTAGCAATCCCTAAATGCTTCCATTGACTTGTATTTGTTGCGGAGTAGCCTAGGCTATAGGCTATGTCGCCTTAGCTGTGTGATTGCGCGATTGTGACTTCCGGCATGATGAGCGAAATTGGTGTAAAAAGCAAATATTCGTTATTGCAGGCTGTCTGTTCTGTTAGTAGTTAAGATTTATGTCTTCTGTGATTTGTGTTCTTGTGAATTGTTTCAATTGCATAACTGTACACTGTAACCGGTTGCGGTTTGTCAACCGGATTGTTTCAATAAACGAAAATATTAAAAAGAAATAAAAGATCGTCATAAAAAGAGGAAACTTTTAGGTTGTTTTCTAATGCTAAGCAAGATAGAGTTGATAAAGATAGGCACGGAATTGCTTACTGGCATCTCCATAGGCCTTCTGGAAACGCCAAATAACCGGCATTGACAGTTGATTGAGAAGGAAGCCCTGTGATGCTGTGTCCATTATTTTTTTATGCTCATTTGTGACGCCAGGGGTCAAAACTCAAAAGCCGTCGCTTGTCGCTTCCTAGATACTGAGCTAGAAGCTGAAATAGGCGAGAGGGGTCAACAATGTAGAATATTCTTCAATTCAGTAGTTGCCTGTGAATTTGCCATAACTTGCAAAGTAGTAATCCGATTTTGATGCCGTTTGTTTTATTCGACACATAATAGAGCCATTTTTGTGCAGCACAATTGCAGAATAATCAAGTAATGGTTGCTGAAGACTTTAATGACATGAATATTCCGAAACTTTTTATTCGATTTTTTCACTCTATACCAATGAAAGAATCAAACGCACATAACTTCAGTTAGAAAAAAGATATTTTCATTCTGTAAAAAGTATTTTGAAGCAGATTAATTTGTAGAATATGACTGAATAAAAAGGTCAGAAACCGACATGTGACGGGTTTTGACCTCTGGCGTCACATTTATTATCTGAGCCTCTGCGCCTGGTAATGTACGGTAAATTGATTTTCAACGTGTATTCTACATGCATCGGAGCGCTGTGGTGTTTAGGAATTGGCTGGTTGATCGTTCCTCTTTGATAATTTTCTACTTTTGAGTTCTAAATAAGTGTATGACAGAGTGTGATTTCTTTACCTTTCGTTTGTAGCTGCAAGATCTACCGATCGAGCTACTCGAATGTATCCTCGTTAAAGTCGTAGCTATGGAAGTGAAGGATATGAAGATGGCCAAAAGCGTGTGGAAAGAAAAAGCCGATCCTGTGATAGACCGACTTCGAACTGTCTGCTCGCAATGGAACAACATCTGTGCGACCAACTTCTTTCGAAATGAAATTCACAGAACTCTAGACGGCACTGGTTAGTTGATCAAATTGACAAACAAGCTTTATAATAAGTAAGATGAAACGAATTTGACCTTTTAGGTAGCCTGTAATTTGACTCACGGTCATTGCTTAAGTTATCGCCGAGGCTGCCATGCAGTTAGCCACTTCGGCTTTCTTAGCCCAGGCATATCAGGTTCAACGCTTGTGAGTAAGCTGGTTTCCTGCACTTAGCTTTTCAGTAGAGCTTTAAAAATTGTCAGCTTTGCGTTTACGATTTTGGCGCGTGGCCATTCCACAGTCTAAGTGTCTGCTCTTTTCACTTGCGGCGAACGGTCAGTGTGCTATCTTTGTCTGAATCGGCTGAGGGTGAAAAAAGAGCAGAAAGCTTTTAAAAGAAGTTCCGCTGTGGCGGCAAATTGAAGCCCGCCCTCTCAATTGACAGTCCAGCATGATGCCATACTAAGCTTATACCATATCGTACATCCCCATAATAACAATATATACGTGGTCGAGTATTCGCAAATAATGACTGCATTCTGCGCTGTTTCGTGCTGAAGCCCTTCGTTACGCCACTGATCGTGTACGTTTAAACACCTTTAAACTAAAACTTTGGTCCAGGGAATGAATCGCGTTGGAATAAAACTAAAAGTGTCGTAGACTTAGATTATATATTATTAGAAAGAAGTTGAGTGAAAAGAAATACCAGTTTTTTTGCATTACTCACATTTAAAATTTGCAATTTGCTTAGTGTAAATTCTCAGCCTTAACTAAAACTAATACCTCCTTCTTATTAACAAATAATTATTTGTTGTAATAAATTCTGCGTTTGTCCTGCAGAATTCCGACTCCGCCTCATGCTAAAACATATTGAGCATTTATAATAATAGTCAATTGTGTGGCTAGATTTCTGTGTAATACTAAACTCCTATGCCACCATTTGAGAACTTTTATTTCATGATTTCGTTGCTTTGGCGCAATTTATATAAATGATTGAACTTTTTTTTTAGCTCAGGAGACGATTCGTTTGGAAATTTTGCATCAGTATCCGATCCAGTTTGTAGACATCGATATGGCTATACTGAAAGATGAAATATTTGTACTCTGCAAACCAGATGGTGACGACTATGTTATTAATGTTCTCGACCGCAACAATATGGCAGAGGTGAAAGATGTCATCCCATTACCAGGAATATGTCCGGGGGACATAGCAGGTTGCCCAGTTTCAAACTGTGTGTATGTACTTAACGCGGAGGTGGACGAATCTTCGAAATCTGATTCAGTATTACGCATTACAAAAGACGAAGAAGAGCAGTTTAAACTATCACCATGGATTACTGTTCCAAAGTTGCCATTGCGCACTATATCAGTATCCGCCAATGGTGGCCTGCTAACCCTTTCAAGGCAGCGAAACCCGTATCCTACAATAGTAAGCATTTATGCGGTGAATGGTTCGTTGCAGCATGAAATAGTGTTGTCCCCAGATGTGTATGGTTTCAAAACTGTTGAGAATGTAATTCAAAAATCAAACGGAAACCTTGTATTGGTTTCGGAGGATGACCAAGAAAAGACACATTTAATGGAGATCGATACGTTTGGGAGCGTTGTACGCCGATATCAATCAGCACTTGAGGCAGAGACTAGTGTGAATTTTGCAGATATTTATGGCAGAATTTTGATAACCAATTATCAATGCAGTTTCGAGCTTTTAGACTCAGAACTTAATCTCCTGGATTTTACTGGTCTACAGCCGCATGAGGTAGAGATCTTTCACCCCTGTAAATTGCGCTTTGATAGCGAGAGAAACGAGATAATGTCTATTTATAGTTCTCAGCCTTCTAGTATCCTTGTTTTGGCTATCTTCCGTTTCATATAAGAATAAATCACTCTTAGGGTTGTTGACAATGGGGACAATTTGCATTAAATCGTTTCGTCATCTCGTGCAACGGTTTTATCCTAGTTATCATGTGAAATTTCAAACAGTTATGTTATAATATCTATTCTCTTTGCTATATCATATTCTTTGAGAATTCGTTTACATTATTTACGTTAATAAATGACCGTTCCTTCTTAATTGTCGCCTGCACTTTATTTTAAGAAATTCGTGTTCTCGTCTCTATTGCCGTTTGTTACAAATAAAATTTGAATTTTGAATTTGTTACGAATGATGGTGGTCAGGGTGTCATGACAATTCGTCTACAGATTTCTCGTCTACGACACTTCGTCTACAGACATTTCGCCGACAGTCTACGAAGCTATTTGATATTGTCAATTTAAAATGGAAGCTGGATTGATGAAAAACTGTTTCCCTAAATGGAAGTGGAATCTGGCTTACTGCTTAGGCTTCGCCTCGGTTTTCTTTAATGGAGACCACTGACTGATGCCCTAATCATTATCACAGTGTCGCTATAGAAATGCCTGGAACTTATTGAAGCCCTCCGCTGAGAGCGTAGTCTGCTGTGCCCCGCCTCCGCTGCAGACCTTGTTTCGCTTCAGCAGCGTTGACAGATCGCCTATAGCTTCGATGGTTTGCCACGCTCGAGAGAATTCCCCGACCCCAGTACTGAATCTCCTTCTACCACAGTAATGAAGCATGTTTCTCATGAACCGTTTTTGCTCAGTTAGGCCTGTCCTCCATCGTCTTTAACGTCTGATATCGTCTCCCACCATCCGGCATTTCCGACGAATTTGTCTTTTTTCAACATAGAACCACGGAGGTGATGATCGGTAGGCCTAATGTTGCAAACGAATCTATCAGTAATAGCGAACGTAACAAGTAATTACAAGAATGCAAAGTAGGGTTATTTGTTTTTCGTCTCATCTACCTTTGTCCTTAGACCCCTTCACTCTGATAAGCAAGGTGATCTGTGCAATGGCAAGTTGTGAACAGGATTTTAAACTGCGAAAGAGGCGTTACAATATTATCATCATCATCATCATCATATTCGTTTATTTAACACAAAACTGTCGACAAAACGCAACAGAATACATGAGTTATTGAGAGTGGCAGTTTTTCATCTAATAGACGTTTTTGCCATCTCTTCTATCGTCAATCTCTCTCTGTCTCTCTGTCTCTGTCTGTCTCTCTGTCTGTCTCTCTCTGTTTGTCTCTTTCTGTCTGTCTTTCTCTCGCTCTCTGTGACTCTGTGTCTCTCTTTCTCTCTGTGTGTGTCGCCGGTCGCTGATAGTTACGTCTATGTCAGTTTCGCTTAAGTCATAGTTCATGTTCTATTTAAATGGCCATATTAAAGGTAGACGTGCAGGTGGTTGTTACGGTCTGGCATGTCTTTAAGGCAGTGGCAGAATCGCAATACAATACTTAATCAATGACATAATTTATGACGCGTGCCTCGCGAATACTGCCTCCATCTCTTCCTCTATCTGTCAATGCCGTTCAGTGGCTTACGTCGTTTCGTACATAACCTACGATTGCTTTTTGTCTGACTCCTTACTCACCATGGGCAGTAGGGTGGCCCAAAACAAAAAAAGGTGGAATTGTTTGGCTACACAAGGCTGCATTTGTTACACATGAAAATATAACCCTGTATGCAAAATTTTGGGCAGATTGAACTATATTTAGAGGTCGCGCCTTTTGCACACTTTTACTCTATATAGTATGAAACGTCAAAAGACATGTAGGCTATCATTTTGAATTTCACGGCAGTCATTATTTTGAACGTTGAACAGCCTAATAAAATATATATATACCGCAGTGTTACTGCTTAGTCAGAGTGCATTAAATGCAAATAAATTGTGTGACAAATATCGGACGGGCCCACTTCTTTGCCTCTTCTCTCAGGATGGCGAGGTAAGGCGCGTGTTGCTCAGGATGGGAGCACAAGTACGGCCACCGTCGTCTATCGGTGGGCTTCGCGTCTGCCAGCCGATGAGCCGTCGCAGTCAATGTCAAACACCGAAGGATTCAACACAGGAAGTTAAAATAACGATCTTTATTCACGTCACAGACGTATCACGTCATCAAAGTCACTCGAACACTCGAACACACACAGAACACTGCTCAACCTAGCTAAACTTAACTATACAGAAGCGCTCCTATTTATAGCTAACCCAGCCAATCAGCGGAGCCCTCCAAAGAGGCCAAGCCTAAGGGGGCGGAGCCTAAATGAGGCCAAGCTAGAGAGGCCAAGCCTAGAAGAGGCCAAGCCTACGAGGCCAAGCCTAAGGGGGCGGAGCCTAAATGAGGCCAAGCTAGAGAGGCCAAGCCTAGAGAGGCCAAGCCTAGAGAGGCCAAGCCTAGAGAGGCCAAGCCTAGAGAGGCCAAGCCTAGAGGCCAAGGCTAGCAACCCAAAGCGCGCTACCGGCTAAGGCGGGGGGGGGGAAAAGCAGGAGGCCACACCGCGCCAACAGGGGGCGCCACCAGCGGGGAAGGGAAAAGGGACCAGGCAAGAAGGCCGACCCGGGAAACCCACCCGGGCGCCACACCCTCCCCCGCTACAATAAGAGATGACCTCATCTCTCGAGGCTCCCCAAGCCCCAACAACAACAACGGCTTAACTACGCGGCCAACGGGCCAAACAAAAGTCCAGATCTCTAATATGTCGCAGCCAATCTTGGCGAATTCAACGCGGCCCTCGGGCCAAGTCTCTAAAGACATTTCACAGAAAGTCCTCTCAAAATTTCGCATGGCCAACGGGCCAACTTTCCAAAATGTTCAGCCGGAGTCCGGCTACGCAACTAGAGTGGTCAACGGGACCAACAAAGCCTCTCAGAAAAATGTTCTTCCTCACGCGGTCCATCAAATCCGCAAAACCTACAATTCAATTTATAACCGTGGCCAACGGGCCCGAAAGCTCGGCACAAAGTAACGAACATAAACATGCCGTTTCTCGGCAACAAAGCAATCAAGACAAGATCTATGCAATGCTCTTTTGAGCGGCCAAGTCTCTCGCGTTTCTGGAAAGCAGGGCGACAGAGTTATTGTACAGAAAAGGGCAAGGTCCTTCTGTCAGTCGCAGACAAACACCACTGTCATCGTTCGGGAAACGGCAGCTCGCTTACTGAAAGCGGGCAGGACGGCGAATCGTCCTCTTCGGGCGTCGAGAGTTCTGGCTAACTTCCGGCAGATCGTCCATCGAAGCGTCGTCATGAGCGGCGTTCTCGTCGGCGTCGTGTAGGCCTTCTTCGAAGCAAGGCCTCAGTTTATCGACGTGGGCGACGAATGGCTTGGAGTGCGCAGACTTGCGGAGCCTGTAGTTGACGAGGCCGCAGCGCTCCATCACCGTGCATGGGGAGGTGGCCAGGACAAGGGAAAGAACTTCAACCCACACCCTTTGATGGCTGCGTATAACTTCCCCAAACATGGCGTTCACGGTCTTGGGTAGGCGCCCACTTAAGCCCTTCTCCCTGGGATAGCAGCTAAACACTCTTCGCCGATGGATCCCATAAACCTCCCGAAACAGGCCTCCCCGAAATCCCGTACTCTGATCGGCCAGTATTGGACGCGGAGCCCCAGACCTCACAACTACGTTTCCCTCGAGGGCCCCAGCTACCAAGGAAACCCCCTGTTTGGCCCTTGGAATAACCTTTCCACTCTTAATGAAACCGCTCATGGTCATCAGGAGAAAGGGGAACAGCATCCCAATCAATTGCCGATAACCTACGCAAAATCTCCGCGAGCCGTCCTTCTTGCGTGCTAACACAACATTCGCGGCCAACTCACTTACAGCAGGTTCAATTATCTCGTCGGCTAACATGCTGTCTAGCTGAGTATCGATCGTGACCCTATGCGGCAGCGGCGGTCGTCTTAATGGCTGTCTTACGGGGCGCGCATCGCCGGTCTCTATCTTATGGGTGCATACAGAAGTTTTGCCTAAATCCCGGTCAGTAGCGGAAAAGACATCATTATATTCAACAAGCAAAGCGCCCAATCGTTCCCGTATCTCGGGCGTCACTTCTTCGGGCAAATCCTCGAGTAATTTCTCGCTCGGGGAGGCATGGCCAACCGCGTCTCCATTCGCGCGGTTCCTTCCGCTCAACTCTACCTGCACCGGGTGCAAATCCCCTAGTGGCTGATTCTTCGGCAGCCTGACCGGATCCTCGCTTAAATTTACCACCCTTACCCGGGCATCTGCGTGGTCTCCGACAACTACGCGGGCAAGATGGACCCCAGGTTGGATCTCCCTAGCCTCCGTCATCCAGGCTGGCGCTACGGTCGTTAGATCCCCGTACATTGTCTTAATCGGAATATCCCTCTGGGATTTAGGGGCCACCAACACCTCCTCGGCGACGATCACGCGCCGGCACCACGTGGACCCATTGCCCCTTACCAAAGAGATACGCCTGCGCCTCACAAATAGGGATCCCATACCAAATCCTAAGCGGCAGCGATGTTCCCGTAACCAGTCCATGCCTAACATGGGCTCGGTAATCTGATCGGACACAAGGAAAGAACTATGGATGTAAAACCCGTCAAATATCTTAATGGGCACCCGCACCTCCCCAAGGACACGTATATCTGACCCATTAGCAGCCATCAAAAAGCGATTGCAAGAGCGAAGGTCTAACCCGTCGACAGTAGATGAAGGCACCAGGCTGACTTCCGATCCAGTGTCGATCAGGCATAGCTGCGGTCGTCCGTTGATCTCCCCGCGAATGTAGACGGCGTTGCTCGTTGCGCGGTCCGGCACTTTCGGGCGTGTCGTATGATTCATGACCACCGGGTCCGGTGGCGTCGAAGCATCGGGCTCGGTCGTCGCAGTCTCATTCTGGCGGTTCTGGCGTCGAGCTTGGCGGCAGTTGCGGGCGATGTGACCGGCTCGTCCGCAGTTGAAGCAGGTCATTGAGCGTCGCTGGTTCTCCGGAGGGCCCGCGCGGTCTCGTTCAGGCCGGGCGTCTCGGGCCGATTCTTCAGGCGGATTTCTCGGGCGGAGTTCCCGGAGTTGCTCATCAATTCTTTTCTCAATGTCTCGCTGAAATCTCCGCTGTTCGTCCTTCTGCGTCGCCAGGAACCGGTCCATTTGCGCTTGGAGCTGGGCACTCAGATCAGTTTCCTGAGTCCCGCGCACTCGGTTTGGCGGTCTGCGGCGATCGTCGGAGTCGTTCGTTCGCTGATAGGCCTCCAGACGCAGCGCGGTCCGGTACGCCTCGTCCAGATTCTTGGGTTCTCGCTCGCGTACTTTGAGCGAGAGCTCCCGGTCTCTCATGGCTTCCAGGAAGGCGTCTTTCGCGATGATCTGCGTGGTCTCGTTGGAAGGCACCGGGTAGGCCAAGACCACCAGTCGTCGGATTTCATGCAGCAGGTCGCTCAGGTTTTCTTCCGGGCGTTGGCGTCGGTAGTACAGCTGGGCACGGAAGGTTTCTGCCTGGCCTTCCGTCCCGTATCTTTGGCGGAGGCGTTCCACGAGTTCTTCGTAACTTACGCTCGGTTGAGCGCCAAAGTCCCAGAGAAGTTGCGTAGCGGCCTTCTCTAGCGAACATCGCAGAAAGTCGACCCGGTCCGCGGCCGTCCACTGGTTGTGCGTCGCGCAGACCTCAAACTGGACCAGGAACGACTCCAAAGAGCCCGTCCCATCGAACTTGCCTGGCTTCATCGGCGTCGGGCGGCTTCGCAGCAAACCGCTGACACTTTCCAGCAAATTCGGCATCGAAGTCTCCCGTGCGTCCGGTCTTTCGGTCTCTTCGCGGAAACTCGGTTTCAATTTCTTCTTTTCCGTCGTCAATTCGCCCGTCTTTCCTCGGAAGCTCGATCTCTCCGGCTCCACGGTCGTCTCTTCTTTCATTTCTTCGCGGAGGCTCGCTTTCCCCGGCTCCGCAAAATCATCGAAGTCGATCTCCGTCAGCAAGCGGCTTCGGTCCGGTCGCGTCTCGGCGGTTGCTCTCCCGGCAGCAGGCGTCGACGTCTCGGCCGGCATGCGGATCTGACTAGGCATCGAATAGGCGATCGTATCGTCGTCGTCTCCCTGGAACATCTTCGGTCGATTCTGGCTTCGTCGGCGGCAGGAACTCTCGGACAAAACCCCACGGCTCTGGTACCAATGTGACAAATATCGGACGGGCCCACTTCTTTGCCTCTTCTCTCAGGATGGCGAGGTAAGGCGCGTGTTGCTCAGGATGGGAGCACAAGTACGGCCACCGTCGTCTATCGGTGGGCTTCGCGTCTGCCAGCCGATGAGCCGTCGCAGTCAATGTCAACCCCCGAAGGATTCAACACAGGAAGTTAAAATAACGATCTTTATTCACGTCACAGACGTATCACGTCATCAAAGTCACTCGAACACTCGAACACACACAGAACACTGCTCAACCTAGCTAAACTTAACTATACAGAAGCGCTCCTATTTATAGCTAACCCAGCCAATCAGCGGAGCCCTCCAAAGAGGCCAAGCCTAAGGGGGCGGAGCCTAAATGAGGCCAAGCTAGAGAGGCCAAGCCTAGAAGAGGCCAAGCCTACGAGGCCAAGCCTAAGGGGGCGGAGCCTAAATGAGGCCAAGCCTAGAGAGGCCAAGCCTAGAGAGGCCAAGCCTAGAGAGGCCAAGCCTAGAGAGGCCAAGCCTAGAGAGGCCAAGCCTAGAGAGGCCAAGCCTAGAGGCCAAGGCTAGCAACCCAAAGCGCGCTACCGGCTAAGGCGGGGGGGGGAAAAGCAAGAGGCCACACCGCGCCAACAGGGGGCGCCACCAGCGGGGAAGGGAAAAGGGACCAGGCAAGAAGGCCGACCCGGGAAACCCACCCGGGCGCCACATTGTAATGCAATATAATTTTTTATTATGAAAGTAGTTTTCCAGTCTGCATAAATAACCGTCATTGAAGTGCCGGAAAACGCGAAAACCGCGATTATTTCATTTTGCTCTTGTCGGAAAAGAAATCATTGTGCGATGACTGGAGTCAAGTTGCAGCAAGTATTGTTTCTGTGACTCATTCTTAGTTAGTAAGCTTACATCATTGTCGAGACAAGATCAGAGCCACTCCACGTTCTGCACAGTCATTGACTACATCAAAAGTTTGACATTAGGCTTCATCGACTGGAATGTAGGGTTCAATGGTCAGAGAGCAGAAAGCTTCGATAGGAAAGTTTTGGCTTGTTCTTGACCATGGATAGTAAGACGACCAAGCAGTTTTAAAGAACTCCTTGTGACATACGCCTCCAGTGTAGTGTGGTGGTCAAAGGATCTCCTGTCCAGCCGTTTCGTGGATAGCTGATTAGGTGGG
Source organism: Aporrectodea caliginosa (assembly GCA_020284085.1). Classification (NCBI taxonomy): domain Eukaryota; kingdom Metazoa; phylum Annelida; class Clitellata; order Crassiclitellata; family Lumbricidae; genus Aporrectodea; species Aporrectodea caliginosa. The sequence goes on along the minus strand of JACEVL010000156.1, from coordinate 1,328 downwards.
TAAGTAAGGTTTTCACCATAGTGGCCTTGATGTTTCACTGTTTTCTCATCAAACAAAGCAAGTGGCACAGGGTGCACGGTGAAATACCAGAGAAGACGACTGAATGCCTCCACTGCTTTTTCTTTGATGACACGGTCTGAGTATTCAAGAAACTATGCAAGAAGCTTCAAATCATTGAATTGTAACAACACTACTTAGTTGCAATTGGTCGGCTACTTATTCTTACTTTCGAACTGCCGCTTGAGCGCCGCTGAAATTCTTGTGAGTCTCTCTGTTCGTCAAGATTTTGGCAACAAACTTGAAGGATCTTTTTTCTCATTTTTAGAAAGAGCTTGTCCTCTTGACTTGTCATCAAAGTCATTGCATCTTTCCGTGAGATGTCAAATAGTTAATTTAAATCGACCTTAAACTGTCCCTCTTTGAGTCGGCAGAAATCTTGAATTTAAGTCTATTCTTCTTCAGCAGACTGTAACCGTCATACGACTTCCGCAGCTAGCTAACACCCGAATCACTCATTTTGGTGATGAAACATAGCCCCATTTGTTGGTAGTCCAGACCCAAAAATGTCCTTGTTAGGCATCCCTAACAGCCAAAATTGTGGAGAACTCCTGGTTGATGCCATGATAGCTGCTGTTTTTGCTACATATAAGCGTTTATTATAAAAAAGTGAAAAGGCATGCGTTGTATTTCACAGTTAAGGAGTGCTTCACAAATAAAAAATACTTTAATCATGCAAATTTAGCGGTATGAGGAGCAATAGTGAACAATCCAATTGTAAATTAAACGAATTGTTATGAAAACTTTAGTCTATAAGTTAGCATGCAAAATTTATAGATTAGGCCTACCTCTAATTCAGCAACCATTTTCTAAAGACAATTAGAACTTGAAAACAAGCTTTTTTATTTGTAAGTAAGCTTATTGTTCTTCAATTTACTGAAATACAGTTGACATCTAGATTATGATTTAGAAAGAAGGTGCTTGGAGTTCATGGTGTTAATCCTAATTTATAATGTAGCTATTAAAACGCGACGTGCGGTTTTTTGCGATTTCTAAAAAGTGTCAAAATGGCGCGACCTCTAAACATGCTCAGATCTCTTCAATTTTTTCACCACATAGTCTTCTTGTCAAGTGGAACAAGGGCAGCCTTGTGGAGCAGCAAGTTTCAACAAAAAATTTTGCCGTGCAAGTTTGGGCCACACTAATGGGCAGTCTCTATCTCTGGTAGGACTGATTTAGATACTGATCTAATAGCGGCTTGGCTTTGTGCAACATTCTCGAAGCCTTGTTGTCCCTACAGTAGACACCGGTGAGATAGAAGGTACCTCTTA
>JACEVL010000155.1:1410000-1518787 GCA_020284085.1 Aporrectodea caliginosa | reverse complement strand
AGAAAACAAATAACACTATCAGTGTTAACAGGCTAACAGTAATCGTAATCGTAATCTCAAAACTTCTAAAGCGCCACTCGAAAGCCAAGCGCAGGGCACCAGCTTATTCACGAGCACTGCGTCTAGTCAGAAGGGTTGTCCAAAAGAGTAGTCCGAGGGCGGTCAGAGTCTGGTTTCCAGAGGATCAGAGGGGTCAGAGTAGCTGCTAAGGTGGGTGTCGTTTAGGTCGAGAGTTTGAAGGTACAGTATGCACGTCCTCCAATTTAATCAGAAAAGCATATTAAAGTGCAAGGTCATTCACATGCTTCTGGTTCATGCTTAACACATAGTGGTATTAAATCCTCCAAAACTATCTATGGCCCAGTTCGCTACATTGGTTACAGCACACGTCCCATGGCGCAATCGTTTTATAAACGTATAAATACACCTGACAAAACAACGTTTAATAAACGTCTTGATCAAACGTTAATATAACGTAAAAGAATCGTCGCAGCAACGTTTTATTAACGTTATATTATCGTTGACGTAACGTTACTTTAACGTTTGCATGTAGTCGTTTTATCAACGTAAAAAGAACGGCCAAAAATACGTTATAAGAACGTAGTAATCAAACGTTAAACAAACGTGTACGCAAACCTTCTATCAACGTTTTATTAACGTTGCTGTGCTACCTGTAAGTAAGTAAGTAAGTGTGTTCTTTATTAAACGCTGGCAAACGCACGGCGCTGTACATACAAAGTTATACAAAGTTATCAAATAGTAGCGAAAAAGTTAGTAAATAGTAAACTAAAAAAACACTATATATTATGGCTTAGCTGTACAACATCCTAGCCAGGAAACCACGCCTGGTGAGGGAATCAAATCTAGAAAGAACACGGTTATGTGAGCGTGGGCGCAAATCGTGACCAGTATATAGGACAGGGGGTAGTAGGTAATGAAGAATATGTCCGGGATTATTTAAGATATTTCTAAAAAGGTCATGGTCGGCTTTTTTACAGAGTTCCTCGAAAGTGGGGAAAGATTTTGGTAGGAAGCCAAAGCGTACCAGCTTGCGGACCACAGCACTTAGAGAGTCACGTTCCTGTTTGCTAGCAAAGCCCCACCACACTTGGGAACAATAAAGCATTCGGTTGACAGTGGTGGACCGGACCACATCATATAACCTGACTCCCAAGAGCCCATGCGAGATTAAAATACGATGGGCGTGGAGAGATTGCTTGGCCCGTACACAAATCTTTTGGATATGGGAGGAAAAACCGAGCTTTGCGGAAATCTCGATACCCAATATATTCAGGGATGTGACCCTTTTTATGCCACGTATAATTGGAGGACCTTGTTCAAGATTCACATTTGGTCTGGTCAAGATAATTTCGTTAGATTTAGAATGGTTTAGGTGGAGATTACATTTGCGAGCCCAGGCACTAATGTGATCTAATTCTGCATCCGTGGTGGAAATATTTGAAGCCAAGATCAAAAGATAGCAATCATCAGCATACTTGAAGATATAATTGAAGCTGTGGAGAGGTTTAAGACCAGAGATGGCCACTAAGAAGTTTGCTGGGCCCATGCGAGAACCCTGTATTATACTAGCATTGATGTGAGCCAAGGAAGAGATCACGCCGCGGAACTTGGTACAATGACTACGATTGCTCAAGAGGGAGAGAATCCAGTTGAAGATATTAACAGGTATAGGTAGAGAGGCCAGTTGATCGGCCAAGTAAGAGTGCCTGACTGTATCAAAGGCCTTGGAGAAATCTAGAGAAATAAGGCGAACATAAGGTTCAGATTTAAGCGAGTTAAGAATACTGGGGACTATAAAGAATTCGTATTTTGACTGTATTGAACTCCGTCCGCTACTGCTGGTAGGCCTATAGGGCCTACATATAGGCCTACTCTGGCAGTGTCAGTCTCAAGCCTGGATGAAGGAGGAGGGCGACGCTAATTAAAATGATATTGGTTATCACACAGGGTCGTTAAACTGAAACTAGGCCTACTCATTGAACTTGAGAACGTACGTACGTGCTCGAGTCACAAAATAGGCCTACTGCATTATTATCGCGGAAGTAGGCCCTATATCACGGAAGTATTAATGGCCCCTATGTTCGCTGTAATGTAGGCTAATGTGCAGCTGTACGCATGCTTGTATACGTACGTAGGCGTATACGGACCGATAAATTACAATGAGGCTATATATATAAACAAGATTTGCGCAAAATAAACAATGCGTCTGTTTGAGCGAATTCTTTCAGAATCCATAGCCTATGGACCCTACGTGCAACAGCATGAACGGGTTAATTTTGTTATTTACGATTAGGCCTGCAGCACGCAATTGCCGTATAGGCCTACGTAGATGCAGGTTTGTTACTGTAAATTTCCGAAATTTCTTAGCGTTCACAATATTGCGCCGCTATATAATAGCCTATAGGCCTTATAATTCCTCGAGAGCTCGATCGGTTCTGGTTCATCTTCGAACGGTTCCAACTTCCAGGTCAGAATCCGAGGGATCAGGATGGCTAATCGATCATGACAGCTAGACACTTAATTAATTGAACCCACAATTGCTGTTAATTAACCTATAGGCTATCTATATCTGTCTCGACACCGTTTCACCACACGATTCAAGGGCTTAACTCCCCCGAATGGTGGTGACCATGCAATCCCTCGAGCCTTCCTCTTTCTTCCCATCCTTTTCCTCTCCCCTTCCCACATATACGAATTCAGTATGCAACTATGCATATGCTTTATCCGTCACACGATCGATGAATGACGTCAACAAATATCATGCCATATAAAACAATAAATGATGTTAACGTGAATCTGACATGTTATATATATTAGCAATGCGACAGTTAAGTAGGCCCTATATTACCCCGTTAATAATAATTGTCGTCGCTTGAATTTGTTAAAAAATGACAATGTCAAGTCGCAAAAAATTTCCACCACATGGCCACAAGTGGTTTATTGACTGTCACCACCACTTAAAAAAACGGTTGGGACGGACACTATTGCAGAACAAAACATGACGAACTGCAAATAGCTATAGGCTACCGTAACGTTAAGCAGCATGAAGTTATACAGTAAATTATTTTTTATTTTTTATAAAACAACTAAGCAGCGTGCTCGAATTAAACAAAAACCGGAACCATGCAGCTGTTTATTAGCCTATTAGGCAACTGATGCAGATCTCGATTATGTCGTTGCTGTCAACGAGGTCGCTAGCCATCAAAATAGGCACTCTTCACGATGATATCGTATGTCGTCAGTTCAATTATCACAAATTCGGCAATAATAAACATACGCAGAATGTTATATTATATCATACCAACCCATATAAAATAATAAAAGTTGAATTTAAGGCTCGGTGCATTGCTGTTGTTAAGAAAATAGGCCTGTACTTGAGTGGTCCGGGGGAAAACAGTGCTAACCCACAATTTTAATATTAATGACTTCTTTTTACCATTCTCTTCCCATACACGGGATTTACCTAGCATAAAATCAGCAGCCTTGAGAAGGCACGCTGTATTGCTAAAAATAAACAATCTTGGTTTTCCCCCTGCGTGAGATGAGTCAAGTTTCCGAGAAGATAATGCTATGTGTCATAGCATTCTAGTGATTTGTTGGAAGACAGTGCTATGATCATCACTGGATTGAACAAGTCTTTTTTTATTGAGTTTTCTGTTAGTATTGTTTTTAGTATTGTTCAAAAATACACACAATGGCTGACAGGCCAAAACGGGAACGAAAGGTGCCTGCAAGATTCGCGGAAGCTCGTTACAAGAGTAGCAACCAGCCTAACATACTGGTTGACACGTCCAAAAAGCAGGTAAGTTTGATCTCACTGATCTCAGTGTTAGCTTTTTTAAAATAATTTCCAAGGTACTACGAGTCAGGTAGCACATGGTGTGTAACTGCCCCTAACACGAGTTACAAAAGTGATTTATGACCCAAAATAATACAAGATTGTGTTTAATGTACACACATAGCACTGTCTTCTTACATACATTAACACAGTGTATGTGGCATAGCACTATTTACCTACAAACATTAGCGGCGTTTGTGTGGCATGTCACTATATTCCCAAACTTTTATTTAAACCTGTATTCGCAACAAGATACTCCCTCCACTGAAATTTTATTGCAAAATAAAATTTAATAATTATTATCCTTCATGCTGAATTGATTCAAAAATGAACATTTTTGCTATTATGTCTTCTGTTAACAATAATCAATAGTAAAATATTAACAATATACTCATATCATTTTGTATTATAATGAAGACTAGTTTAGTGTAATGAAGTTCGTACTATTACACAGGTAGTAACGTGACTTATCATTCACAATACAATCATGAGTGTCGCAGGCACGGATATTCATTATTATTATTATAATATCTGTCTCCATTTGACTCTCAATGACTCTCATTGTTTTAATATCATTGACCTTGGTTTTTCCACAAGAATACATAGCAGAACTGAATAAAATATTATAATAATATACAAATATTATTACTTGTGTATTACTTGTGTATTATTCAGAACGTGGATCAATCAACCAAAAGAGAACGCTACTCGTTGCAGCAAGCAATTAAGTTGATATTATCTAATGAATCAGATGACAATGATACAGCAGCTGACACCATGTGTGCAGTTGGGACTGAGCAGCCACCTAACAACGAGGACAACATCATGTGTACAGTCGGTGTCGAGGACAACATCATGTGTACAGTCAGTGTCGAGCAGCCAGCTAACAACGTCGCTAGCGACAACCAGACCGACAACATCATGGCTACAGTCGGTGTCGAGGACAACATCATGTGTACAGTCGGTGTCGAGGACAACATCATGTGTACAGTCAGTGTCGAGCAGCCAGCTAACAACGTCGCTAGCGACAACCAGACCGACAACATCATGGCTACAGTCGGTGTCGAGGACAACATCATGTGTACAGTCGGTGTCGAGGACAACATCATGTGTACAGTCAGTGTCGAGCAGCCAGCTAACAACGTCGCTAGCGACAACCAGACCGACAACATCATGGCTACAGTCGGTGTCGAGGACAACATCATGTGTACAGTCGGTGTCGAGGACAACATCATGTGTACAGTCAGTGTCGAGCAGCCAGCTAACAACGTCGCTAGCGACAACCAGACCGACAACATCATGGCTACAGTCGGTGTCGAGGACAACATCATGTGTACAGTCAGTGTCGAGCAGCCAGCTAACAACGTCGCTAGCGACAACCAGACTGACAACATCATGGCTACAGTCGGTGTCGAGGACAACATCATGTGTACAGTCAGTGTCGAGCAGCCAGCTAACAACGTCGCTAGCGACAACCAGACCGACAACATCATGGCTACAGTCGGTGTCGAGGACAACATCATGTGTACAGTCAGTGTCGAGCAGCCAGCAAACAACGTCGCTAGCGACAACCAGACCGACAACATCATGGCTACAGTCGGTGTCGAGGACAACATCATGTGTACAGTCGGTGTCGAGGACAACATCATGTGTACAGTCAGTGTCGAGCAGCCAGCAAACAACGTCGCTAGCGACAACCAGACCGACAACATCATGGCTACAGTCGGTGTCGAGGACAACATCATGTGTACAGTCAGTGTCGAGCAGCCAGCTAACAACGTCGCTAGCGACAACCAGACCGACAACATCATGGCTACAGTCGGTGTCGAGGACAACATCATGTGTACAGTCGGTGTCGAGCAGCCAGCAAACAACGTCGCTAGCGACAACACCGCTACATTCGGTGCCGAAGAACAGGCTGAACTACTCAACTTAATAAATGGTCTATGTGTCGGACAAAATGTAGTAATTGGTGGCAACACATTTGTTGTTTTGTCAGCTGTACTGAATGATGGGCGTGATACTTTACTGTTGATACCACTGGAAGAGTATTTAAATACACAGACTGGCCAGTCAATATCAGATTCAGCTGTTGAGACGGGAAGTACAGAATCTAGCCAATCATCAGCCGATACAGCAACCGAAAGCATGTCTGGATCAAACAACACCACAACCGACAACTCCGTGTCTGCACTTGGTATAGAACAGCCACAGAATAACATTGCAACCGACAACCAGGCGAACAACAACGTTGCTTCAGCTAATATAAGCCAGTTAATGCACGTGATGGAAGATACTATTGAGCACGAAGCTGTCCATAAACCTCAAACTCGAAAACGTCAAAGTGATATTGCTTCAAGAATAAAAGAAAAACGAAGTCGACTGAAAAATGCTGGACAACAGTATATCAACTCTTCTGGAGTACTGCACATTGCTAAAACAGTTGGACCCGACTGCAACTGTAAGCGTAAATGTTTCGAGTTAGTCAAGGAAGAGCATCGCGATAACATATGCAAATCGTTTTGGAACCTCGGAAATTTCAACAGCCAGAACGCCTATTTATATGGAAATATTAACAGCTATAACCCATTGAGACGGTACACTGCAAGCGCTGAATCGAGAAGACAGACTTCATTTTCATATCATGTTACAAATGCAGATGGCACCACTGCGCGTGTATGTAAGCAATCATTCCTATCCTTTCACGGTTTGCATCAAAATCGAGGTCGGCTTGGAAATATTCAGAAGCAAATTGCAAGTGGTGCGGGCGTGCCTCGACCAGATCAGAGAGGAAAGCACTGTAACAGACCGCATCGATATTCTGAAGATCGATTGCAGCAGGTCAAGAGTCATATTGAAATGTTCCCACGACATCAGAGTCACTACAGCCGACGCGATAACATCGACAGGACATATCTTGGATCTGACTTGACAATAAGTGAGATGTACAGACTGTACAAGGAACACTGTACGGAAAAACATTGGGACCCAGTATCAGAGGACTTTTACCGAAGAACCTTCTGTGAACAATATAACATCGGCTTTGCAACACCAAGAACAGATACATGCAAAGTCTGTGACCAGTATGATGTGAAAATGAAGTCAAATATAAGTGACGCTGATAGAGCCACCTGTGAGCAGCAGTGGCAGTCTCACAAAACCAAAGCAAACAAGGCCTTCGATTTACTTCGGAACTTAACGAGCACTGCACACGACAAGCCACAAGAGCTTCACACAATAGCGTTCGACCTTGAACAGGCTCTACCTACACCAAAATTGTCATGCGGCCCTGCCTTTTATAAGCGGAAGCTGTACACATATAATTTAGCTGTTCACAATTGTGGAGGCAATAAGGCAAACATGATGATATGGCCTGAAACAGTTGGAGGTCGTGGAGCAGATGAGATTGGCTCCTGTCTTCTTAAATACTTTCAGCAGCCAATACCAAGTCGCAACCTAGCTGTCTTTTCCGATAACTGCGGGGGTCAAAATAAAAATCTGAAAATTATGGCCCTTTGGCAATACTTAATTGTGACAGACAAGTTTGATGAAATTGTACATTACTTTCCAGTATCTGGCCATACAATGCTACCATGCGACAGAGATTTTGGTGACATTGAGCGCAGTGTGAGGAAACATCAGCAGATATATTCTCCAGATGAATATGTGAAAATTATTTCAAATGCAAGACGTGCAAATCCCTTCATTGTGCATGCAATGAAATTGAATGACTTCAAGTCATTGGATGTTGTTGCAAAATGTTTGATGAACAGAAAAGTGACCGTTGATGGACAGAAAGTCAAATTTCAATCAGTCTGTCAGTTTAGATTCACCAAACATCAGCTCTATTCCATGCAAATTAAATACTCGCATGATGATGTTGAACCATGGCAAGAAGTCAGCATGGTGAAACGTGGCCGTCCAGCTAGACTGGACCAGGTGATTGTGCCAACAAAGTGTACATCTGAAAGAAAATTGCCCAAAAAAAAGTGGATGATATCAAGTCTCTGTTGCCTTTCATACCTCAAGTTCATCACGGCTTCTACAACAGCATTCGGGCTGAAAAAAGCCGAGTAGCAGATGTTGAAATGCTAGATGATGAACTATGTGATGATGATGATGATGACTAAACACAGTAAACAGTGACAGATCATCACACAGTGACATTGTGTTAATTGCTTACAAGATGAAGTAACTATTGTTTGATTCATTAGCTTTTATGACTTATGTTTCAGTCATTATGCTATATGCTATGTGCAATGCTAGCAGTATTATTTTTATGTTCTACCTTCTGGTAGCATTGTTATTGTTTCTCTAATCATAATTTTTGTGCAATGACTTTTCTATGCAGGTTTTATAGTCACCGTGAACTTTAATGTGAATAAGCAATAGCAAAGTCTGCTTTTGATTATCAGCAGTGTTATTATTAACACAGTAACAGTTACTGTTATGTCACCTAATATTATAATGACTTGTGTATTGTTTATGAGTAACTGTTGTATGGCTACTGTTTCACTCAAAATAATGTCATACGTGTTTCTATTGATGGGAAAACAATGTTATGGGATAATAATAATGGTTTATGAGTATTTTGCCGGTATCATTATAGTGCTAACAGCATTAATTGCTGCTTAACTTAATAGATGCCAGACGGAAAATAGTGCTAACAACACAACTTGCTGCTTAGCCTAACAGATGCCCGCCGGAAAATAGTGCTATCAGCTTTAAAGTTATTTTTCACCTACAATACAAATTTACTTCATCGAACATTCCACTGTGTTTTGTTTAAACAACTTTAAGTTTGCTAACAGGGCTATATATACCGATTCAGCGCCACTCAATTTTTTTTAAAACACTGTGATCAAAGAAGCGCCCGTTACAAAAAACTATCCAACAGCTTGTTAGCACTGTTTTCCCCCGGACCACTCACTTGTGGAAAATAACATTCAGACGTAGCGTTTTATTTACGTCATTTAAACACGGACCCTGTATTTAGATATTTAGTCTGCGGCTGTAGTCTGCGCCATGATTTCTATAAATGGCGATGCGTTGATTTTGCGTGGATTTTAAGGAGTTTATTGGAGGGAAATCGATTCTTAGCAGAATTTGTTTTCAGTTATTTTGTTAGCAATCTCCCTCATTGACCCGACGGCAGTTTTTGTTTACCGAATGACCGGATATATGTGGAATATGAAGCGTAGAAATGTCGACTGCGGGAAGATGAGACGCCCCCCCGTCGGCCTGATGAAGAAGAATAAAATCTCCGACGGTACCTACAGCAGGTCAGATGATAAATGCAGTTAATTGCAATCAGTCGATTACAATTGGATTTGTTGCGTAACAACAGACTAATATATTGATTGTTAAACGACTGGCAGAAAGCTTACGTGTAATTTAAATAAGTTGTATTGCACAAATTCCGCAGCGAAGACAGATTTGTTTTATCACTTTCTATTTACGTGTTCGTCCGCATAAGTTTAAGTATAGATGCATTGTAACGAACTGCATGAAGCTTTGTGGCACACTATATGTAGGCATTTATGTAATGTAATGAAACTATGATGTGGTGATACTTTGTGTGACACACCTGTTTAATTCTCAACAAATCTATCCAACCCTGTAGTTCTGATTCTGCAGTACTAAGATCTTTAGATTTCTACAATAGAAATGTTGGCTTGCATTTCAGCTCTGTAATCACTATTTTGCAATTAGTTGTTTATCAACAGTGTTTGATGGCAAATGCTTGACTCAACCATTATGAAGTTAAGCCTAAAACACCTAAATATGTGTGGTATGCCTCAGTACGATATGTTTGTGAAAATGACAATGACAAGGAAGGAATTAAGCGTTACAGGGTATGGTCGTGTGATTTAATAAATTTATTTCATATATTTAGATATTTAGTGACACTTCAGTCCTTGATACTGCATGTGTAACAACACAGTGTTGTAAGTTATTAGCTATGGGGAACATGACGCCACTTCACATTATGCAGAATCGGGGTAACCATTAGCTTGGAAAATCATGCTCACTGTACTTAATGGTACATGCTGAATGCAGAATCAGCAGAATTTAAACGTTACATGTTGTGCAGTGTGCTCTTAAAGTATGTGTAGAAATAACAGTCACTAATGTGAACGTACAGATCATCTATCTGCCATCCTACTTATCTTCTATGGTTACATCTTGCAACTGTGTTAAGGGCTGCTCCTATCTCAATCAGCATCTGCTGGAAAGTTATGTTGAACATTCCTGATACATGTCTTTGGCTGGCGTTCATTCACAGTTGCCAGTCCCTCCATCTGGAACTCTCTACTTCCTCATGTTCGGAACTCTCTTACCGAGACCATCTTTCGCTCTAAACCGAAAACTTACCTCTTCCAGTCTCCTTATGGCTCTTAATGGTTGCCCGACTTCAGTTTGCACTTCTAAACTTTGTAAGGAGGGCATTATCAAATTAAAGCTTTACTGTAAATATTAATAATGTAGCCAAACTTCTTTTAGTCTTCCACTGCATGGTAATAAAGGACAGCAACCTTTGCCTGTAACCAGACAGTAGCAGTAATTGGGTTTTTATACCATAGAGTTGCCTACAAGTGCTGATGTCACAATAGCATAGATCTGCTGCTAAGAGTGTAGGGTACTTACTGCTCGTACTGTTACGAGTTATGTGACAGTACGTACTCAGCAAAGTGAAAATAACAGATATTCAAACATAAAGAAAGCAATGAGAAAAACTGACACTAATTGGAAAAATTAGTTATAAAAATAAGAAACTTTATGTTGTGCTGTGTGTAAAATATTTGTAGTTTATACATGAGAGACGTTACACAATTTTTGTATTCCATGACAAACTTAAAGTTTGTATAAATTAATATCTGCAAAATATGAATATAATTAATTTCAATACGTTCTTGATGCACTTAGGTTAAAGGAGGCAATGACTCATTTATTTGATGCCTATGTCAACAAATGTCCTTAGAAGAAAGCCCTCGACTTGGATGATCTTTTGTGAGATGTGCAAACATGACAGCAGCATTCAAAACCACACAGTCACGGTTTTGCATGACTCACTGAATAAATTGCGTATTTCATGTGGTTCACTGGGATTTGAATCTAGAACTAATTGGATTTCTGCTTGGTTCTCACAGCACCAGAAAAAGCATTAGTAGATTGTTTAGGTGTGTTGGCAAGTGGCAACTTAAGAATACTCCTGAGAGAAAGTGTTGTTGATGTGTAGTATGAATTTGTTAAGGATGAAGAAGAGATTAAAGTGTTGTTGCTATGTAGCATTTATTTATAAATGGTGAGGCGCTGACTACTTCCAGCTGTTGTCTGTTAACCATCGTGGTGTGCAGGACTTTAAAATCAGACATGCAGCTGCTTTTGTTGTTACTAAGCCATACAGGGCACCAATCATAATAACATGACCCTTCTTGAGGCAATAAATCACATTTATGGTGGAGAGTTCGTTTATTTGGAAACCCCTTATGAAATTATTGACAGCTGTGTTGTAGCATGTCTGGTTTTTAATTATCAAAATCATATTATGTTAATTATTAAACTATACAATACATATTGCACATTATATAATTTATATTATGTTAGATCTGTGTCAAATACAGATGTTACAGTCTCCTGACTGAGATTGGGTCTTTCAAGCCCTACATGGCATATTGTCGATAGTAGGGCTCACTGGCCAAGGTCTTTCATTTAACTACATGCAGGATGATGTTGATATTGCAACATTAGAGTAATTGTATATTTTGTAGGCTATGTAAAATATTTGTTAAATATATATGATCTGTTGTGATTTAACAGTTCTTTGTCTTGTATAATTCCCAGGCAACTCCAGAGCACCTTAGAATTTTTCAAGAAGTTTTAACTTTTGTTTCACTTGTTTTCATCTAGTCAGAATTTAATTTTTTTATATTGTGTTATGTGCCATATACAAATTTGGGGTGGACACTTTTGGAGAGCAGAGTATAATGTAAGCTGTAAGAGGTCTGAAAACACAATGCTCAAGGTGATTCCATGCATGCTGTACTGGTTTACCAGCATTGAACATTCTTCAGTTTTCAGGAATACTATTTGAGACTGGTCATCAGTTGTTATTTTTAGTCTAATGAAATACTACAATCTAGCAGCTTCTCCAATTCTTTTATCTAGATCATGGACACAGTGAGGCAGATAAAATTGACAACAAAGCAGTTTTAAAATATTAAACACATTTTTTAGAACAGTTCTTTTTTGGTCAAAACTGTTAATTTGATTTGAACAAAGTATTTACTGCCAGTTCTAACGTGCTTTCAATTCTGATGACCTGAAATTGTATCGCTTTTGATTTTTTAAAGAGCAAGGTTGTATTGTTTGTTTTCAGTGCTCTGCTGTACATAAAATTTCTGCTGATCTGGGTGCTAGTTTTGGTGGCTGACTTCATCCTGGAGTTTCGTTTTGAGTATCTGTGGCCACTTTGGCTTTTGATACGCAGTACCGTCGACTCATTCAGATACCAAGGGCTTGTGAGTATTCACATATTTCTGTATTAAGGAATGTATACAATAACATTATTTGCTTAAACACCTGCAGCTGTGGCACAATGGTGGCACCTGCCTAGCGAATTAAATAGACTTATGTATATAAGAGGAAGAGGGGGAAGGAGAGAAGTGACGGTAGGGAAGAGGGAAAGGAAGAAACAGAAAGCAAAACAGGATTTTCTTCAGAAGGGACAGTTTGAAAGTTTGCTAAATAGCGCACAGATGCTCTGTGATAGGTTAGTATGCTAATGTAGATGAAATTTGTTAAAATGACTATAATTTATGTAAATTATGTTTGCTATATGGTGAAATGTTGAAGTCATAACTGGTGTGAAAACTTTCCTGGTAAAGTTTTCATTTAGAATGGTGTCCTGCATAGATCAGCTCATCCTGTTCCATGTTTGATGATTTGAAATATCAGATTGCATCTTATGCAGTCTTGTATTATTCTAAACCATAAACCCTGACACATAGAAGGAATGGTGTACTGACACAAATGTCATCTGTCTTATAATTGCTTTATGTGAATGACATGTATAACTAATTTCGTATTCTATGTTTCACTTATTATCCGGTCTTTTAATATCTATATTAGGAAACCTGCTATTTTCATTTTCCCCAAACTTTCAATTTGCTTTCAGAGGTTGGTTAGTCACGTTTATGTGAATTGAGATATTTTGACATGTAAGAATGGACATCTGTGTTGGCTGTTTGGCTTATCATCGGAAAGGATAACAATATTATCAAGCACAGTTTTTGGTGTTGGTCTTGTTCCAAATTGAGTTCACAGATATTAGACTTTCTTAGCAATGCATCACTGCTTTTATACATTTTTTTAGGATATGCTAGGTACACTTAGTTGACCTGGAGGAGGAGAGAGGGAGATAGGGTGGCAACCATAGGATATCCAGTTTAGTACTAAACTAGAATGTGGTGTTTCTTTTAAGTATATACTTATGAACATTCAGCCTTGAATATGTATATTCGCTCTAATATGTATTGCACTTAGTATAAATCTATAACTGTATGTGTACAGTTTTGTCTTTGTTTGTATGCAATTTTTATCGTGAACATATACATACATGCTTATGAACAGGGTCCCGCATGTACACAAACATGCACCTGCACTGGATATGTTTATCAAAATAGAAACTGGAAACATATACTACATCCATGTTGGCAGACACTGTCTACCAGTCTACCAATTGGACCCATATTAATTTATTATTGTTTGATCAAGGCTTAACAGATAGTGATCATTATAATTATGTTGGGGTATCTCTAACTTTGCATTGGTTATCAGCCAAAAATGTTTCTTACTGCTTGGAAGTCAGAACAGAATGCCAGCATTTGAACATAAATATATACTTCATTTTATGTTGCATTTATAAGGCAGATAATGAAAAGAGAAATGTAAACAAAACTTATAATGTAGAAAGGAACCGGTTTCTGTTCTCGCAAACATATGCAGTGTAATAATATTGATGAAGCTGGTATCTGATTGTAAAAATGAAAACACCAGACCTTCGCTATAACACACTTCAGTATAAAGTGAATTTGAGTATAACATGGTAGCGGCAATGGATCCAAAATTTTAACTATGCACACATATAATCACTGGAAGAAAAGCTCATAAACACATCCAGCTGCGCTGATCTGATTTCTTCTTATTGTTCGCTCAGCTGGTATATGGTCGAATGGTTGTGTAGTATACTGGTTAGCTGCTGCTTGATTTACGATGTAGTTTAACGCCAGTGATAGTTGGCATATTTAGACTTTTATGGTATGTTAGACTTCCTAAACCACAAAAGTGACTGTTTTGTAAACCAAAATGCGGTTAGCAATTTGTATAAAAAAGGATAAACTTACTTACTTACTTACTTTTCACATCAACTTTGTGTTTCTAAACAATTTTTACTGGTAGACTACTTTCCAAAATATATGCATGAGGTTTTTATTCTACTATCATCACAATTATTCATAGAGTCACTGAAATAATTGTCTCCAGGGTGATTGCTAGGCGTAATACGCTGAAATTTAAGAGAAGAATGTCAACTGCACCCCTAACTGGCTTAGAGAGTGCTCTGAAATGGTTTGAAATGCTAGATATTTAGCATATGAATTGATGTCGTCTGTTGCATTTTGCTAAGAGTATGCATCATGGCAGTAAGAAAGAAATGAAAACCTAGACTAGTCTGTCAGCTTGAATATTGCTTTGTATATTATTGCTTTAAATAAAAAATTGATTTTAAGGTGTTGTTTATGTATTTAATTGATCTAAAATTGTTAATGTGAGATAAATTTAGCTATAGCATTCCATATGCGCAACCAGAAGTTCATGGCGCTCGAAAGCAAAAAGTCAAACACAGAATACAAGGCAATCAAGTGCTTTGTATTCCGAAACCAGTTTTGAATTTAAAAGGCAGCCTTTATGTGTTAAATGATGCCCTCATCAGCATCTTGTAGACTCGTTTTTCATGACCGTGCCAAGCCAAGTTCTAATGCTATCGTTAGCCCACTACAGCCTGCAAATGCACAGCAACAATGATATGTACATGGTCGTAAATTACCATTTAAGTTAATGGGGCCTTAACCACAATGCTGTTCTTGATATGGCTCCCAAATGCCAAGGTATGCGTAAATGTTCAAGTGTGTTTTTCATCTAACATGATATGCTTCTTATTTGACCGACTTTTCGTTCTGTTGCCTTAGGGTCTTCTTGAATAGTTTTTGCTCCTCGTGCAATTATCTCATGGTCACCATTTGTTTAATGTACATGAAGTGTGGATTGATCGTTTAGCAGAATTTTTACTGCAGAAAAATTAGCATAGTCTGACCAGGATATGAACATGAACTTACATTGAGCAGTACCACGTAACAGGACACATTGCGCAGAGCATGCTGTCTCAGGCAGCATCGTACAAGGCAGTGCTAGATGATACAAACTACAAAATATTAATAGCTTTGGTTACATCGGATGTGTTGAAACAGTTGTTGTAACCAGCTGAAGGCTTTCTGTAAGAAAAATGCTGTGATGAAGACATGCTGTACTTAAAAATGGCCATGCTGTGAGGTTGGGTGTTTACTGTATTAAGGAATTTAGGATATCCTGTACAACTACAAATGTCCAATACTGTGGGACAAATGATCAGATTTGGATATTAAAAGGGCCCACCATTTGGGACAGTAAACAAGAAAGAGTTAAGGCTGCATTTTTATTCTTAAAAATAATGTGCTTTCCTTTGTTTAGGTGTCTTTCTGATTGTGGACAGTAGTATCACATGCACTCACAAACACACGTGCACGCACGCATGCACAATCCACCTACTGGTAATTCGAATTCGAATTGGAATTTAGCTACCTAAGACAGTTCGATTTTGGTATACTTACCTAGACGACTTATAACTTATTTAAGACAGAATGAAACTTTTGCTTCAAGACAGTTTTCTAAGAACCTAGACGTGATCTACAAGACTGAGACAAACCAAGATTGTATATAGGTTCCCAAGACTAAGATATCAGAAGACCTGCCTCGAGAAGTCTTCAGACCAAGACTAAACTTTGAGACCAAACAACCATGAGACTGACAGTTTGTTACTTTTTCTGTAAAAGCATAATTTGTGTGATGGGCAATTGAACATTTATTGTTCAAAATCCCATTTAGAATGCATGCATTTGAAACACAGCCAGCCTAAATGTCAGTTTCCCAGGTTTCTGACAGTCGATGTGCTGATTTAAAAGTTTAGCTACTTTCCATGATTCTTGGGATCTTGCTGAGCAGATATGTTTTTGCTGGTTTTGATGCCATCTTCTTACGGAATGAAGTTTAAGAGCACAACTAGTGTGGTCAGTGTTTCTGGTGGGTCGATGAAACTATTTCTACACTGGTGAAATGCCTCAGTTGGCAATATGTAAATTGGGTAATTAGCATACAGTGTGCACCCATGTGGTGAATAGATCATTAGCAGAGCAAATTCTTAACAGCTATATATGGCCGTTGGAGACGCCTTCCTGGCCGTGATTGTTGTTTATTCGACTTTTGCAATTGTCTTCAGAGAAGCTGAAACCCTTTCAACCCAGGACATGGGATTATGCCATTGTTGTTGAATGCATATGCTAATTGATATTTATGTATTGAGTGATTTGAGCTTTGTCCTGATTTTATATGGAAATAGAGTTGTAAAAAGTTAAGAAAATGCAGCCTGGGTACCGAAGTCCAGTCTGAGTGGCTGTCCCACTACTGGTTACTCTGCCATTGAATAATAAAATGGGCTCAGTGCCAATGGGCTGAATGTGGATCATTAATGCTCTTAGGCCTAATTAAAGGTTATTTAGGAAGTCACTTTTCCAGGCCACTAAATTTCTCTGGACTCCTAGATACCAAAGAAACTTTTTATACTGTTTTACTGATTATTAACTGGCCTACAACCCCTTACCGCCCACCCATGGCTTCATTTGCCACAGAGAACTGCTTTAATAAGCTACAAACCCAGACTAATACAGCAATCCACTAATACAGCAATCTGCCTAAAATTATCATTATGCTTCTTTGCCCTGATGAAACTGACTGCCGAAGGAGTGGCAGATTCAAGGAGTGGCAGATTAGAGGTGTTCTGAAACTGATGTTGCTGTCTCTGGAACTGATTATCTTCACATTAAAGAAATTAAACTGTGTGCCTTTCTGTTCAGTCTTCAAGCAGTTCCCTGAAGCCTTATCCACACCTAGGAAGAATTGGATGATTATCACTACCCACTTTCCCAACATAATGTATATTTTATGTATTATATTATATACATATGTACATATATATACATTATACAATATATAAATTATATAATGCATATGGTGTTTTTCTGTAGACCTGCAATAATGATCCATCACTATGTTGGATGTTATCTTATGAGACTATATATTAGATTTCTCATTTTTTTCTTCTACCCTTCTAATTTTTTAAAAGTAAATTCTCATTTAGGGAGTGATATCCGTGTAACTGTATGTGTTATATAACAACGGGATGTTAACTGTGTGTTAAATCTATGGTAGATGTAAATATGTCTAGGATTTGAATTGAGCAGCGTAGTATTTGGTTTTAGTTTTAAAAGCATATTATTTTCTGTTTTCTGTAAACATCTTGGCATCTCCTTTGTATTGAATGCTCAGTGGCATCTGTAGAAAATGCATTTGTGTTTTTCTTTTAGGCATTTTCTGTCTTGTTCGTTTGCATCTCGATTGCATCGGACATCGTCTGCTACCTTTATGTTCCCGTTCAATGGCTTTATTTTGCTGCAAGTACATACGTGTGGGTGCAGTACGTCTGGCACACAGGTGAGCTGAGCTTATGTTTCACAGGTGTGTTTTGCTTCGCTGTAATTATTGAAAAAGCTGCTGAAATGTGGCCGGCTGCAGGAGCACTAGTGATTAAGACTGCAGCGTTTTTAACCGTGAGCTTGTGTTTTTAAGGTTATGCTTTGGGCATAAAGAAAGCTCTTAGAACTATTATGAGTTAGATTCTTCTGATTGATAGGTGAAAGATTTATGTCTAGCAAATGTGACCCGCTGGCAGAAAAGGGTAGAAAATCCTAGGTTTCGTGATGAAATATGCCTTGAGGTTTTAGAATGTTATTGGAAGAAATAGGTCAGATTTTATCTCAGTGTTCCCCATTAACATGTCAATGTAAAAGCCAGAGAAAGGATCATCAAAAAATTGCATTTCCAATCAATTAATTTAAAAATTGCAAATAATATTTAAACAATCATAAGTCCAAAAGTTACATATAGTTACAGCTGAAAATATGTACAATATTGTACATGTCTTAAAAAACAAGTTCTTGTAGGGCCAAAACAAAATAATGGTGTGTTTCCGGTAACCCGACCGACTCACTTTTTTGCCGCGACTCGGAAAATTTTGTAAAAAATTTTTTTTTAACGGAAAATTTTGTTAAAAAAAAAATTTTTTCCGGAAAATTTCTAAAAAATTTTTTTTTCCTACTTCACATACATTAAGCCTTTGCATGCCGGTGATGCAGAATCGCGACATTATAGGTGCATTCACTGAAGCAGAGACGTTTGGAAACTAGCGGTCTTTCAATGGAAATAATGGTGCCGTAAATTACAGCAATAAAAGGGCTAAAGTGTGGAGTTTGGGAGAGGGAGGTAATAGACTCGAAAGTGGTGGATTTTCTCACGGTAATTTGACAGGGTTATTTCACAAATCTGACCCCCATATTCATTGTATCAGAAATACCTGTTATCGTACGTGCCATTATAAAAGTAAAGCCTCCTAATAGCAATCAACCTACTTAACAACCTCCGTAGCATTCTACTTTCGTAGCAAACAGCCTTCTTAGCAACCAAGCTTTGTAGCAAGCAGCCTCTATGTCAGCCTCATTAGCAACCAGTTTCAAAGTCAGACTTGGCCCCTTTAGCAACCGCCTTCCTTAGCAACAGTTATCCTTAGAAACTGTCCTGCTTAGCAACTGCCTTCATTAGCAACTAGTCTCCTTAACAACCAGTCTTCATAGCATACAATCTTCGTAGCAAGCAGTCTCCTTAGCAGACGACATTAGGAACCATATTTCTTTCTATGCAGCATTAATAATATTATAACAATAAATGGGCTCAATGTTTCCCATGGACAATTTACACACATGTATGATGTTGAGGAGATAACAGACACCGAAAAGTCAGCGATTTTCTCACGTTACCACCCATGCATATTTCCTAAAGAGCCGTTGTCTGCTACACGTTTATTGTTTAATGTACATAATCCATAATTCCTTCCCCACCCCTGCCCCTTCCATTTCACCTTGCAAGAAAAACAATGTCACCAAAAATGAAATAAATAAGATTGTTTTCTACAGCAGTTTGTAGGTACATTCTGCAAATAGGCATTATTAATACTCGCATAGAAAATACATACTTTGGTACAGCATGTACCGCTGTGCATAAATGGGCAGTGGCGTAATTTTGGGAAATCACTGCATAAAATTATTTTACCAAAATAAAATTATTTTCCTACCTACCTACCCAGTTTTTTTTAACTCTGTTACCGGAAACACACCATTATTTTTTTTTGGCCTAAGGATTGTAACTTTCATCCGTAACAAATTACAATTTTGATGCAGCAAACTACTGGAAGGTCACATGATCACTGAAAAACAAGGACAAAAGCGACTTATTCTTACATTCAATGGTTGTTTTACCAGAGTTCCAAAATTTGTTAATTAATATTCAATTTAATCTACCAATCAATTAATGCCATGTACACTGTAAATTATTCAAAAAATAAAAAGTGAGTGGGAGACTTGCTTAACTGTAGTGTGCAGAAATGATTATGAAGCTAGCCTGTTATGTTTGGGCATCCATGTATTTTACCTAGATGGCCGATAATGTGAATTCATGATAAAATAGCTTGTGTTGCATTCTTGTCTGCAACATCTTCGGAACTGTCGCCATAATCACTGCTGTTTTCACAGAAGGATCACATCAAGATATCATGTAGATCATTAATGTGTCCAGTCCAAAAGAGTTTTTTGTGATTGTCATGCAGTCTAGACATGATTTCAAATGCTCAAAACTAAAAACAGAAGTGAAACTTTTTCGTTTTCGAACACTGGTTTACTATAAAACTCGCATATAAATAGTTAAATTTTGGACAGTTCTAAAGATCTAAAAGTCTGAGGGTTGACTTATGTGAGGGTCAGGGCAAGTCGAAAAGTGCATCCAGCAGGTGTTCATGATGCATTGCAATTAGACATATGATGGAAATGAGAAAGAAGCTTTAAAAAAACATATGAAATAAATAGACTAGTTGTGAATATTTGTCAATAAAGATGAACAAAATAACCCATAGATTTAGTGCAATTTACGCAGGCCTGCATTATTTTTCAACTGTACAGTTTTATTTACTGTTCTTTTTACAGTTTTATTTACTGTTCTTTTTACAGTTTTATTTACTGTTCTTTTTACAGTTTTATTTACTGTTCTTTTTACAGTTTTATTTACTGTTCTTTTTGACCAGTATTCATTTTCATGCACATACACAAAATGGCATTTTAGAGGTCTGGCAGATGAGGTCAAAATAAAACTGTCTTCCATTGGTAAACCTTAATACAAGAATGGACATTGCCATGAAGTGTCATTGTAAATACACATCACATTACCTAGACTTTACATTTTTCTAAAATTCAGCTTGACACATGTTCCTATATTCTTAGTGGATCTTTGTGAGGACTGGTTCTTTTCATTTCTCATGATGGACAATGTAATAGGTGATCTATGTAATTTATGAAACACCAGCTGATCCAGAAATCTGACTGCGACAATGATGTATTTAGACGGTTGTACGACTTAAAAGACCATTCTTTTCATTGTGAGTTTGATGGTTGTGATTTAAGGAGCTTGATTAAATTGTTTGTTTACACATCTAAGGGACATGCTCTACGAGATTCTCTGCTTCACTGGAAAGGTGACATAAGTATGATAAGTGGGTTGGGTTCAGCTAGACATCAAAAATCTTATTTTTGTTTAAGTCTGTCTAAATGAGGCACCAACCACCATAAGTTGTTAAACATTCTATTCTGTTCTATTCTATTTACGGACTTAAAGCGCCTCTCACAGTACAACCTAATCAGAGACATTGCCATCCCAGTAAACATAATTCTAGACAATGGTTAATAGCAGTAATTTACCTATAACTCACTTTTTAAAGGTTCTTAAAATGTGCTAGAGAGCCCTTATAATGGATATCTTTCATTTTATTATAATAGCCACTTACTCTGTGCTTTACATAAGTCTTCAACTTAGTTTTACTGAAAATGAGGGGAATCAGCCTAAAATGTTTAAAATATCACAGGAACATTGAACAGAGATGGCTCTGCTTGTAAACTTGACATTATATTCAGAAAGACAGTATTAAAATAAAATTAAATTAAGAGATTGAGCGGAGCACCACTTTTGGTACTTACTTGTTTTGTCATATAAATTAGCTTAACGTAATAATAATAGATTTAGGTGTTCCAGCATTCTTCAGGACTGGTACCGACTCAAACAAGCAAGGACCCCATTTGTGAAAATGACCCCAGTATACATTCAAGCTTAGTTTTTCAATAAATACACACTCCAGGTTTGGTACCTTAGTCTCCCAGCAGGCCTCAAATGATTTTCAGCATTCATTCCCTCTATGAAGCTGATCCCTACAAAATGCATTTTTTCTGGTCTGATTCGGTTTTTAATTTGAAACAGACCAAGAATGTTGTACGTCAAGTTCAAAAACCTCTTGTGGTATTTCATTTCTGCAAGTTAAGACCTGCTCTGTCATCATCTCTACTCCTACAAGGAGTAGGCATTTCAGTAGTTGGTACTTGGAAAACTGCAGGTGACCATCATTCAGATTGTTAGTCATGCATGGAGAATGTTTTCCACGTTGAGAAAGATTTGAGTCTTCTGTTGGCATCCATGAAGAACTTGAAGTGAGCCACCATATCTGGGGTGGGAGATAAGAGCAGATGTTGAACTTTGTAAATAATGCTAGCCTATATGGTGATGGTCTGTCCTCACTTCGTCTGTCATCACAGGTATTGCTGCTTATTAAGCAGGAGCTGTAGCTTCAATCAAACTTCTATTTACCGATTCCTGAAAACCTTTGGTAAGGATGTAGTCTGTTCATTCGTTTCATCAAGTAGATATAACCAAGTGACCAAGTACTATGCATGCACACAGTTGAGACAGAGGTAGGCAGATACTAGAAATTGAGGAAAACTGAGTAAAGGGTTAAACAGACATTTTCCTTGTCTAATGGAGGTTAGAAAAGGGCACCCTTTGAAAAAGTACATGCAATTACAATATTACCACCTGATAAGAGGGTGTTGGCATCCAGGACCGTGGGGTTTGTGGCGTATGAAAGAGGAATAGACCATTGCCTGCTGGACTGGCCTCCAGCATCCTAACCAGGGAAATCTGTTTGTCTGGATTTGGCAAATGTTGGGGGAAAATGGAGATCATTTATTTGCACTCATTGCTGCAAAATGACTGGCATCAGAAAGTGAGCATGATGATGAAAGCATACATTACATTGTATGCGGTTTGAGTTCTCAGTTGCTGATCTTGTGTAGTCCTTAGTGAGATCTTCAGTCTTTTGGGGCATGTCTACCAAACCTTAAATCTTGATGCTGCTGTTGTTTTAGTGTCCTTGTTTCTTGCTTGAAACTTGCTTTGAATGCAGGGAGGCTGATCAATAAGAAAAGCTATGCCATTCTGAATGTGATACTGTTGTCTTTATTTGTCTATCAACTCCTACAGAATTAGTTCTTAGCCTCTTTGAGATGTGACTTCTAGCATTGGAAGGATGGCTAAACAATAAAGGCACCAGCTAGAGAATGTTTCAAATTCATAACGATACAGGATACACAAATGGTTAAGTACCAATGGGTGTGACAGGTCTGCATACTTGCCTTGACCTGGTCTAGTATTACAATTTCACCTAAACTAAACATGAAGTATTTACTCGTATGAAAAATTGAATTTGACTGCTCCTCAATGCTCCAAAATGAATCACAACCATATGCCTGCACAGGTTCATAAAGCAGATCATGCAAGACTTGTTGGTGACATCTGTTTTAAAAACAATAGTTTATTTCAAAAAGGTGAAAAGAAATGCAACTGATTGATGACATCTTATCTTATCTTATGACTCCTGTACCTAATGTTGTGATAACAGGTAGGGCATCAGTCATACTTGTACAGTGCATGCAGGTTATTTGATATCTGCTTTCTGATTGTGTTGTGTGTCATTGATGCATTGTAGATCGGGGAATATGTCTGCCTACGATCTCTCTTTGGTTGCTCTTTGTCTACGTGGAAACATCGCTTAGACTCAGAGATCTGAAGTGTTTTCCGTTTCATGTGGATCTCTGTCGACCATTTGCTGTTCACTGGTCAGTCATCAGCTCTTCTTTCGATTCTTGATCAATTGTTTGTCATTCTTAGTGAAACCAACTTCTGTCTACATATTTTAATGAACAGCTCTCTGTAATATATGACAATTAATAAAACAGGCATGCACACAGAGCCACAGAGACAACCAGTTCTATGCACCTGTTGGACCCTGCCAGTTGCTGGTAATAAATGGTAATAAAACCATTAACAATAGAATGGAGTTACAAGCATAAGCAATCCTAACATGATGAAAGTGTCCCAAACCTGTATGATGTCAGGTAACTGGTAAATTACCTGACAGGTAACTGGTAAATTACCTGACAGGTAACTGGTAAATTACCTGACAGGTAACTGGTAAATTACCTGACAGGTAACTAGTAAAGTGGTTAGCAACAGAACCTCGGATTAGAAACTGAAAAAGCCCAATTCTACTATCATGGTTTGTAATATTGCAAGAGTCAATCAGTCTGATGATAAAATGGCATTTCAGTTTGAGGGTAAACAGCTATAAATGGTTGGATTGTAATTGTGACTAGAAATTTATATAATGCCACTCCAAAAATATAGTCAATGGCCTACAATCCCTACATGCAATACTTGGTAAACTGAGACGTGTTTTAAACTTAACTCTGTTCAATAGGAAGCCAGTGAAGTGATTGTGGTAATGGGTTTGATGTGTTGAAATGTTTTTTGTATGGTCCTGGCCAGGGAGTTCTGAACCATCTGTAGTATGTGCCAGTGACTAGTGAGTTACAGTAATGAAGAAAACTGGAAAGTAGGGAATTAGCAGGTGAAATCAAGACAAGCTGATGCACTTGAGATTCTATGGATATCTGGTATATTGAAGCTAAAGAGATTTGCGATAACTGGAAAAGGCCACAATTGCATGAGTGGCAGGTGTGGAGAATGGTTGGTCAGTTTAACACTTTAACAATTATAGTGTACTTAAAGTGACTGATAAACCAATGCTACTTGTCGTTTAAGTGTTAATGATATTCACCAATGAAATCCAAAATGAAAAATCTAGTTAAGCATATATAATGCAAACTTAATTTTCAGTCAATCTTTAATATCTGTTTTAATGTATCTTAAGATGCATGTGCTTAACAGAGCTCATGAAAGCTGCTGCATAAATGTTTGATCTTTGTAGCTTCTGATTTTCTGAATTAGTCTAGTGTTGATGCTACTTCTATTTATGCATAACCAAGCAATACATGTATACCTAGAAATGCGCACTATACAGTGGGTTCAAGCAACCTGCATCTGTTGATTTGTTTTGCATTCATTGTGTTATATGTACTCTGTGTTATGCATTATGAATATTATCTTATTTTGAATTTGAAGGGTGGTTGGACTGGACTGGTTGATGTGAATGAAATCTGGTATATTTTTGATGGATATGTAGCTTATTTCTTTTTTGTTCTACAGCATAGGGTATCCTATGGTAACACTTGGGTTTGGATTTAAAAGTTACGTCTCATACAAGTTACGACTAGTAAGTTGTATTTCATTAAATTAAGATGTGGATTTTTATTGTGATAAAAATAAGAGCAGATGTTTTTATTGTTTGTTGCACACATACGCTTCAGAGTGAACTGCCTACATTAGTATTTATGAACTGACTACTGATTACTATGAAGGCTTTGTTACATCTGAGTGATAAGATGTTAATTTTTGTTTTTTATTGCAGTATATGTATCGGTATAACTCAGTGCTTATTTACTTCACAACACACTGGTGCTTGTTTGCTCGTATCTCTAGGTGCAGTTTCATGCTATAAAATGATAAGTGCCCAATTTAAACTGAATCCACTCATGCTGATTAACCCTTTACTTGTCAGATATTGTTAGCCCTTGTTCTAGTCCCAGCTAGATATATTCTAGGGTTTTGGTCCATTTTGCTCATTTATGGATAAAACCCATTATATGTAATCAACCATTGAAGATAGATGGGTAAACTTGTTTACAAATGAATTTTGAACAAGTCTATGTCATTTAGTTATTTGTATGTGCTTGATAGTTTGTGAAACCGAACTGCACAGTGGATTGTTTTATTTGCCTTTTCAGCGGAAACAAAAGGAAGTTCAAAAAGAGAACGAATTTTACTTTCAACTTCTGCAGCAGGCCCTACCAGCTGACCAAATCCAGAATCTGGATAGTAAAGGTGAGTGTTCATCAAGTTATACTGAGTTATGCATGTTTGCTTAGATTTTATATCGAGACTTCTTCAGTGTATTATATGGATGGTCAATAAATTTTCAAAGATTTATTTTCTAAATTATTTTTTGTTGTTGAAATTTATAACACAGAATGCAGCTAGAGTTTTTATCACATGACTGAATTAACCTCGTGTTCTATTAGTTAAAAGAGCTTGATGACTGAATTAACCTCGCGTTTAATTAGTTAAAAGAGCTTATTATAAATTTAGTTGAAGGTTTTATTGCACTGTATTGGTAAAATTTATATAGTGCTGTTAACAGAAAAACTCAGAAGCAGTCCTGACACAAGAGCTCCACTGAAATTGGTAAGTCTTCAGGTTGGAAACTGTAACATGCCTGCGCTTGGCACTTACTTGAGTGGGAATAGTGGTGTAAAAGCCAGTCACTTTGCACTGAAATGCACAGAGCTCTACATGAAATCCAAGTCAGAAATGCAAGGAGATAATCAAAGGAATGATGAAACAAGACCATGCTGAGGTAATTGGAGTCATGGAGTGTATCCTAGCTGCAAATTCATTTCTTGGAGAGTTATGCAGCTAGTGAAGATTATGAGATATGTGAGAGAACTATGGGAGCAACCACAACTTGAGCAAACCAACGAGGGTAATTATGAACATGTTTATCACAGCAGTTGTTGCCTGAGATGAAAGCTGAGGAATGTGCATGAGCTGAGCTAAGTTATTGAAAAATGCAAGACTACTTGGCAGTTGTCCCAAGTTATTACACATTTTCAGTCATTTCCTTTTTTTTAAATCTACTGGCCCATCAGAAGATGTATGGTGTAGATTGGCTAGCTCCATATAAATCCTTCATCTTCACTTTTCCTTTTCCTCTCTCTCTCTCATTTATATGTGTGTGCGCGGGTGTATGTGTTTATGCAGCTGGATATTTCTATAGAGCCTTTTAGGAACCTCTTCCTCTCTGTTCCTGTCTCCTATGTTTGCTGTCTGTCTTAAATCTTATGCTTTCTTCCTTGTTGTATAAATGACTTACTAATACATATATTGATAGACAATGACCATTAGAAACAGATTTGCCAAACTTAAGGTTTGTTGTCACTTGAGGAGAACTTCATTGTTTCAGTACTGCAATCTGGAGATTACACACTTTCATAACTAATGACAAAAAGACCTAGCATAATATCTCTGTGATACAGCTTTAATGCACCATGTGAAGTTGACCTAAATTTGCTAATTGCATGGAGCAAAACCTTGATTGCCTGCCATCACTGTAGATAATGAGTGTCTTCAGTACTCACAAGATGACGTGGATAAGACTCATAAGAGAGGCCCAATTTAGAGCGGACTCCTTCCAATCTAGGTCATCCTGGCTTGAAAGAATGTCCTGGATGGCAGGAGTCGTCCATACTATGATGACCTGTATGTCTGTTCTACAGGCTTCACTGTTATAGTGTAACTGTATATTATGAATAGCATAAATCAGTTTACTAACATGCTGGTTGATATGTGCATAAAACTACCAGTATATAAATATCAGATGATATGCTGCCCAAATTGTGTTGATGATTGTTGGATCTGTGTTTCTTCTAAGCTTTTATTGTAACTGTGATTATAACAGAACGCCTGTATAGCACATGGTCAGAATCTATTAGAAGCGCTTTATACATGGCAGTCTCTGCTTGCCTGCAGTGCTTTAGAAAATGCTTTCTGCCGGATTGGGCACCGCATGAATGTACATGTCTAGGTGTCTGTATTGTATCTATCAATTTATGTAGCACCTCTCGCAATGCACATCAATCAGAGGCGTCGGCAGGGAACAGCAAGAGTACCATCACCAAACTCTGCAAGCTATGCAGAATTGAACATTTTGATCAATTGGCGACAGCAACACGATAATAATAATGACAATTTATATGGCGCCGCAATGCGGTCATACCACCGCAAGGGCACCTCACAAACAACCAACAAACAACCATAAGTGGAAACACACAGCTTGCGGATGTAATCCAGGTTACATTGAAACTAGTTAGCATTATGATAGTGTATGACTGTATGTGTGTTGTTTATAATCTTCCTTGATATTGTTATTTTCAACGGTTAAGTTTTCAGAGACCAGTTCTCTTAGCTGGGTGGTTCAGTTTTCTGTTTGTGGATTTGAAAGAGTAGTCTTTGTTTGTTTGCTGTAGTTACATCTAAGTCATCTCAGGATGAAGTCGTGCCATCCACTCCTCAGCAGACTTCCAACACCTCCCCGGAACTTATCAAAAAGCCTACTAACAATAAATCAGAGTCAGACTTTCCTTCAAATTCTGTTATCACTTCTGTTATAACGAGTCTCATAAGCGGAAACAAAGAAGTCGAAAAACAGTCAGATATAGGTGGCGCCACCGACACTTGTCATGATGGCTACGAATTTATCGAGAACAGTTTAGGGCGACGAAGCATGTCAAGCATCAATGACTTCAAGGACGACAACTCTACGAATGAACAGAATGTGAAACTCAACAAATCAACCTCCAGAAACAGTCTGCAGCTTGGTCAAGGTGTCAGAGAAAATGTTAATTTGACGTCAAATCTAACCACAGCCAAGAAAGTCAAGTCAAACACCAACAGCTTTTGTCAAAACAACAAAGATGAGACAGTTTCAAGGTCAGACATCCCCTTCTCATCATATTGGTGTTTATGTCTAATGTAGATGTTTTAATGTTCTAGTGGATTTTCTGAAAAAACAGTAAGTGTAAGTGTGTAGTGTGTACCTCTATAGTTTGTGTTAGACTCAATTACGAACTTCATCTTTTGCTGGAGTCATTTGTTTTGTATGCTGTTTCTGTCTTCTTGGATTTTTGGTTCTAGGATATTTGTAACTACTCTGGAATTTGGGATGCACACTGACTATGACTGATGCCACAGTGGCACTGTAGAAATTTAATGATTATTATTATTATTATTATTATTATTATTATTATTATTATTATTATTATTATTATTATTATTATTATTACTTGTTGCTGGATTCTGTGTAGTTTGATCATAGCTGCGTATTTTGCAGGTGCATTTTACCGTGTTGACTTTATACTTCCCTGTATATTTATGCAATTCAACTAGGGCAGTTCTTATGAGGCTTATCTCTAGTGTCAGTGACGCTGTCAACATCAGACATGTCACGGTAGTTGCTCTCCTGGACATGAACACATCATTTGATGTAGTGGACCACGACAATAATGCTGACCAGACTAAGCATGTCATATAGAGTTGTAGGCTAGTTATTGGAATGGCTTCATTCTTTCCTGGGCCAACTTATCATGATGTGAGATGCTTGGCACCATTTTCAGATTTTTAAATGGCACTAAGGTAAATAGACAGATGCATACATTTTACACTTACATCTGCTGTGGTATGTGGCAAGTCAGTTTGTTATATTACACTGGCATTATGGACTTAAAATCTCTAGACCTAAGCTTGATGTCATAGGTAAAAGGTACTTTACAACAGAATCATTGATAGGAGATTTCAGTTCCATATGTGTCAGTAGGTCATGCTGTCAGATATTTTGATTTGTTTTAACTAATTGTAGGGACTAAGATGCTGGTTGAGGTTACACCACATGACACACAACGCATAACAATATCGGATATCTGAGTGGCATGTGTATGATATCAATTATTTGACCTGACAAAGGGAGTGCAGCTGCTGAAATGTGAAAGAGGACAACTAAATGAGAGGATGAGGACAGGAGAGTTTCACTACAGATTAGACTACCCGTTAACGTAATAAATATTATGGCTAAATATTAAACATTAATTTTATTGTTAACTTATAGAAATTTAGTGTGACTAATTTTAGTCATTTGTGAGTGTCTGTGCTGTATGTCAATAGAATGGAGTCTGAAATCAAGCGAATTAAAGCTGAACTGCAAAGCAGTCGCAACACTGAACAGGAACTGCGCTGTCAGATCAACAGTTTGACAACTACTGACCGAGTGAATAAGAACGAAGTCTACCAGCTACGCCAGGACAACGAAAGTCTACAGACCAAGTAAGCTGACTTAACCGTTTTAATTCCTTCTGTCTTACGAATTTGCTATTGTGGACTTCTTTCCTTGAAATACGGCATGGGAGTACAAGGAAAACAAAGTTAAAGTAACCAGTGAACTGAGTTTCCCATTGTGTAATGTATAAGCCAACAAAGCTATACTATACTTCTAAGCATACAGGGAGTTGTTTGAACAGGTCTGGTTGGTTGGCCTAGTGTTTCACAAAAATATATGATAGGAGGAATTGGTTGCAGAATGAAAAGCTGCAGATGAAAAATGGCTTGGATTTGACCGATGAGGTGCTAGGAATTTTTTTGCAAGGTAGGTGGTTGAGTGTATGATAAGTTAGGCATGTAGAAGTGTACAGTATTGGCCTTTCATCAGGTTCTGTGGAATTCAAATCTTGGCACATCATGTTGTTGTAACTGATCTGCAAAAAATATTTTCCAGTTGCTAGGCCCTTATCAGTGATCTTGAACTGGACGATAAATTTTCCTGAGGACTGGCCTCTGTGGAACATTATTGAAGCATGTAAGAATTATGTATACACTTGGCATTATGTCCTCATTAATGTGGTCTTTTTCTTTGCTACTGTGTGCAGTAAAGGTGGAATTAGTAGTGTAAAGCATCCAGTTGAGACATTCTCCAGAGCTACACAAACATCATTCACATACAGACTGCTCTGTTAGAACTTTAGTATCTGTTAGGATATTGAGAAGTGTTTTATGGGGCTTTTAACACTTTAATGACGAGAGTGTACTTAAAGCAAGTGGGAAACCAATGCAGCTCGTTGTTAAAGTGTTAAAAAGCTATAGAATTTCCAAATATGTGCATACATAAAGTAAATGTGTTATATAGATTACACAATTTGGTCACAAGTCGACAACAAGACAAGCAGACTGCGCAGGGTCTAGAACGCAAGCTACAGGAAGAAAAGAAGCAGAGAGCTAGCTTCGAGCAACAGCTTGCCAGCGAGAAGAAGAAGAAGGCTGATGAGGCTGCGAAACAATTAACTCCTCCTCCAGTCAAGTAGGGCATCATTTGAATTTTATTTTTCACATCTGTGATCGATGACCATTGTGTGCAGAAGAAAGTCTCATTCAAAAGGCTTCAAATTACCAACTAATTTTGTTTCACTGAATAGAATAAATAGCAAGACCTCCTTAAGTAGCAGAATTTAATTATAGTATGGGTAGGATCGTTGTATTTCCTTTCAGTATATGTGTATATATATACACGGTGAACGGAAAAAAACCGAACCTCTCCTATTGATGCAATAATTTATGTAATAATTTGTACATTTTAATGAAACATGGAGAAACTTCAGTTTAGAGGAAATGAATCAGATAACTATCATTTGTTAGTATAATGTGTGTTCAAAATTCCCTCCTTTGGCTTCCACACACGCACAAAGACGTTGAATGTTTTCGTTACTTCTCGCAGTACGAGGTCTACCGCTGCCCGCTTGACGCTTGCAGGAACCAGTTCTATCAATCTTACGCAGAAGTTCGCTTAGTCCACCAAGTGTCCATGTTTTATCAGGAAATTCCCTAAGAAAACGTTTTGCACTGTAATTCTGATTCTGGCGTAAATATTGTATTACTATTCTGTCCTCTTCACTGAACGCCATTTTGTCACGGATTCTTATTACAAATGACGTCACGGTGACGTCAGTTTTTAACTGGTATAGCGCATAATTATAAAATATAGTTAAGTCTATTGTGGGGAATAAAATAGTTTACATTTTTGGTGTTAATTTCTCTTTTTTGTAGAGGTTCGGTTTTTTCCCGTTCACCATGTATATATATATATGTATTTATTTATTTTTCTATGTCTG
Organism: Aporrectodea caliginosa; assembly: GCA_020284085.1. NCBI lineage: Eukaryota > Metazoa > Annelida > Clitellata > Crassiclitellata > Lumbricidae > Aporrectodea > Aporrectodea caliginosa. Next base: position 1,487,407 of record JACEVL010000155.1, on the reverse strand, counting down.
TTTATATGTGCTCTATGGTTTGCGGCTTTGTAGTGCACTGTTAAGAGCTGTAGAAATGTTTGAGCTTGTGTGACTTGGAAGTGTTGATCGTTTAAACCAGTGTTGAGCTATGAGCAGTCCATAACCCATTTATATGTATCCCTATGGAAAGTCACTGAAGTAATATATCAGTTAAATGTATGTGTTTACAAATTACAATTACCGGTACTAGTTCTTAAAATTCTGTTTTGATTCATAATTTAACATTTGAAAATGCTTAATTAAAGAGTCACAGTAAAATCCATGCATGAGTATGACTTCTGGAAAGTAAAAGGAATTAAAAGATGATTGTGGTATTTGATGAGTGCCAATAAATCAGAAAACTGTTTTTAATATAAGCTATAAAGTAAATGCAATTATAGCAAGCTATAAAGTGAATGTGATTATAGCAAGGTATGCAGTAAATGTAATTTAAATGTTGCCAAGAAATTGTGCAAAGAAAAACTTGTCAGGAGGTGAGCAAGATAGACAGAATTGTCAAAATGTAAGTTTGCACGAGTAACGAATTACTTGTTCACTTCAAATTATGTGAAAACTGACAAGGCACTATTCAAACATGCCTTTATTGGTTTAGCAGTTATAGTCAGAGCATTTAGGTAGAAGTAATATTAATTTTACATAATAAAGAGTTTAGAGAGTTCCACTTTTGTTAATTTTAACTGTGAGTTGATGGTGTGTGCTTTAGGTACAAGTGACCTTTATGGGATTATGTATTGGTCTTGATGTAATATATGATTGAAATTGTGACTAGTACTCTTGTAAGGATAAATTCACTAAAATAATATTTGTAGAACTTTTCTGTGTATTTATTTATGATGGTTGTTAAGGAAGTATAAAACACAATATTTTAAATGAAGAATTTCGTATAATACAATACTAGAGCTTGCTAAATTAGGAGTTGTTTGCTGAATTTAAAGACCCACATGTTGAACTGTTGGTATGAGTTATGTTTCTGACTATTTTCTTTAGAAGTAAATGCTTTCATTTGAATTAACCTTTGAGACTGGTCCTAATTATCTCAAACTTCTGTCTGACGGAACATTTATACTAATGCTTCATATAATCACATTCCAGGTTGAAGGGCCCGCTTCTATGTGGCGGGCCCTTCAACCTGGAATGGGCTCCCGCTGGTCACTCTGCCTCATTTCTCAGTTCTCTTAAGACTGTCCTGTTCGACCGGGGTTGGGCTGGGAGCGCTTCTGAGTAGGCATCCTTGAAGGGGCGCTATATAAATTTTCTGAAATAAATAAATAAATAAATAAAGGGATCAAGTCATTTGACGTAATGTTGTCTTGCAGGAATGAATGTACAGACGCATGTAAATGTTGTCTTGCAGGAATGAATGTACAGACGCATGTAAGAGTCGACAGATGGAGCTCGAAGGTGAACTCAAACAGATCTGCTGGGAAATGCAACGACGAGATGAGCAGCTGCACCAGCTAGAACGTGAAACACAGGTCTGAGTGCCAAACCAGCAGATTTGTTCCTATTATTATAGGCATTGTCATTTGTTCTTTGAGCTGTTGTAACTCATGGATAGAGCTCCAGCAACACTGTGTTGTTATTGAGCATACAGTGTCTAGCCGGTTTAAGGCCAGAGTTTCACTTACCTTAGGTGTATGTTTGGTAACTGAGGAAAATCTCACAAAGTGAGCACTTTATTTGGTGTGTTTGTGCTGATCTTCATACCTAAATTTTTTTCATTTGAGAGGCTCTAGTATCAATTGTTCCCATTTTTAAGAACCTGAAATGGTTTCGATTCTGTGAATTTTATTATGTTTGTTCTCTATGCAGTCTTGAAAAGCAGTTTTAGAAAGATGCCAATTTGACGAGGGAATTTTACTTGACATCAGAAAAAATATTCCAGAAACTAATCAAATCCGATGAAAATTTATGCGAAGTGCTAGAATGACAAAGTTGCTGATTTCTAACATGTAGACCTTTCACTTCCTGAAGTTTGACCAGTGTGAAGCCTAGTGAGATTGGTTATCAATTCTCAAGCCATGCAGGTTATAGGGTGATGGCTCAAGGGCCTACGAAGAGGAAGTGAGTCCCTCCTCAAGTCACACAATGCATGGGAGACCATATGAGACGATTTTATGTAAACTGATGGCCAGGAATTGAAATCCATTTGTAATAGGAGAACCAACTTTATTGCTCAAAATTATTGAAAGGCTTGTACCATCTGAGAATTGGCTCACATTAATGGCAGTAAGAATAAGTGATTCTGTAGCGTTACTTAGTGACTTGTAGCGAGTGACGATGGATGATACATGTTTGATAGATGCTTCGTCAGTACAAAGAGTCGCAGAATGAGTCGGAAGTCTTGATGTCAGCACTGATGGCCATGAGAGAAAAGAATGCTCACCTGGAGAACAACCTCAGTGCTGAAACTCGCCTCAAGATGGACCTATTCTCGGCTCTTGGTGATGCCAAACGACAGATAGAAATACAACGCAGTAAGCATCGTCATAAGTTATATTTTCATACCTTTCTCTGGTTCTGGTCTCTGTGCATTCCTATTGAAATTGTTTAATTCTATGTAATTTTTAATTGCTCAGTTTGCTACTGTTGGCAAGCATAATGATATATGCATTATCATGAATTCAATAAAGGCAATAAAACGCAGTATGTTAATAAAATTGCCCATTCATATGCCATTTGCACCTCAAAGGACAGGATAGATGTTATAACTCATGGATAGATAAACGAATATGATGATGATGATGAACTGGTCATAACATTTATCCATCATGTAGTAAAGTTTTAGATGCATTGATTGGAGTAGCGTACCATCTTTTGCTTAGAAGTACATGCTTATCAGCCATCTCATTGTATGATGATATTATCTCAGTATGCTGATTCTCTACAGTAAAGTAAAGGCTGGCTATCATTACTGTAATATACTAGCTGGATCATTCTAAGTACGGTAAGGCTGCCATCAGTTCAACTCCACAATCAGTGTCTCCAGGGCTAGGATCTGTCTTTTTAAGACTGTGCATGATCGTCGATTCAAGACAACCTTCAGTTGCGCCAACGTTACACTGAATGAGTTTTGCAAGATCAGTCACTCAAGGTGACTTCGGTGCTACTATAAAGCATCGCAATACAACTGTTATCAGTCACTTCAAGGCTGCAAGCTGTTATTCCAAAGGTATGGTGAGGCTGATCAGTCATTCTAAGGCTAGCTGCAAGAATGAATGTAAAGAGAGGCTTCCATCATTCTCTGTAATTGATGTCACTACAAGACTGGAATTAGTTGTTTCTGATTTATGCTACCTGGACGCAAGTCAGTTTAAAGCTCTTTTGTAGTAGAATTTTATTTGATTGCAGTGGCAGTGTAGTTTTATAACAAGTACAATTGTCTGTTTTCTTGTTCTACTCTTCATAGGTCTACTGATTCAGAAAGACGCAGAAATTGCCGATCTGAAAACCAAGGTTGCTGAAGTGATGGCGCTGGTTCCTTCGACTTCTGGCTTCGGCAGCATCTGCACCGATTCCCTGCCGCATTTCTCGGCAGCTTTCACATCTCAAAATCCGACAGCATCAAGCGTTGTGCTGACCAAGTCGAATCTGAATCCGAACGCATCCGACTACCAACCCAAAGTTTCCATGTGAAGATTGGGCTGGACTGGAAGGATCTTCCCCATGACTAACTCTTTATGTGACACACACATACACATACACGTCCACAAGAACAGAAGTATCGGATGATGCTCTGTGTGGTCTAGCATTTAACTTTGTTGGTTTAAAATAATAAGCAGCTGAAGCAGAATCTGTGTTCTAACTACTAGTTTTAACAAGTTTTTAGAAATTGACCATTACACTTAACATAGCTGCACAGTGCACAAGTCTCACTCCCCACACCTAGTAGCAGAGGTAACTGAGATAAATTACGGTAATGGTGCCCTTGATGCTTCTGCCAGCGTACCTAATATGGGTAGGAGCTAACTGCAATCAAAGACAAGATGACGACAATTGCATACCCATACCTTTGGCAGTCCAGTGCAGGCAAACTTGACTCTTTCAAATAATGTCTGGAAAGTTGAAACAGTAGGTGTTAATTTGTCTATAACCAGATGGTAATGTGGCCTTTCAAAGGAATTGGACAAATTGTCTGATTACAGGCTACAGTGCATGCAAGTGCATTCACATCAGATGGCTTAAAGCTTTCTAGCAGCAATAAGACTTGCTTAATTGTGAAGCTTACCATTTTTCAGTATGGCCCTTGATCCGTCCTTGCTGAGCTGAGTATTGTTTACACTGAATTGTTAAACGCAGTGGCGTAAGTAAGTAAGTAAGAATGTTCTTTATTGAACGCAAGCAAACGCTCAGCGCTTTACATACAAAGTCAGAAATAATTTATGTACAAAGAAATTAGAGGAAAATTAAGTCAACTAGAAAACATGTCTAACTGTACAACATCCTAGCTAAGAAGCCACGCCTGGTAAGGGAATCAAATCTAGGGAGAACACGGTTATGTGAGCGTGGGCGCAGGTCATGACCAGTGCAATTGACCGAGGGGAGAAGGTCGTGAAGGGTGTGGCTAGTATTTGTTAAGATGTTTCTAAAGAGGTTTATATTATCAGCTTTTTTGCAAAGCTCCTCAAAGGTGGGGACAGATTTAGGTAGGAAACCAAGGCGTACCAACTTGTGGACCAGAGCGCTCAGAGAGTCAAGTTCCTGCTTACTGGCAAAGCCCCACCATACTTGGGAACAGTATAGCATGCGGTTGATAGTGGTAGCCCTGACCACATCATGAAGCCTGACCCCGAAAGCCCATGTGAGATCAAAATACGATGGGCATAAAGAGATTGCTTGGCCCGAATGCAAAGTCTTTGAACATATGGGGAAAAACCGAACTTTTCGGTAATCTCAATGCCCAGTATATTCAATGGCACAACCCTTTTAATGCCAGGCAGGACTGGAGGGGCCTGTATAAGATTCACTTTTGGTTTGGTAAATACAATCCCACAGGATTTTGAGTGGTTCAGGTGGAGATTACATTTACGAGCCCAGGTACTAATATGATCTAATTCTGCATCTGTAGTGGAGATGTTAGAAGCCAAGATCACAAGAATGCAGTCATCAGCATACTTGAAAATACGATTTAAAGCTATATAGAGGTTTTAGGCCGGAGATGGCAACCAGGAATTAAGTTTGCAGGACCCATGCCAGAACCCTGAATTATGCTGGCATTGATTTCAGCCAAGGCAGATAAAAGTCCACGGAACTTGGTGCAATGACTACGATTTCTCAGGAGGGAGATAATCCAGTTGAATATATTAGTTAGGATAGGCAGAGAGGTCAATAATTGTTCAGCCAAGTATGAGTGTCTGATCGTATCAAAGGCCTTAGAGAAATCTAGAGAAATAACACGGACATAGGGTTCAGAATTAAGTGAGCTGAGAATGAAGTCAGAAATGGCTATAAGAGCGGCAGAGGTAGAACCAGATGGCCTGAAGGCGAATTGGTCAGCAAATGGACGATTCAGTTCGTGATTAGTGAGGATGGGATAGATATATAGGCGCACTACAAGTTTTTCTAACAATCTGCATAATACCGGCGTGATGGAAATGGGTCAGTAGAACTTTATAAATTTCCGAGCTTACGATTATTTCCACTGGCGTTGATAGAGATTGCTTACTTAAATTTGCGTTGATGAAAACTGCTTACTTACTAATAAGTTAAACTTGCGCAACAACGTACCGGAAGTCATTGACGTAAGTCTGCACGTCGCGATATTAAGAGGTCGTTGCTCGTTAGTTGCGATAGTGTTTTGCAACGATTTTAAAGGGAGCTTTTTGTAGAATATCCAAAATGAAGTCTCGGTTTACAACATTTGACATTAAAGCGATTGTCCATGAATTACAACAAAGGTATAAAGCGTGAATTTAGAACGTCCGGTGGCAAACTTATAGTATTGCTGGCTGAAGGATTATATAGTATCTTTGGGCAAGCTGCTCGTATACGCCGTACGGTATCAGGTTTTCTAATGACGACACTAACCCTAACCCTAACTAACCGACCCTCACGACGCGTAAGGGACCCTAACCGACACTCACGACGCCAGTAAACTTACGCACTATATCCTTCAGCCCCCGATTCTCTATGCTTGCCCGTCCGATTAGCGCATCGCGTAATGGAATTTAAATATTCACAAATGATGTTTCATTCATTCATTCAGAGCATTTATATAGCGCTTCTTCAAGAACTTACGCAGGAGCACTCCCGGCCCAACCACAACTAAAGAAAAATGACTTGAGGGACTTGTAGAACCCTGCCGGATGGCTCACAAGTAAGGACCTTAAGCGGGAGGATAGCCCCTGGGTAAACTCGTAGTTTAGGTTGGTAAATTATTTTATATCGTCAAATTAAAATGGAAGCTGGATTAAGGAAAAAAATTGTTTCACTAACTCGAAGTGGGATTGATGAAACCATTTCTGTCTTTAAATAGAAGTTGGATTGATCGAAATAATTTTTACCGTAAATAGAAGCTGGATTGATGAAACTATGTTTTTGATGCAATAGAAGCTGGAATGATTAAAATAATTGTTTCCGTAAGTAGAAGCTGGACCCATGAGAATAGTTCTTTGCTTAAATAAAAGTTTCATTGATGAAAAATATTTGTTGGGTTAAATAGAAGTTGGCTAATTTTTTTCATGAAATGGAAGCTGGATTGATTAAAACAAATTTTCGATGAAATGGAAGCGGGATTGACGATAGTTATCATGGACATAGGTAGATTGCTTACTTACCAACATGAAGTTCGGTATTGAAGATATTCAAATAATTTACCAACCTAAAGTACGGGATTACCTAGCCCCTGTTTATAGCTTCACGGCGTAATGATAGAAGTGTGCGTCACTGATAGTAATTGTTCACCCAGAACTCCATCTAGTCGCCCCAGGACCCCATGGAGAAGGCACGCAAAAGGTTTGGTATTACTTCAGGTCGTTCAGCGCCACTATGCACCATTAGGCAGAAGCGCATTTCTGGCGTTGTTGATATTAATAAATCTATGTTGCCCGATTCACAGAAAATCTAGACTACACTGATTTGCATTTCTAAAAGTTGGAATTCAGACTTATCACAAGAGCAATATCAGGAGATGGCTTTTACATTTACGTAAACAACATTTTGAAAAAGGTGTGAATTTTTACCGGAAATATGCAAAATTCAGTGATCGCTGCTACTAGAAGTGAATGAGTTAGGGCAATCATATATATACTTTAGTGGTATAGGTTTCCATCAGTCAGATGGCGACTGATCACCATAATAAGCAATATGGCCATCCCAGACATGGATGGAATAAAGCGCTGCCAGTTTACACAGTCCACTACTTCTGCTCAAGTAAGTATAGTAATGAGTAACAAATTAATGGTGTTCATGGCATAGTAGGAAATGCGGACCCGAATGCTTTTTATCCATCTAGTTTAACTTACGGAAATCTTGAATATATGTAACTATGTAACTATGTTTGAGAGGCACAAGAGATCATATTGCAAACCTGAGATGGATAATGGAAAGACAGAGGGAATTTGGACAAGAGGTCCACCTATGTTTTATAGACTACAGCAAGGCATTTGATTGTGTAAACCACGATCTCATGTGGAAGACTTTGAGAGAAATGGGAATACCTGTGCACCTGATAACTCTCCTCAGGAACTTATATTCCGACCAGATAGCAGTGGTGAGGACGGAACACGGAGAAACAGCAAGTTTTCAAATAAAGAAGGGAGTAAGACAGGGATGTATACTATCACCGTACCTGTTCATTCTATATGCAGAAAGGATTATGAGAGAGGCAGGATTTGATGACGAGGCGGAAGGAGTGAGGATAGCTGGAAAGGTTGTCAACAACTTAAGGTATGCGGATGATACAACACTGTTGGCGGGGAAAAAGGAAGTACTGAAAAACAACATCAGGAAACTAAGGCTTGAAAGTGAGAAAGCAGGATTGTACTTCAACATAAAAAGACTAAAATTATGACCACAGAGAGCTGGAGAAGCTTCGAAGTAGACGGAGAAGAGATTGAGGTGGTATCGAGCTTCTGTTTCCTGGGAGCTACAATAGATAGGGAGGGGGATGCGAGAGAGAGATACGCCGAAGAATTACTCTGGGAAAAGGAGCAATGCAGGGATTGGAAAAGATATGGAAGGATAAAGCGGTGAGCCTGGAAACGAAAACAAGAATTGTTAAAGCAATGATAATACCAGTGGTGCTGTACGGGTGCGAGGCATGGACAAAAACCAAAGCACTAGAGAAGAAAATCGAAGCATGCGAAATGTGGATTTGGAGGAAAATGCTGAGGGTCCTCTGGACTGAGAAGAAAACAAATGAACATATACTGGAAGAGATAGGACACTTAAGAGGAGAGATGACATTGAGACAAAGAGCGGCGAGACAAAAAGTGATGTATTTTGGCCATGTGATGCGGGCGGACGGCATGGAAAAGGAGATGATGCTGGCGTGTGGGGAGGGAAGACGAGGAAGAGGACGACCAAGAAAGAGATGGATGGAGGAGATACACGAGACGATGATGATGAACATTTCGGAGCTGAGAGAGGCGACGAGAGATCGGAACACATGGAGAAGGCTGACTATGACGGTCGCTAGGATTCAGCGAATCGACGGCACAAGGTGACAAGGTGAACTATGTTTGAGCCACAGGCTAAAAGTCAAATCTTGCGACGACTCATTCGATCACTTACAATCATTCAATCGTCCTGAAACTTGGCAGATAGACTCTCCCTCGCAGACACTTCATTCTATAAAAATTTCAGCTCCCCCTAAAAAGGCTAGCTTATAGAATCGGGGACTAAACTTTTCGAATCGGGGACTCAAATTTTCCGATACGCAGCGTTGCCATTGGCCGCAACAAAAACGGGCGCGCTGCCTGATTAAACGCACGCTATGACGTAAAATGAACGCGGACTATATATTTGTAGAGGTAACTGCTTCATAAGACGCATTATAGGATACTAGATGGATATAGTAAAAACTTTGTTTTTACGGGCTGTATTTTATTTTAAACCCGGGTTTACAGGTCTGGTGGCAGTAAAAACCCAGGTTCCCAGGTTTTGGAGTAATCTCTCATGTGAGTCAGCACTTTTGTAGTGATGGGCATGGAAACAAATAAAGGATTATCTGTTATAGACTTGTAGAGAAATGGAGCAGTGCAAGAATTTTGCCTGTACAACTATGTAGGCAACTGGAAATTGCTCTGTAATAAAGTCATTGCACTGTATATGCAAATTAGTTTATTTCTGGTTCCAGCTATTTGGTCAGCAGACAGGTGACCAAATGAAGGACTACCCTCCTCAGACCTCTACTGTATTTATGCCTCAGTGCCTTTAATTGATAATTCTTTGTTATTTGGTTTATTGGACATACATTTTCTGTTAGCAGTTTGTAACAGCTGTGGATGCTATTGGTTGACAAAGTTTAAAGAAAACTGATTTGCTTTTTGCAATGATTTTTCAGGCTGGCAGGTCTCAGAGTTGTAAATGTTTATGACATCGATACAAAAACCTATCTCATTAAATTGGCAAAGTAAGTTGGCTCTTGCTATTTCATAATGTTTTTGTATTTGTTCTATATAAATAAAATGTATCGGTTTGTTTAAAACCAAAACTATGAATTATACCTCAGGAACTGTGAAGAGCAGTAGCATTGAAGCACTAGATCAAATTCTGCTGTTTCATTCTTATTATTTAAAATTTGAAATGAAACTGTAATTGTGGATAATTGTTGTTGGGAGAGCTAGTAAGTAGGCTTTATCATAAACTGCCATCTGGTAAAGTACCTAGTTGTAATAATTATCAGGTTCTTGTGAGCAGTTTAGCATCTAGAGAATTTTCATAGAGTGATGCAAGGCACATGAGTTTTTTTAATATTAAGCATTGCATTAGGTTTCAGGTCATTAGACAGAATTGGTAAACAATGGGGTGTTTGCATCTCATTAAGGGTATTTTGATATTACTCATTTCTCTTCTATCAGAGGTGTTATCTATGCTAGCCTATATATGATGCTAAGTGTCATTAAGAATAGAAATTTCATCAGTAAGCAAAGCAAAGTAGAAGAGTCACTGGTGATAGGCTCATGAACACTTGGAGCCCAGACTAGTGATTTGTGCAGTTCTATGATTTTATGTATTTGTTATGACTGCTTATTGTTACTTTTTAGGACAGATGAGAAGGCAGTTCTGCTATTGGAATCTGGAATACGTCTTCATACTACAGAGTTCGAATGGCCAAAGAATGTCATGCCTTCAGGATTTGCCATGAAGGTGTGCTTTGAGTACTAAGATAAAATGCTGTGTGCGATGCAAGTCAGGTTTTAGAAGAATTTAAATGAAAATATGATAGTTAGCCAGTTCAAATTTGCATTTCTGGAAAGCGCTTAAGAAGGCTTGCTGGTATCTGTTACAATTACTGGCTATTTGCTAAGTGTTGGAAAAATGGTACTACACTGTGTTTCATGTGTTATAAAGTTTAAATTTTGATGTTTTGGAAAAAGCTGTGCAAGTGGGTCCATTTTTACCAGTTGGCTGACTAGCTGTTCTCCTGTCACATGTTTTTTGAATGATCATCATGCAGACACATTACACAGCTGGAACATGTTTGAATGGCATAAATCATGTTTTAATACTTTACCTTGCAAATACTAGCTAAAGTCTTTAACAGTTTGCCTTGCTGTTTTCATTGTATGTAATCGCTCCATGTTGAATCTTTCGATTTTCAGATGAGGAAACACTTGAAAGGTCGACGATTGGAGAAGGTTGAACAGCTTGGGGTTGATCGTATTGTGGACTTGCAGTTTGGATCATCTGAAGCTGCTTATCACGTTATTCTAGAACTTTATGACAGGGTTTGCTGTCTTTCTAACTTTTTATTGTAAATTGTCTCTTTAATACTTAGAACTTGAAAACTAAACTTTGCAACAGGTAGGGGGGCTAGGCTCCAGTGGACAACTAATTTAACATTGAAAACGATTAAACATTCGGAAAGGCATGAAGCAGGTGAACATGATCTCATGCCCATCTGGAAGGAAATGCTTAGGGGTCACTGCATAATTACGTAACTCCAAAAATGACCCACCCTATAACACTTCATAACGTTTTCCTAGACCCACCCACCGACCCCAGCGTTATGTAGGTTATTTATTGTTACGAAAAATCATTTTAGATTTACTATGTGAACGTGTATATCCAGGTGAGTATCTTGAAGAAGAAGCGCAGACAGTTTGCAAAAATGACGATCTGCTGGTATTGGATCCTTCGGCGGCAGTGTATTAATAGTATAAATCAACACTAACGTAGTGTTGATTTATACTATTGCGTGGTTTTAGTTAAGTTTTAAATCAATGGCACGAAGTTTGAACTTTGATCACTTCGTGTCTAAAGTGTCATTCAATGTTACTTTAAAATTCATTTATAACTAACTTTTGGTAACAGTATTATGAAACGTTCAGCTCCACACTTGAAGCGTTACGTAATTACGCAATGACCCCTTAGACTGAATGTGGTGTGATGCCACTGAACTGTGTGTGAAAAAGATGATGCATCTATGTACGAGTTATGCTGTTTGTATTTTCGGTTGCTCGTGGAGGATCCCTTTCTGCAGATTGGAATTTATTTTATTAGTTGCTGTTTATTTCAAGGGCAACAGTCTGGCAGTCAGGATTTACTGAATTTGAGTTTAGTTTTAATCAGATGATCCTTAGGCATAGTGCTTAACTTCTCTCCGATATCTTACTTGACAATGCTGTTATTTCTATTTAGGGTAATATAATTCTTACAGACCATGAGTATACGATACTGAACATTCAGAGACCACGAACGGATGACAGTCAGGATGTACGGTTTGCTGTAAGAGAACGTTATCCTATAGAACTAGCCAAACAGCATGAAGGACCCATGACCATGAAAGGGTAAGAGATAGTGATTTGGAAAGGTTGATTCTCAACTCAAAAAACGTCTATTAATATCTTTCTTGGTAGTAAAAGAAAGCCAGTCACCTGTAGCCTAACAGTTATTGTTGTAGCTTATCTTTGAACAACATTCAGGCCACAATGATGTATCCCTTGTTAGCTGATAAAACTATTGGAGTGGATAAGTATTTATTAGAATGGAGATGGCTGTATGTTGTAGTAATTGATCAGTTATTAATATTGGTATTAATTATTAACTTCTATAGCACCAGTATCTAATGCACTTAGCATCAACTGATGGCACACAAAACTCAAGTCGCAATCAGGTCAACGTTCAGATCAGTCCATTGAGACAGAGGACATTCCGTGATGGATAAGCAATCGAAAACAGATCAGTTTTAAGTTCAGAATGAAATGACAGAAGTGACTGAGCAATACGGGCAGATATAGGAAGAGAATTCCAAATTTAATTTGTGATATATACTAACATGTCTGTGTGTTAAATATAATGGAAATGTTCTTCCTATTATGTGTTCATATGTGTTTTATAATTGGTCAGTAATGAGTATTCCTTGAATTTGCTTTTTTGCATGACTTTGCAATGTCCTGTAATTTGTTATACTTACAATCTTTTTGTTAACGGAATAGTGTGCTGTTGGCGCTAAGGAATGCAAGTCTTCTTTTGTTCATACGTATAGAAAAATATGTAATCTGGTATGCAGGAATTCATGTGGTTCCTTTAACACTGTGTGGGATTGTTGATTGATGTTTGTACATGCAGAGACACAGGTCAGCAAAAACCGAACACCATTGACAGATGATGCTTTAGTATTCTTAGTCTATTTTTAAACCAGAGCGAGAAGGAAACATGAACTACACAAAATGCTTCAGTATGGTTGATTATGACTAATTTGTGGCAAGAGTAACTTACTTATTTAATGCTGAAACAATCACATTTCCATATTTGTTGTGCAGAACACAGTATTTTATTGTAAGGAGATTTTGATTTTTGTGTGTATAGTTTGATGTCAGTTTTGACAGCTGCACAAGAAGGAGACAATTTAAAGAAAATACTCAATCCACACTTAGGTAAAGAATTTTCTTCTTGAAATTGTTGTTTCATCATCTGTTCGACACCTTTACACAGTGTCTGATGAAAACATTGTAAGTAGAAGCATATTTTTCATGTACACTGCTGTGTTTTGTTAGTATCTTTTACCCTTTTGCTAAGACTCTCATTGCTAATATAAATGTACTGATGCATATGACACTCTAAAAATTTCACTTCTCAGGCACTTTGCTTGAATGTGCATCCTCTGCCATCATTGACATTGTTGTTCTTTGTAGCTTTCTACTGTTAAATAATTGTTTCTTTTAATACAGTGTATGGCGGTTCTCTTATTGAACACAGTCTTCTCTTGGTTGGCTTAAACATTAATGCTCGACTTGGCCATGACTTCAAGATTGCAGAAGGTATGATGCACGTTGTTTTCCTAAGTTGCACTTGTTTAGATCTGTTAGTTAACTATTCTTCAGCATCTTTGCAACGCTTCTTAAAAATTGCTATATCAATATCTAGTTACTAGTGCATAATTTGATACATAATTAGGCATGTCTGAGTGTGTAATATTTAAGGGTTTTGTATCTGCAGATGTCATACATAATTCGTAGAAGATCCGTTTCATGCATTTCCAGTGTTAGAACAGGGTTTCTGACATAATGTAGTTGTGTATATGAATTTCACGTTTTATGTAATTTTAAATAACCTTTGGGAAAATTTTAAAGTTTGTCAAAATAGTACTATTTGAACAGCTTGGTATAAATATACCATTGTAAAATTTTGAACTGTTTACCTAGAATTTAAATTGGCAGTATGATGTCGCACCAATCAGAGGAGTCATTAAAAGACTATACTATAGTTGTGTAATCTGTATCTCCAAAATTTCTCATCACCACATAGAAGCCACGTCAGGGAAACCAGCTTATTCACTGGTGTTATATCAAATCAAGTCCACGATAGACAGGTTGTTTGGTCTGTTTCGGTGCCAGGTCAGAATTAGGGGCGTCAGGTCGAGGAGACTGCATGGTATTGGGGTAGAAATTGTTGATGATAGTGGTTATGCTTTTATGAAGAGATGAAGTCATCTTTTGGATGCCTTTAATCAGCCTAAGATGGTTATGAACAATGTTGATCAAGAAATTTGTCCAGTGATTAGTTATTATATTTCTGCAAACAGATGCAAGTCGTCTTTTGGAAGCTTTACACCAGGCTGAGGCAATTATGACCAACGTAAATGTAGAAACTTCTCAGGTAATAAAGAGATTCTTATCTGAAATATCTTCAATTTAGTCATTTCTATTGTATCTTTATTTATTTAAGTTTGATTCAAATTTATTTACTCCTAATATATTGACTCTTACTGTATCTGCAGTATTCAGTGATGGAGCTTATATGTGACCCGTCATCACGAAATCAGTCGCTTGTCGCAAAATGTTATTACGCAGAAAACGGCCAATTAAGTTGGAAAAGTCAAACTGGTCGAAATTGACATTAACGCATAAACAATTACAAAAATATATATTTAATTGAAATAATAAAGAGCATCTTTGCTTACACGTATCTAAATGCGTATAAAACACTTTTTACTAGGAGCCCTATATCTGTTTCGAGATGGAAATTCAGAATGTAAGTCAAAATTTCGTTATATTTGTTGAGGCATTTGAGTAGCTTACAGTTCGAGTTTTGTAGCGTGACTAGGCTCGTTTTGAAGAAGGAAATCCCCTTTTCCTGTTCTATTAATAAAACATGACCTTCTTTTATTTGCTGTGCACAGGGATTGGCCCAAAACAGGTTGGCTTATGTAAACATTTCTATACTTCACTAGCAACGCAGGTCACGTGACAAAATCTTGAACCGTGGTTGGCTGAAGGTCTGAAAGGTCGCCTTTAAACAGGGCATTCGCATGACCTAGTTGGTTAAATGTCAGGTTAATAGAGCGGGTGAACAAGCTGATTTTTTTATATCTTCCATTTTTCGCTTAATAAGCTTAATTTTCTAAATGGAGGACAATATTGCGAGTTTAATCAAATTTAATGCTAAAGGATGGGATCGATCGAAAGAGTACGAGTTTTGGCACGAATATGTGGACGTGGTATGGAAAATCGCGAGCGAGTCACGCGTGCGGCTGAAATTTAAAGCCGGTAATAACTTTTATAACTTTTTTACTTATTGAGATATCTCCACCAAATTTGGCCAGTGCATTTACAATGGGATCCGCTGAAAGGATGCCAAATTTGAGCTAAATCGGTCCAACAGAAATAGCCGTTACTAGGAAGAATATCAATAATAATATGACTTAACTTTAAACGCATTTTTCTCCAGTAACAATCTATGTAAACCGTCAGATTGAAAATTCTGTAACTTCGGTTGTATGTGAGGTATAACAAAACTGAAAACAGTTTTGAAAAGGTAAATAAACCACCTTCATGATGGTGTTAAAAACTAAAAAAAATTAATTTTGAAGTTGCGACTGGTTTTGTGATGACGGGTCACATATGTGTGGTATTCAAGTAGTACTTTCATCATCAGTAGAGCTTATACCATTTTTGAATTAATAAATTATTGAAGTTGAATTTTCTGTATAAATCAGTAGCAATAAGTGAACCTTTGTGGTCTTAAAATAAGCCATTTATATGATTGTTTGTGTCTTTGACAGGGATACATTATTCAACAGAAAGAAAAGAAGGCAGTTGCTGCTGTCGGAGAAAATGAAGTCCTAATGACGTAAATTTTAATCTTCTCTTTGTGTTGTTAATTTCTAGTTTGGTATATCACAGCTTTGCCAAGATATTGCTTTGCCAAGAATTACTTATATTGTAATTAATTTGTGAAGGTCAGATTTATTTGCATTCATCGGCTGCTTTTGCTTTTGCATATTTATTTGAATGTTGACTGTTAATCAGAGTAGTTCACTTGTTAGAAGTTTATCTCAGTTAAGATATTTGTTAATATTTACAGTATCAGTAAATTTAGATGTCTTTCATTTTTATTGATGAAGATATATTGACACATTTTGTGTAAAGAGCAATATTTTTGTGTATGTTAGGTATTCGGAATTCCATCCATTCCTCTTTAAACAGCATGAGCATCAGCCAAATGTTCCGTTTTCTTTCTTTGACCGGGTAAACAAAAACTTCACGTTTAAACCTTGCAGCATATTGGAGTATAGAGCTGTTTTTAATATTGCTTTCTTAACTGTGATGCATCTACATTCTTTTTGTGTCTGCATATTTTAATATTGAAGAGTATGTGTTTCTAACATGAGTTTTTTTGTGATAAATTTATTAATCTTCAACATAATATTTCTTCAAACTGACCGGTTCAAGCATTCTTGGCAATCCTGTGAATTTGACACTGTTGCCATGGAAGTCATTAATTTAAAGTTGACTAGTCTTGTTACTAGTATTTGAATGAGCAGATTATAATTATCAGTGCTGCTCATATTTAAAATTTACGCATGATCTCTTATTCGCACGTGGTTGTTCTTTATTGCATTGTAACAGTCTTTGTGTTTGTTTTTGTCGAAGGCGGTTGATGAATTTTTCTCGAAGATTGAAAGTCAGAAGCAGGACAGAAAGCTTATTCAACAGGTTGCAATAGCTAGAAGTTTAGTTTAGAAATCTATTTGTAGTTTAAGCTGTCTTTTCTCTCATGATTTAATTCAGTAAGTGTATGAGGGGCACTCTTTTTTGTCTTTTTGTGACTATATTCATGAAGTTCAAGTTATCCTAAGAGGCTTAGAAGAATTTGTACACTTTATAATAAAATGTATCAGATGTAAGATGCTTTTTAAATCTCTGTAGTATAGGATTTGTAGTTTTGTTTTTGTTTTGAATAACAGTTTTAATAACATTTAGTTCATTTATAGCAGGTAGTTAACACTTTAATCTATTGTGCACGCATCAAAACGTTATAAGTGAGAATTTTATATTTTAATTACCAAGCTTACCAGACATTGCTCAATTATATGAGAGCAGATAACATATCAGTAGGTTTACCTGCTTTTCAGTGCAGAAGAGTATTTCCAAGTCTTTAATTGTGTTTACGAGCTGCAGAAGAGTAGCAAAAATGGGTATTCTTAACTTAATATCTTCTTTTGTTCTTAAATCTTTGTTCGTTTTTCATCCCTTTTCCTTAGGAAAAAACTGCTCTGAAGAAGTTGGATGGTATAAAAAACGAACATGTTAAACGATTGGATGCTTTGAAAACAGAGCAAGAATTGGACACCAGAAAAGCAAAATTTATTGAAATGAATCTCCCAATGGTTAGTATTAATATAAAGTGTACAAGTGTATGTCAGAGGCAGTTGTTGTACCATAAATACTGGGAATGAATGTTTGAAGAAAGAGCTTATGCTGAAAAGTGAGTGGAACATTGATACAAAATAACATACACATATACGTAAATACATATGTACTGGTCACTTGCATACATACATGGTACATGCATATATGCGTATTACATAACCTGATGTAATGACTTTTTTGCTGGTGGTTGTTGACTGTTAGGTTGATCGAGCAATAACCGTGATTCGCAGTGCACTGGCAAATCAGATTGATTGGCCAGAGATTGAACAGATGATTGAAGAGGCCACTCAGCAGGGTGACATTGTAGCAAGTAGCATCAAGTCTCTCAAACTGGATACCAATCACTTCACAATGCTGCTGAAGTTAGTATAGTAAAAAGGCAACTATTTTAAAGTGTCTAACTGTAAACATTACATTGTGTTTTGAAAGTTTATTACAAGCAAAGCAAGGACAGAGTTGTGTCTGTGAGCTGATGATGGGCACAGTCAACAGGGAAATTCTTTATTATAAGTGTGCCCAGAATTTGGCTAAGTGCCAGTACAAACATTTCAGCATGCTAAATGGGTCAAATCAGCAGTACTAGATCATGATGTTTACTTAATCCAGTCCCAAAATCCTGTTTAAAGTTTAGTTATGAATTTTTTAGTTTAATTTTTCTGACTTGTTTTGGCTATTGTGCAAGTCTTTCAGTAGGCTTAGTGTTAGGAATGTGATTTGTCAGTGAAACTTTAACACTGCCATACTGATAGGTTGCATTCCCAAATGTGGGTAAGAAGGACGGTGATACTTATCTTTGCTATAACATGTGAGCTGAACAGAAACTATCTAACTTCATATTTGTCAATCTGGCTGCTTTGTGAATCTGAAGTGTGTCCAATTTTGACTTAATGGCCATCTGCTTTAGCACACTAAGATATTACATTGTATTACAGACTGACCATCTAGGCGTTAAGGTCAGTTAGCCTTTAGTGGATTTGCACATTGATATTGGTGCACCATTAATTCATTGTATTGTATTGTATATCTCAATTTATATAGCGCCTCTTGCAGTGCACACCAATCAGATTTTACATGATTTTAATTTGGCTACAACTAGATGCTGTTGTGTTTGATATGTTAAAATTTATGTTTTCAGTGTAGTTATCTTAAAACTGAACTCATGTCTTCTAGGTTGGACTTTTTGTAATGAATTGAAATGTTAATGACAAGATTTGCTATGAAGTTATTCTTGAGTAGCAATGCTGTGACTTGGGGCTGCAAAATTTAGATATACTTCTTGTTTCGTCATCTTCTGAGAAATTTCTGTTATTCAACAGAGTTCCAACAGATTCTGATGAGGAATCTGATGACGAGGATTCACACGAAGCTTTGAAACCTCTGAAAGTCGATATAGATCTGGGTCTGTCAGCTTATGCCAATGCAAGAAAGTAAGGCTCCTTATGATGCAGTTTATAGGTTTAAGAAATATCAGAGGTTTTATTTCTATGATGCTTTCAGTCATCGATGCCCATTATGTATTTTGGCTATATTTTGCAGCACATTATATTTTTCTTACGGTATTTTTGTTTGTAATTAGGATAGAAATTATTTTAAAAAATGAAATGGGCTCGAAGACATCATCTTTTAAGCACTTTGTTGTTCTTTGTTTTACAAATTACAATAATAAATGGAGGAGATTAAATATTTATCTATTCAAAAGATTTAATTTTTCTATAATAATCAGTGGAGTAGGTTAAAGATTTGCTTTAGCTACACAAACTTAGTTGACTACTTTATAGAAATAATTCTGAAAGTAAGCAGTAATTGTTGTGACTATTAATGAATTTGTTGGGGGCACATACATATCCGTGAATGTTTGTGGTTGTTCTTTAGGTATTATGACATGAAGCGACATGCAGCCGTGAAAGAACAGAAGACAGTAGATGCGACTGAGAAAGTAAGAATGATCGCACTCTCAAACATTACCGGTACTTAGTTGCAAAGTAAAACGTATTTACAAATGATGATGCAGTTCTGTAGCATGAGAGACTTTTGTGCTTACATGTCATAATATCTTGGATATGTGTCACAGCTGACAAGGCAACAGTATAAGCTGTTCTTGACACTGGTGACCACCAACTATGTTTTTCTAGACTCAGTTGTAGCCTTGGTGTCTTTGGGAATGCCATAAACTGGCTTAATACCTATTTTTGCAATCAATCTTGGCAAGTGGGCATTTGCTCAGTCTGAACCTTCTCTGTGCTCTGCCTCAAAACTCACTGTTTCTTCCTGGCTTTCAAATATCGGACCATCTAACTGCTTTTTGCCTGGTGAGTGATAACCTCAGCTCAGATTCACATTTCTGTGTGACTTTGTGCATATAAAAATGTGCTTAACAATGATAAAGATAATAATTTTTCACAGTTTTCAGAATTTGATATTTGTGTTTTAAGTTGAAAAGAAGAAGGATAATGATGCAACTTTTCATAGTGACAGATTGTACTAAAGTTGACCACTTATGAAGAGGTTAAATAATATTAAGAGGTAATCTTTAGTGGCATATTCCAGTTTGTAAATTGTTGTACTATGCAGAATACATATTCCAAATCCTGTGCTGTGTCAGTTTCTTGTAAATTCTGGGCGGGCCTGTGGCCTGCCTAAGACTTGTTAGCAGGCTGCTTGCGGCCTCTTAGGCTGCAGTTTGCTCATGGCTGGTCTAAAGAAAATGTTGCTAATCAATGCAACTTCTTTGTAGGCTATGAAGTCTGCTGAGAGAAAAACAAAACTGACGCTGAAAGAAGTTCGAATGGTGGCGACAATAAATAAAGCCAGAAAAACATTTTGGTAAGAATGTTTATTCTGCATTTTTATCTCTTAAAAACTGCCTTCAATTGATCAGCAAATGAAGTTAGTAGAAGCTGCAATAGTGGCATAATTCTTTTCAAGTTACAAGCCCTGAACTTAAAAAGTGACGAGAGTATATTTTTGGATTGCGGTAGCTTTTCAAATTTGCTGCTGCCTCACAGTTTCATTAGCTCTGGATATATACTGCTTACTTGGGTTGTATTTTATGGCCTCTTCTGAAACCAGAAAGCCTAAAAGTGAAAGAGTGTATTCCATTAAAAGGGGTAGAAGAGATCAATCAATCAATGCTTTATTGCTCACCGAAGAAAACACAATCACGTAATCACAGACAATGTAAACAGAAATAAACATGCAGTGAACAATGGGAAACCCCGAAAGAACGAACCGTTCCGCTAACAGGGGTCGCCCAATTTCAATCGTAATGCAACCAATGGAGTAAATCATAAATAACAATTTCGTGAGTAAACATCAAATAGCAGTATCCTAACTTGGTATACCAAAACATCAGTGAACAAAGCAAATATACTTAAATAAACAATGGCTAATAACAAAATAACTGCAACACAGGGCATGGTGCTCTAAAGACACTGAGAGTTCAGTAGGTATGATTTTAGTTTATTTTTAAACTGATGCAGCGTTGACACCTTTTTTAGATCTGTCGGTAACATATTCCAAAAGATAGGACCATAAATTCTTATACTGTGTTGCCTAATCGTGGTGTTTGTGCTAATTTGGTGATACTTATTAGAGGACCGTGTATGATGACTATGAATTTCTGAGTTTTTACTAAACCATCGATTGAAACCGCTTGGTAATAAGCGCATGTGGAACCTACACATAAATTCGCCCACTTGAAGCTTATTGATATTTTCAAAATGCAATACTCCCAGACTTATAAATAAATTTTGTGTGTGGGCTCTATAGGGTACGTTACATATGATGCGTATAATGCGTTTCTGAAGGGTTGTCAAACAGGCCAATCTGGTACAATATGTAGATGCCCAAATAAGGTTGCAATATGAGAGATAAGGATGGATTAGTGAATAGTATAAATTTAAGAGTATGTTTTTAGGAAGATCAAATGAATTTTCATGAAATATGAACTCTGGTTCAGGTATATGAATCTGGGTGTGATTCGGACAAGTTGGCCAAAATATCCTTGATCACACAAATATCTGGTTACTTTATCATCACTTTGTCATTCATTGGTAGCTGCAAAAATTGCAGTGGTATAATTTGTCACCAATTTTCAAAGTTTTCTTATGGGATTTATGATGATTCAAAATGTTGTTTATATAAAATGAAAACAATGTTCATGTTGATACTGGGCTGCCAGCTTGTATCCTGGCTTTAAATGTGCTAGAAAGAATTTGATTTATACTTTTGAATGACAGCACATGAAATTCTGTAGAATTGTCTTTGAAAACTAGAAGTACCAGATTTTTAAAGGAATTCCAGGTGGTCTAGGGTACATTTGGAAGCCAATGTTTTTCTGATATTTAAGTCTGTGTGGAGGTCTGTGCTATATATCTGTGTTTTGTATGTCTTTGAAGGTTTGAGAAGTTTCTCTGGTTTATCAGTTCCGAAAACTATATTGTGATTGGAGGGCGAGACCAACAACAGAATGAGATCATTGTTAAGCGATATCTTAAACCTGGTATGTTATTTTGTGATTTAAACAGCAGATTGATTCTTGGAAATCATATTGTTAAGATAGACCAACATTGATTTGAGCCTGGTTCTTATGGTTTCTTAAATAATCTCACAATGATTTTATTGTTTAATAGATTAATCTTGGGTACGGTACTATATGTTAGTTAACTTTATTGTGGTATAGTAATTTAAGCCACTCAGTTGTTGTTGGATACCATTTCTTTGCAGAAAATAAAGCAGCAACATGTGAGTTTGATACAGATATGTAATAAAATCCAATCTTATCAGACTTAGGCCAGTTGATGAGTCTCAGAGAGTCAGTCAGATGAAAAGTCGAGCAAAACCAGCAGTCTACAAATTGTTAAATTGTAATTACAGAAGTAATGATTTATAAATCACTGCAGGTATCAAGCTGCTAGTAGATTGTATTGTCAGTACCAGTGCCAAAATAGATTTCGGCGAAGAATATGTTTACATTTTTTTGCAAATGCCAGTAAGCGTGGTGCATGTAGTTTTGCTGTTAATGGTATGTGACAGTTAACGTATAATCTGCTTTTATTAATAATAATTACCTCTTACTTTATCTTGTACTGTATGGTAATTTGTTTAATCAGATATAACAGTTGTGTGTTTAAATTCTAGGTGATCTCTATGTGCATGCTGACCTTCACGGAGCCAGTAGTGTTGTCATAAAAAATCCATCAAGTAAGGCTTTACTGTCCAAACTTAAGAAATCAGCATTTTCATAATGTTTATTGTTATCTAAGCCTTGTGGATATAATTATAAATATTTGAATTTTACCTAATTATTTGTATCTTATTAGCCACTTATAGTTTTTGATTATGTTATTAAAATGGTGTCTTAGCTTGAACGTATTCGGCATGAATACAGATAATTGAATAAACACTTACTTAATGTACCCATATAGGGTTAAGCAGTTTATATATTAAATCTTTCATAACTGGTGACCTCTGTTGTTCCTGTGTAATAACAGATGTGAATGTTGTTGAACAGCTTTATGATTGGGTTCTTTCATTTGCCTAAGTACATGAGATAGTGTGAAAATTAGAAAGGATACTGTGCGGCTTTTAAACTAAGTATGGATTAAGAATGTCTAATATGAAGATATAAAATTTGTCTAGCCAGTGGAAGTGATGCCGGGTATATGCATTGATTCTCTTTGTCAGGTTAGGAAATTTTCAAATGGGTCTGCTACTGCTGCGGATGAGTTTTTCCCTTGAAGTTGCACTTTACAAATAATTATTGTTGTTATGTTATGAAAGTTTTCTCTTACTTATAGAGGAACCGGTGCCACCAAAGACTCTGAATGAAGCAGGTACGATGGCATTGTGCTACAGTGCTGCATGGGATGCCAAAGTTGTTACGAGTTCTTGGTGGGTCTACCATGACCAGGTAAGCCTTTGATCGTCTGTATGTGTGTGCCTCGTAGTTACTAGCATGCTGCTGTTCCGACTACATTTTGTAGGAATTGCCCATATAGGGTTTTCACTGAAAGGACAATGGATTTACTAGTTGATCCAAAACCCCAATTTACTTTTCTATAGAGTTGCTCAGTTCACAAGAGCTTGTCTACACAAAGAAATTCTACTTTTATTGTGCACATGATTTTAGCTCAGCCTTTGTACATGTATAGATTTCTTTTGTACTGGGATTTATCCATCTGGATTGTTTCACTGCTTGACCTGTATTTGTACTAATGGGGTTGATAATTCTGTTGTGGATTAGATACAAGCTTCTTTTACTTTTCAAAATAGTATGGACTTTTAAATTTTACATTTATGGGTACGTTCTTTCAGTGCAAGATTTTGTCAGATCTATGCAGTCTAAAATATTTTGCTGTATTTATTGATGAAAAAACTCCAGATTTGTCCACTGCATAACTTCATCCTATGATTCTTGCATTTAGGTTTCAAAAACTGCTCCCTCTGGTGAATACTTAACAACAGGAAGTTTCATGATTAGAGGTATGTGCTTGAAATTGTTTCAGTTTCAAAGTCAAAGTTTATTATTGGCCAATGGCTAGTATTAATTATGGGACTTTGTTTGTTGTTCCTCTATTGCTTGAGTGTTTATTTTTTAAGAATTAACATAGTTGTTCATATGTGTCTTAAGAATTTATTTTGGGAGGATTTGTTTTCACCTGAGTTTGTGGGTACAAAGTTCAGCTTCTGGTGTTGGTTAAATTTATTCGGAATTAACATTCAGTTATTAATATTGTAGGAAAAAAGAACTACCTTCCGCCATCTCATCTCATCTATGGTTTTGGCTTTTTGTTCAAGGTAATTGCATTCTCTTGTTGGAAATTCTAAAAATGACTAACTGTATATATTATTATCTATTCAATAAAGCGTGTAGATTTTGGCTTTCACTAAAATGTGTTTTATTTTATCAGCTTTTTTACTGTTTAAATAAGATATGCCAGAAAATTGGGTAGTATCACCTTTAAAAAAATAAATTCTAGTGATTTAAGCAGTGTGGTTAAATAAATGTATGTTTGCTATTGCGTTTATGTTGCAGGTTGATGAATCATGCATATTTCGACATAAGAATGAAAGACGAGTTAGAACTATTGAGGAGGAGGAAGTTTTTTCTGTAATCGATTCTGCAAATGATTCAGAGTTGAAAGATCCAGTGAATGATGACTTGTGTTCAGTAAGCGAGGAAGAAGAGGAAAAAGCGGAAGGAAGTGATAAATCTTCAGACAGTGAGACTGAAGAGCAGAGGGCTGATGTGAAAAGGGAGGACTTGGCCGAGGATGAAAGTGAAGAGGAAGAGGCTGCGGATGATGTTGATGATGCTGCTGGTGAGAAGGAGATGCCAGGTGTAACCAGTCAAGTGGAAAATGAGATTTGTGAATTTCCAGATACTTCGATTCATCTTCATCACGTCAAAGGAGGAGAGTAAGTTCGATGCTATTTTTCTGTTTTCGCTTCATTTTGAGTTAGAGGAATTTCGCGAGTCAACAGAAAAGCATGAAACTAAACAAGCTGAAAGTTGAATTTCAATGGCAGAATATAATTTTTTTATAAATTGTATGATTGCCGCTTCTGTGCTGTTTTTCGTCATTCATTCGTTCATTCCAAAGATTTATATAGCGCCCCTTCAAGGTTACTACTCAGGAGCGCTCCCGACCCAACCCCGGATGAAGCGAGCGCAACAAAAATACGTTTTTAGCATGTAAATAGAGAAAAACCAGAAGCCGTGTTGAGTCGGTGTTTACACGCCGGAGCGCCACCATATCCTGCATCCTATGTTTATATAGTCTAATATAATCTGATAATTGCATTGTGATAATAATTCAATTGATGATGGTCACTTCAACCTGCAGTCATCGTCTGTGTTCATAAACTGTTGGACAGGCCAAGTCAAGGTTCCTTTTAGCCAGAGTGTAATCATTTTAGATTGGCAGCAGGTAACCTAAACGTTTTCTAGTCTTTAACAGTTCAGCGGCCTATGCATTCATGTATAATAAAGCCACATTTCCTTCATAAATGTGAGTGCTTGCTATGTCAAACAGAGGTGAATTTTGTAAAAGACATTTAGGATTTCTGTGTTTGAAAGATTTACGTTGAAGAAAGAGATTAGTATACATGACAGTCATGAGAACAAAAGTTCCGATGTTGCTGAAACCCAGTCAGGTTCTGAACAGGACGCAGTACCAAAAGTTGCAAGATTATCAGCAAAACAGCGAAGGTACAACTTCTCAAAATTCATGTGTTGCCTAAATTGAATATTTGTACTTTAAATGAATATTTTCAATTATTCAATCTGTGATTTATATGAGTCATAATTTTATGAGATGTTCATGAAATTAGTGTTTACATGTTGTTTTGTTTCATCTGGAAATTATTGCCTTAGTGAAACTGTTTGCTTTAGTTGGAAAGTCATGCACTACAAGTAGCCTTCAGCATTGTTTTGTCAAATGTGACTCTTCGAGTGCAAATAAATTATTATGATTGATTGGCTAATTGAAACCAATGAGTTGTTAGACCTTTCAGGAGAGATTAAAATGCAACAGGGCAATTCTTTATGTACATGGTACAAGTTGAATAAGTCGAATGACTCATCAAGTCAAATTCACAAATTGTGTGTTTGCTCTTTCAGTGTAATTCCTACCCTGGATCCAGAAGTTGATAGGCCTGATGTTCCCTTTTTCATATAGATAATGTATGTATTGCATGCAGGAAGCACTTTGAACGAATTGTGAAAGGTTTTAAAAATTTTTTTTGCATGGCCTTTCATATTTGTAGAGAACTTAAGAAAAAGAAAAAAGTTGGTGAAGAGTCGGAAGGTGTAAATGAAGAGAAGCCAGAAGAACTGGTATGATTTGCACATTTATATACAAGCGATGAACTTCCTTGAGAGTCCTTGACTCTAGGTGATTGCCACATTAGTGTCGTCGAGGGTATCTGAGCATATGGGTCTTAACACTTTAGCGATGATCTGCTTTGGTTTCCCTGTCACTTTTAGCACACTCTCATTGTTAAATGTTAAAGTGTGAATGATCAAGTCTTGGGATGCCATTAAGGACTCTGTTCATTGTCGTCAGCAAGGGTTGTCTTCTTGCGAATTCTTGGAGGTGACCTAAATGTCTGCTCGTGGCCGCGGGGCAAGTTATCATTCGAGGAGCCATCATTATCGTGGCTCAATGCTTTACCCACGAACTGTCATTTAAGAACTCCTTATCGTCGTGAAACGGCGGCCCTCATTTGTCCTGTTGTTGCTACATGGCACTTGAGCCATGTCTGACGCTGCCCATCCATTGGGGTCCACATATTGTGTTAAATTTACTGTGTAGTATTATGTGTAACTGTTTAGTTGACTTTTAACTCTCTTGGTATTTAGATTTTGTTCAGATTTGTAATATTTGTAGATGTTTCAATATAGAATGTAGATTAATTAATAATTTTCATTAAGTCTGTTCCTATTGTTTAATTATTTCCGAACATTAACCTCCTCAGGTTCCATTGATTAGTAAGAGGACTTGTTAAAGCTACAGTTATGAGAGAAAAATCTAAACTGTCTTATTCTAAATGGTAATCTTATCATTTGCGATACTTGATTTTTTCTTATTTTCCAAGGAAGAACTTTCTCCCAAGGAAGAAGTACAGACACAGGCAGCAGCAGCAAATGAGCGATTAGCACCTCCTCCTCCAACACAGTCACAGGCTAAAAGAGGTCAAAAGGTCAGTAGTTATTATTATTACTAAATGTATTAACAGTGCTTCAAGTAACAATTCAGAATGATCATGTTAATGCATTATTAACATTATTCACATTTCAAAGGTCGCAGTAGGATGGTGGTAATATTGTATTACACATTTGTAAACTTAGAGTTTACTGTTGTGCACGTGTTTGATACTAATCTGTTCAATATTTTGAAACGTTGCTTCTTTGTGGATCAACATGAACTGCCAGTAGTGACACTGGATTTTCTGTTCAGCCTTGTGATCCTTTCTTTTGTTGGTCTTCCATGATCCTCGGTTTGGTGCAGATTATCTGTATTTCTGCAACTGATTTGTATTTGCTTGTCTTATTAGCCCAGTGTTAGTGCTTTCTGTATTCCAAAAACAATTTTTGCCTTGTAAAGATGGATTGTTAAGCCACCATTGTTCATCGAGTATTCAGAATTTAGGTTCGTGTATAAAGCTTGGAAAAGACGTTGAGTTTAAGCATTTGTTTGGTTAGAAAGAACTTATAAATATGTGGTGATGTCCAGTTGTTATCTGAATTTTGATTGATTGATTGAGTGAATGACTGTTATTATTTCTTTTGTAATTTTGTTAACCACAGGCAAAACTCAAGAAGATAAAAGAGAAGTATGGAGACCAAGATGAAGAGGAGAGGCAGCTGAGAATGGAATTACTTGCTGTATGTCATTACAGATTTACAATCCACATTATTATTTGTATTAGTTACTTTTGTTGTCATGGCTGTCCTCGTGTTTTGCAGCATGCAGGGAAATGAAAACTTCACAGGTGCTGAATTTACTTATTGTGAATGCAGACAAATCTGCATACCTTGAAATTTGGCTTTTTAGGCACATTCAGATGTGCAGGATAAATCATCATTTAGTCTTAAGGCTTGTCTTGAAGTGGAATATCTTTGATAATTGGTTTGTGTTCTGGCTACTACTTTGAATAGGTTAGAATTTTGGAGTTATTTACACAAGTTTCCAGTAGATTTTGACTTTGTGGACATTTTTTCTGTTCATGATTAATGCCTCTTGGACAAGGATTAGCCAATCTTTACTAAAAAGGATGAAGGTTCTGGATGGATGGTCATGTCTCACACCGGCAAATCTAGCTATTCCATCAAAAGTTGAGGAGCGGCTTTGAAACGGCATCAACTGTCTACCGGAAAGAGGATTATACCATTAATTGAAATGGTGTCCATCACAGATCGACGTGGTGGCTTGAGTGATGTTTGGATGCGGCATTTTACTACGTACGAGGGACCGCATTAGACAGTGGTGTTATTGTGTCCCATGCACGCTATTGCTCGTTGTTATTCGTTTCAAGAACTTGGACTTCGTGTCATCTGGTGATGAGTTGGGATAAGCGTGTGTGCAAGTCTGCCACTAGTGACATTTCTAGTTACCTGAACATTGCTTGCTAACAGATGGAAGTTTTGGTCTTAACAGCATTGAGGGCAACTGCGATTAGTTGATGTAAAAGTGGTGCTATATAAATGTTTAATTACACTTACAATAGATCTACGGAATGTGTTTCCTTCTTGTTCAGGTTTTCTTAGATTTACTCTACTAAATACACGAGGCAGTCAGTGAATAAATGTGCATTACAATTTACTTGTTTTTTTTAAAATTCATTGCTAAATGCTCGTATTTGTAGTTACACATTATTGATGTGGCACTTTTCAAGAGGAACTCCTTAGAGGTTCTCCTGACCTATTAAACATCCAATTTCAGAAGCTGTTTAGTAATAGTTGGTCATTTTGTCGGTTGCAGTCGTCTCGAGGCCCAAAAGAAGAAAAGTTAAAGAAGGGGAAGAAAGGTAAACAGCAGCAACAGCAGTTGAAAAATAAACAACAGGGAGCAGCTGATGGGAAGAAGCAAGGTCAGCTGAAGGGAAAATTTCAGGGAAGACTGACCATACTAGACATCACAGATGACAAATCAATCATCACTGGTCATCATGGTGAGCCTTTAATTGGTTTATTACTACAATGATTTTAGTAGAGTAATGTAGTTAGGACCTGTCAAAGGTTACATTGAAGCTTGCCAGCACTTTGAGAGATGTTTAAAGAATATGCTTAATGCAATTAAAACATTGTCAATAGTAAAGTGCTGGTATTTTAATAACAGAGGGTATTTTGATCATGGGGCAGCAAAAGCTGGCTTAAAGGACATCTTCAAGGTTCAGCTTCACTATTATTAAAGTGAATGTTTTTTCATCTACCTAGTGCTGTCTTTTGCCATTATCTCTGGAGTTCAGACCCCAAGCACACCAGACTAGTTTGCCAATGTAATTAAATGCATCAGACATGTAACTTTGTAAACTACTTGGATTTTTTTTAACACTTTAACAACAAGAGTGTACTAAAAGCGACTGGGAGACCAATGCAGCTCGTTGGTAAAGTGTTAAATGAATTGTTATGCTCTTCTGACTTACAAACTTTGGTGTCTGAATTATCGTTGGTGCATCAGATATTGATGGTTGTAGAAAGTGGTGCAGCTGAGGTTTTGGGTGAAAGATCAGCAGCTGAAGCAGCGCATGCAAAGACAGACGATGCAGAAGCAGACGAAGATGGACAAGAAGGCTTGGAAGAAGACGGTGGTCAAATAATGCAGGTCAGTCATCAATCAGCTAAAAGATATATATAAATGTATCAGTGTATCAAATGTATCTGGCTACTTGTACAATGCCTTTTAAGAACCTCACAAAGTCAGTAAAGCATGCATATAAATGAACTAAGACATTGAAAGAAAAATAATGGCAACTCTTTCAACTACAAATAGCTCAAAACTCTTTGGCCTGATGTAAAAGAAAGACCCCTAAATGTCTGTGTATTATGGTAGTATTTCATTCATTTAGTTTTTAGCAGTATGCAGAGAACATGAGGTATATAAATTGCATATAATATTATAAGAAATTGTAAGCATTGTTTTAAGTGTTGTTTATTTGCAAGATTTATGGTCTTGTTGAAGATATTTGCTAATTAACCATCTAATGCTGTAGAAATGTCTTTTGATGACACTAGAGTGCAATAAACATTGCAGGATGCAGATCTGCTGAATTCCTTGACAGGCATCCCAGATGCTGAGGACATGCTGTTATTTTCTGTACCGGTCTGTGCACCCTACAGTGCAATGGTCAACTACAAGTTAGTTCAAGTTTTTCGTATTGGATCAGTATTATCTTGATTTGACCTGTGTTAAATGGTCTGTTTACCAGTGAGTAGTTTCCTTAGGAATTATTATTTCTTTCTAAAACACATAGTTCACCCTTTTGTTGATACTTAACCCATATGTTTTGCAAGCTTTCCATAACCATTTGCCCACCAGAGGTGCAATATTTCAACAATTAATAACTTCCACAGGCACAAATTAAACGTTTTTGATTGTAATCGTAATCTCGAAACTTCTACAGCGCCCACAAAAGCGAAGTCGCGGGAACCAGCTTATTCACAGGCGCTCAATAAAATCAAAATCGATAGGCAGGGGTCAAAATCCAGAGAGTCAGGCAGGCAGACAGGCAGGCGGCTAAGGTGGATGGTGTTTGGTGTTCAGACGGCGAGGTAGGCAGGAGAAGTGTTGGATTCAGGATAGGATTTGTCAAAAAGCAGTGTTTTCAGTTTCGAGTGAAAGACCTGTGGAGAGATAGCGAGAGGTGGAGTTTTGGTGACTTCGTAGGATGGGTCAGATATTTGTCGTAGTGCTGGCGGAAGTTTGTTCCAAAGAGGTGGAACAGCTATGGCTATGGAGCGATTGGAAAATTTTAATGGTGAGGTGACGGAAGGGCGGAGCAGTGTTAGGGAGGAGGAGCGGGTTGGACGAAGTGGCTGGATCGTGAACAACTGACGGAGATAGGAGGGCTGGGAGGTTTGAAGTGTGTTGTACGTGAGTGAGATGATTTTGTATTCTATTCGTTCAGGAATTTTGAGCCAGTGGAGTGATTCGAGGACAGGAGTGATGTGATGGTATTTGGGGGTTTTGGTGGCAGCACGGGCTAGGGCATTCTGAATTGCTTGGAGGCGGTTTATTTGAGTGATATCTATGTTGAGGAAAAGAGAATTGCAGTAGTCTAATTTAGCGTGAACTATAGATGTAGCTATTGTGGATGCAGTTTTGAAGTCAAGCATAGGGCGGATTCTACGGAGGTCACGGATATGCATGAAGCAAGAGCGAGAAAGATGGGTGATGTGATCGGCGAAGCTGAGGTTTTGGTCAAAAATCACACCAAGGTTGCGGACAGGAGAATTGGCAGTGAATGTGTGGGTAGGTGCGGAGTCAAGGTTGATGGAAATAGATGGATCTGGGATTTTCTTAAGTTGCTCACGGAGGCCTATAAGTATAAATTCAGTTTTAGAGGGGTTCAGGCATAGGAGATTTGATGTCATCCAGGAAGAGATTTGGGTAACTACATGGAGAAGATGATCTATGGAGTCGGAGAAGCTGCTTGGAGAGAATGAAATGAATAATTGGGTGTCATCAGCGTGTAGGGATTATTATCTTATGTTGGGAATTTGTTATAAGTGAGAAGTAGGTCTGTTCTAGTGAAAAGTGTTCTTCTTTCTGTCAATCCTTCCACCGTCCAATGAGCAAGTGAGGTGAGTATAAAATGGCAAATTGTAACGATGAATATTAATATTTGCTAATCTATTTAACCATCTAAGCATTCTATATGTAACTTAATTAGAAATTTATGTAGTATTAACTGGTTGAAGGCTTAAATGATGTTGGAGTTGTACAGAATGGCAAGTTCATCCACAGGCTAATGATGCTCAAAAAGATTGAAAAGCCAGTAATGCAGCACCTGACTATAAATTCTTCGGCACCTTTTCAGTTGCCAATGTACTCGGATAATACAATGAAAGGCAACAGTAGATCGAAGCTTTTGCAGTACTCAGTTACATTCATTTAATAGTATTCACTGGTGATGGCATAGACCATGTCCAAAAATCAGCATTATTCAGTAGCCCATGATGTGTGGTCACTGATTGGTGAACTATTTATAGCAGATGGCCAACACCATTCAGAAATACCCAGACTCCCTCCTGACTGATCAAATCCGTGGCTCTCTTGTGGTTTATAAATATTGAAACTGCTCTTCTTTCTGTTCAGATATAAAGCAAAACTTGTACCTGGTACAACAAAGCGAGGAAAAGGTTAGTTGAAATTGGTATATCTATGGTTATGATATGATTTTATGCAATGCACTGAACGTCCTTGTATTGCTACCTTTCTCATTATAAGGCATATCCTCCAGGTACTACAATACACTTAGGCGGACTTGGCTAAGCTTATTACTCGGCCACACCTGCCGACAAATCTTCATTAAGTTGTTTGTATGTAATTTGGATTTTCTACCATGATTGGAGTTCATTATATATTTATGTAACAACTTTTTGCTTATTTAGTACTACTTACCCAAAATAGTCCAGATATTCTACAAATGAAGGCAGTTCCTAGCTCCTCAAGAGCTTTGTGATATATATATATATGTTTGTTTGTATGTTTGTTTAATTATTTTATGTTGTATGCAATTTTAGCTGCAAAAACAGCATTGAATATGTTTATGAACGACAAGACAGCCGTCACACGAGAAAAGGATCTACTGAAAACTCTTAAGGTTGGTCGGAAGTTTGTGCACGTGACTATTACCTAAATCATAAACAGAATAAATTTTTAACTTTAGTGCCTTGGGTTGAATTCTGATAATTATGTTTATTCAAAAAATAAGGTCGTTTGTCGATTTCTAGGTCTTCCTAGGCGAGTAAGTGTGTAATAGTGAAGACTACTGCAGAAGTTGTTCTACTATTGCTTGGTTGTGATCTAAAATTATTTAT
Source organism: Aporrectodea caliginosa (assembly GCA_020284085.1). Classification (NCBI taxonomy): domain Eukaryota; kingdom Metazoa; phylum Annelida; class Clitellata; order Crassiclitellata; family Lumbricidae; genus Aporrectodea; species Aporrectodea caliginosa. The sequence continues at coordinate 1,454,518 of JACEVL010000155.1, read as the reverse complement.
TATACATGGGAAATAAAAACCTATGTTGCAATACGCCGCAGAAAATTTATAAGAATGTTTCTCGTTTTGCAGGACACGGATGTATCGAGAAATATGCCAGGAAAAGTCAAAGTCTCCGCTCCAAATCTGCACAAACAGAAGCATAAATGATTGCCATCTACATGTTTCTTTATCTACACAGTTCACAAATCAGACATACAATTCATACCATTTGGAAAGTCCATTTATTAAATCTGGAAGCTACACAGTTGGAAAAACCAGAAACATCTTGACGTTTGTCAACCATGAATCTGTAAAAAAATTCTTCTGTATCAACTCTTCTTGCTATTGACCTGATTTGGATGCCTCCTTCAAGTTGAACTGATTTCAGAGGAAAGCAACCTATTGCTGTGTGATATAAAATTGAATTTATTTTAGGTTTATCTTGTTTATGGTATCATAAAGTATATTTTGTCATAAATATTATGACACTAATAAATTAATCTTAGATGTATATTACTACACTATGGTAGAATATACTTATACCTATAATATGACAACTTGGATTCTGATATATACTAAGATGGTTGGGAAATAGATTCCAAATTTAATTCAGCGTTTGGAAGACATCCTCGGTGCTAACACAGCCCTGTCCTAGCACAGCTCTTAATATCGTATCCAGAGGCAGTAACAGTGCTTGAAGTGTGACGGTATGAAACAGTATGCCATACGGCACCTGTCCTGGCCGGCTCAAAGCATACCAGTACTTCTCCAGGCGAGAAATCCATACCAGTAGGGAAGGGGGAATGGTTCTTATATCCATACTGGCACCTCTTGTTTCCCACTTTGACCACTGGGTAGTAACATCATAAAGAAGTTCCATTGTACCAGTACACAACAGTGGTCAGTTTGTAGCACATGTTATAATGTATCTTCACAACTGTTGTATCCTAAATTTGTTTGCATGTTTTTGTGTTCATTGTTTAGAGGTTGACTCAAATGTTCTAGATCCTAAAATTAGCCGCAAATGCTGCACGATTTTGGTATTGCTGTAAACTTGGCAAAGTGGCATTCTGGATATTTATGACTATATTTTCATGTCCCGTTATAAAGGTATATCACCACGCGTGGTGATATACATATATATTAAATTACTTTTACTTGTTCCAAGCTTTATAGCAACTTAAAACAGCTCAGGTAGATTAGTTTGACTATATAACTGTATTTGATATTGCCCTCCTTCCAAAGATCAGAATTGCACATACAATAGAAAGAACATCGATGGCACAGAGCAGTTGTGAGTGAAGGACTTGCTCAAGGTCCGTACACAGTAACTGCCTCTCCCCGAGTTACAGGCCAAGCACTCTAACCAATTAGCCACGGTGCCACGTATATAATTTATATGTATACATTGTTATTAATGTACCTATTTTATCTCTCTTGATAGCAGCAGTTTGATTCTTCTGTACTAGACTTTGGAAATGGCAAGGCTTTTTGTGTTTGATGGAAAAGATGAAAGAATTGAATTCTTTAAGCTGTGTCTGAAGTTTGATGAATTCCAGTGTTGCAGGAACCTCCTAGACCAATCGATATAATATGGAATTCCCGGAAAGAAGTGAATACCATCAACGAGTTCTCGTAATTAGCCTATAGGCCTACGTTCAGTCCTTGCTAACACCAAATACCTCCGTACTAACTGATCTTCTGACTTGCTCATTCTGAGCATTCCTTGGAACAACGGCTTAATTGCTGCTGAACCTAGAATCTGGAACGCTTTTAGCAAAAGTTCGTTCTGCAGTGTTCTGGCCTTACAATCTCAACTAAAAAGTCTTCTAAACTCATTCCCTCTGTAGGCTGTTCCCGTGGCTTGGACAACGATTTTGCATAGTAGCGACCATCGACTGACGAAACAAATGTAATAAAATTAAATAACAAAAATAAAGTGTATTATATATAGCCTAACATTAATAGATCATCCATATTAACTCACGGACAGACATTTATCCCAACATTGAAATTGCACGTTGCATATTTCTGAGAATTTCAGCGACAGTAGGCCCTACTGTTGCTTCATGTGAAAGAACTTTCAGCAAAGTGAAAATTGTGAAAACTATTTCAGATCAACTATGAGACAAGACCGCTTGATGTGCTTGTCAGGTGTGTCAGTTGAATTTGATATAGCCAATTCTCTTAATTATGACATTATTGATGATTTTGCATCATCAAAAGCACGCAAAATGAATCTGAATTCTCGATCTTAAAGTTACTAGAATTTGATGTTCTTGTGAATGTCAATAAAGTTACTCAGCTAACGGTCTTTATAAAGACTGTAATGGAAACAACACAGGCACTTCGTTTCTATTTCTTTACAAGACAAAGTTCTATAATATTATTATAGGCCTATGTGATATAACAAATTTGGTCGTTAATCATTATTGGTTAAGAAAGAAATTTGTTTTCTTGTCAAGAGTTACGTAACGTAATAATAATCCCAGGTTAGAAGAAGTAGGCCTATTTGAAACTTGCGCGACAGCGTTAGTAGGCCTATTTATTTATTTATTTATTATTTAGGCCTATGTAGGGGCTTACCTACGGGCTGTGAGATCATGCAATGTTGGGTATTAAACTTGTTGAAAAATTTGAATTTAAGGTCCGAATTCTTCTGGGTCGGACGCACCCAGTGACCCAGTGAACTTTCTGTCTGGGTGGGAATTTGGCACCAACGGCTCCCAGAGAGTCGGCGGCTATTGGGCTACTAACATAAATAATTATATAGGAACAGAGAAATCTGCCATTGCTTCATTATAGTATTGTATTGTATTGTATTTGAACACTTGTTATAGCGCCCCTACCAGATTTCCCATTCAGAGGCGCTCGCGATATCCCGACTACTGCGCGAACGCTGAATCGGAGTTTCACGCCGAAGCGCATGAGCAATTGCGAGTGAAGGACTTGCCCAGGGTCCCTACGCGGCGACTTTGAGGTGGATTCGAACCCGCAACCCTCCAGCTGCAAGGCACCGAACATACCCCTAAACCACCGCGCCCCAGTTGTATTGTGATGTGTTGTATTGTGTGTTGTATTGTACTCCACGTTTATAATGCGACCGAGCCACCCGCAGTAAAGATCCGAGAAATTAATCTCTGATAAACCGACCCGACCGGGAAGCGAACCCGGGGCGCCGACGTGACGAGCAGGCTACCAACCCACTCGGCCACTCAGGATCAGAATACAGAATGCACCAAATGCTTGCAAACTAATAACAGGGTGAATGGGTCGTAGTCGATTACTATAAACTTAACACTCAAACCTAACACATATAAAGGAGCAGCATTCTGTCTGCTCCTATTGTCATTGATTTAATAAACGAAAATCAAAATTCAAAAACGTATGCTTACAAAGTCCATGTTGCGCCATCTGATGCAATTGTCCTTTTCTTCTGTCAAAACTAGGCCAGACACGTGCGCTGGACTGCTACATAACAGTAATGCGTCTGGCGGGTGTTGTACTGTTGTTGACCTGAGGCTGTGTTTATGTTAGAGCTGCAATGGCGATGAAGTTGTATCGTATGAGGACGATCGCGGCTGCTGTGCAAAAGGTAATTTATTACTGCTCTGCAGATTATTTCAATTAGTTGCTTGTAATGTTGGTTTGTGGGTTCAAGTATCTCACAGTTTCATGCAGATTATCGACATGTCATTAAGCTGTGGTTTGCTTTGTATTTGTAAAGACATCGCAGTAGACCTAAATCTTCACGGATCAACGCTTGTGCGTTAACCTTTCCAGAACAATGAGCTTCATGTTCTCCGTGTCGTCTGCCCATTGCAAAGAGAACCTTTATATAACTTCCAACAAAGGACACACACTCTCCCCGATGAAGACTCGCTGAGCTTTATCCGAAGAATGTTATATAAAAGGATAAATCTTCTGCGGCGGAAAATTCCGCCTCAGAAGTAACATTTTCGACACAATTCTGCGGCGGAAGAGCTTTGCGCATGCGCAACCTTCGGCGCATGCGCGTTGTTCAAAATGCGTTACTTCCTGTAAATTGGCCTCGTTAGGGTCAGGTTAGGCCTCGTGAGTGTCGGTTAGGGTCAGGTTAGGCGCTGTGAGGGTCGGTTAGGGTCAGGGTTAGGGTTAGAGTCGTTTTTAGATAAAATGTGAAAACTTTTCCGCCGCAGAAGTAAGTTTTCGCGGCTTGCGTGGCGGCATTTTCCGCCGCAGAAGCACCACGCTATATAAAAACATGTACTAATTAACCCGTCCATAAGTAGCCATACTGTCAACCGTTATTGTTCACCTACAGCGTTTTCCCTGTTGTTTTATTAAATAAACGAATGTACATGCCTACATACATACATTGATTTAGATGAGTTCACTGACTTCAAAGTGTATCACACATAGGGTTGCCAGATTCATTGATAGCCAAAGGAGGACACAGAAAGGAGGACAAAGGAGGACGCATTGAATGTTTGACTCCGGACTTCGGAGTCAGATGGTCTCCCAAGTAACCAAGAAATGAAGTCAAATTGGAAAGTTGCATAGGAAATCAATTGAGGCTTTTTATCATAATGTTGCAATATACTTATATAATTAATAAGCCATAGCACCTTCTTGATTACACATAGTATTCAGTATCGGGAGGGGGTTAAGGTAATTGTAACACTCTGGCGCGAAGAGCAGAAGATCGGCACGAACGCGGGATCACATCCCGCTACCCTCCGAAAGGTTGACTCAGCCTTTCATTGGCCAGATAGCGTTGGTAAAATGAGCAGTAGGACGTGATGGGCACCTTTCATGGCTGCCAAACAGTTTAATTTGACTCCAGTAATAACTTGTGATCATCCATTCACACTATGAATTGTAATCATTCTTCGGTGTGTCACTATGTCAGTTTGAAATAATGAACGAAGATTAGGCTATTATTAAGCTTATTATTTCTTTGAAGAGCCAACTCTTCGCTGCAAATCATAGTTACATATAGCATACGCATAGAACTTTCTCACAAGAAACATTCTTCATGTTGTACTTTGTAAGAATGATTTTGTTCACAGAGTCAGCATGTTTTCTAAGTTCCCCTACCAGTGCCTGGTAGGCGGACTTGTGGACAACATGCGCGTGTAAAGTTGTTAAAAACTCCCATACAATAAGAGCCAATAGCCCAATACAGGAAATATACAAAAAGCCGGACATTTTCCAGGTTTTTAGCTTTGCCTGCCAGACGGAGGACATGAGGCCAAAAAGGAGGACATGTCCTCCTTTTGCCGGACGTCTGGCAACCGTAATCACACACATGTATTCGGATGCGTCTAAGTTATTGCTGAAATGTTATTGCTTTTACTCGTTGCAGTCTGGCCTGGTGCAAGTGTCTAATAGCTGTACAAAACATTTTTTACTGTACAGTATTAGAAATCAATAATTGTAGGAAACAAGTGTAGGTAGCCGTCATACATAATCGGGAATTATGACATCCATGGAGTGACGGAATGACCTGTGTTTGGTTGTCATTGTTGCAGAGTAGGTCAGCTTTCATCTCTATTATGACTTTCTGTAGCTCATTGTACAAAATTTCATTAAATTATGTAACATGAGAATCAGTCTATAATACTCATTACAGCTGGACTATTCTGGTTCAGTGCCGCCAAGTACAGCAAAGCACGACCCTTAACTCACAATAATGGATTCTTTCCTGAACATTTAGTGCCCAGTAATAGTGTTTTTATTGTTACTGGGAATTGAGGTTAATTTGCAAGTTGCAATCTGCTTAAGTGTGGACACAAACCATTGGTTCCAGAGACCTGTGTTGTCAAGGAACTGCAAATTGTGTCCATGCATATAAGAAAACCCTCAAATTGAGTTATTTGCTTATATGTTCCCTTTGTTTTGTTGGGTATCAAACAATAAGTGTGTATGCAGAGTATATAAGTATTTTATTTAAATTTTATTATGGTGTTCTGCAACAAAGACTGCCTTTAACATGTACCTTGGTACCATAATTTGAAATCGTGTGCATCGATAATCATTATGGAAATGACCGTCACAGTTATCCAACACTCTAGTCTGAGTTGAGTCAATAAAAATGACCTTTAGTGACTCAACTCAGACTAGAATATTGGACAACTGCTACTTGGCTCAAATGCCTCTGGACCCGGCTTAGGTGGACTTGACTACATCACTGCTACTTGTAGAAATAACGAGTGAAAAGTTAACCCGATATTGGACCCAATATTACGTATGTCTATGGGTTGTGAAATTGAATAAACCTTGTGTATTCATAAACCTTGTGAGTGCCATCAATGAAATTTCCATGACGAAAAGGTTCAGATGAATATTTACACGATTGCTGAGGACTAGGGAACAACCGGAAATCGCTTCGGCCATTTGCCCCGGCCGGATATCGGGTTTTTCGGAACTATTCGCCTCGGCAAATAATACCCACGCAAATACCTACAATTTTTGGAATTCGATCAATCTCAAGATTATAGTTACAATTTACAAATAAATTATACAACTGAACTAAATTTCTGCAACAATTTAAGTATTTAACCGAAAATCGCTATTTAGCGCTGAGATTGGTTGTCATTGTTCTAGCCCTTCGTACTATATTACATGTAAAAAACGGTACTCGGTTCGTACCCGGATCCGGCAAATAGTACATCCAAATACTCGGATTTGCTACCCGGTAGAAAATGTCTACCCGGTTGTTCCCTACTGCAGACCATCAACATCAAAATACATTGAAATATGCAATTCAGTGGCATAGAAAAGATAAGAGCACTATTTATGCAGAAGAATTGATAATTTAATTTGTCCAAATGACACATTAAAAACAACACTATATTATAGATACAGTTTTGCTCAGCAATCTGACATGATGAAGGCACATAAAATTCCCCACTGCTAAACTCACGTTCAACAGATGCAAGGAAAGCATCTAAAACTGTTGCTGCCACTCAATGTGTAGTCATATCACGTAGATATTTAATGCACTCTGTTTTAGACTGTTTCCTTTCCGTGTATTCTCTGACTCTCTTCTTGACTTTTGGACCTACTCGCCTGGACTTTGGCTTGCACAGTATTTTTTCTTAGTATCAGCCATTGACTGATGCCTTTGGCTTTATGACACTGGCACTGTTAAAGTTCTGAGATTGTTGCTATTTATTATTTATTACAGGCATTATGATAATAGTTATTATTACATGATAGTTAAATGCTGTGCTATTGATAAAACTTTTTTCTTTCAGGCATTGTTCTGCAATGCCCCAGCTGCATTCAGCACTTCTGCTCGGCAGTATGAGAAAAGACCTATGGATTTTATTAAGCCCAGAACTAGCCCAATGCTGCCCAAAGGAACATTTGATGGCAAGGTTGCATTTGTCACTGGTGGTGGAACAGGACTTGGTGCTGGCATGGCTACGATGCTGTCGGAATTAGGTGCGCAGGTCACAATCGCAAGCAGGTAAGTTTTATTTCTTACACAGCATGCTAACACAATTACACATGATGTGAAAGATTCTTTCACAATATACACTGTTTATGGGATAGGTGCAATGTAATCATAATTGCAAAATTATGCAGCTATATGGTTGATTTACAATGGTCACCTGTAATAAAGCTTAGAAGCACTAGTCTAAAGGAATTTAAAAAAACTTTGATGAGTTGGTGAAAATACTACTATGAGGAAGTTGAGAACTGGTTGTAGCTTCAGCAGTCCAGCATGAAATTAAACTAAATTATTTAAGAAACTGACAGGAATGTTGGAGCAGAGATTCTTCAGTACAAGAGTTGTAGACTTGTGGAATGGTTTGTTTGCTAGCTTAAGAGGACACTGTGATCGCTTTAAGAGGAAGCTAGAGAAAGAATTGGCTGTTGAGTAAATCCTGTCATTTTTAGTGTTTCTAACACTTCTGAACCACTTAACACCAATTTTATCCTGCGTTATTTTCTGTCCATGGCATATTGTTGTGCTTTTTGTTTATTATCTGTTCTAATTTTCAGGAATATTGATATGCTGCAGAAAACTGCGGATGAAATATCTGATCGCACCAAGAACAAGGTCAGTTTGTTTCTCATCTAGCATAGAAATATACTTAATCTTTGTATTAAATAAAATGTTGGGCTAATAAGCAGTTTCATTTCACAAATATTGTTTCTTGTTTCTTTTAAAAGTTATAATAAAGTACAAGAACCATGCCTTAAAACTATTGGTTATTACTTCTTGCATAGTCTGATTATGTGACATTTAGCCGAAGACTAACAGATTTGCTCAAAATATTAATGACCATAGTATTTTGATGTCAATATTTTTAGTTTTTTGCTGCAAACGTTGTTCTAGCCTATCAATATGGAGAGCTGACCAACTGAAGTTCCAGTGATCTGATCATTTAAAGTAGTCCTAAAAGTTCCTTACATTGTTATCGTAAAATAGCATACAGCAGGAGTGATGCTTTTTATTTGCAAGTGCATAATCAGCTATTATTAGTAAATGTCAATAAACTCGTACAATGGTTTACTCGGTATTGAAGCTTCATCGTTATCTGCTAGATCCTAAAATGCAAATCAGTGCTTGAGCTTGAGAGATTTCAAACCAGTTGCCTCATTAATTTATTCAAGCATGTTTGGGGCCAGAGTTCACATCAGTGTACCTTTCATACATGTCCACTGGTCTACTTGTCTGAGTTTATTGAACCTTTTGCAGATGGTCTGTTTGGATAAGGCAATGTTTTTGATATGTTTGCAGTAGTGCAGTGTTTTCGGAAAATAACAAGTTAAGAATCCTTTTGCCCATGTTGCCAAGTGTTGATCAAGTAGAAGGAGAAGAAAAAGAGCGGGCCTTTAAGCGAGCTTGAGAGTCACCTGTGGCTATGAAGTTTTAGCAACTTCATTTTTATTAGCCTCAGCATATAAAGGCAGATGGCCAGTCCTCTTTCGTGCCATCTCATCTTCCCACTGACAGTGTGCTAGTGTACTCAATAAAGCTCAGTTGGCTAGGGGCGCAGATGAAGCATAAATCTTGTAACAAACTTCTGCCCAGTGGAGATTCGAAACCCTGACATCTCGGTTGACAGTCCAGCATGCTTCCAACTAAACTGTCATGCACCCCAGTAGAAAAAAGTGAGTTAAATCTGAAATAATGAACTGTTTGGTCAAATGAATATCCTCTTGCTCTGAGTAATTCACACTCGACTGTGATGCCTTCTGTATTGTTTATTCAGGTTTTGGCTGTGCACTGTGATGTTCGTGACCACAGTTCTGTGTGTGATGCTGTTTCCGATTGTATCGACAAGCTGGGTCTTCCCACCATCATCATAAACAATGCTGCTGGGAACTTTATATCCCCCACGGAACGACTTTCTGCAAATGCCTGGAAATCGATTATAGACATCTGCTTAACAGGAACTATTAACGTAACTGTTGATATAGCAAAACGTCTCATTGCAGAAGATGAAGGTAACTCCAGTGAATTAAACAATGGACAAGTGAAAAATGTGTATTTGGACATTTATATAAGCACCTTTTAAAGACTAGAGAATTATGCAGGCAGACAATCTCGTCCCCAACCCTGTCCCGCAACAAGTAAGTCTTCCCATCTCCACCCCATCCCCGCCTCATCCCACAGGTTTTCTCCCATCCCTGCAGGACAACATCACATTCCCTGCAAAAAGTTCTCACCAATTAAAATTAAAAAACTTTTTAGCTTGCAAAGCTATCTGTATGCTGATTGCATTAATAAAACATACACAAAAAACAGATTATCTTATCTGCAGTATGCATTAACCATGCCCTGACTATTTCTGAATGGTGAGCCTCAGAAGATAAAAAATCTTCTCAACATCACCCTGGACTTATTTGAGATTGTGCTTGTAGCTCGAAGAATGACACTTGACAACTATGTTAAAAATAAATTCATCAACATAGACAAGCTGATAGTTACCATTACCGTGGTTTTATCGCCAGCCCATTCCCCATTTCCACAATATTACCGCGACAGTAAACCCATTACCGCAGTGAACCCTCAATTGTTGTCCCAAATACCGTGGGATTTTACCACAGTTTTACCGTGGGAAAATTCCCCATGTCACTATTATAATAAAGACCTTCAGCCGCTGTGCAACAATGGTAGCAGATTAATAATACATTGACTTTCACTCTGAACATTGAACCCTGATGTGAAATGTAGGTAATGTTGTTAAGATGTTGCCATGATTGAACTTTAGCTGAAATATTCATCAACCTGAGAACTGCTGTTGAAGGAGACTAGTAATAAATTAGCACATACATATGCAAAAAACATGCTACAAAATCTTAGTGTCCAGTTTTGATCCTTTAATTTTGTAGTGGTGCATTGCATTCACTTGAAAATCCACGGAGAAATTATCTCCAAAGTTGATAGATAGCTTTGAATTTGATGTCACATCTCCAATGGCAAGCCAGTGGTAGGTGTCCAATTTCTGTAACCACTGGAAACTTGCATTATGGAAACACAAGTGTTTATGTTCAGTATATTAAAGGTAGTTTTAATGGCAATATTTCTGCCTGTAGCATAGAAGTTAAGAAAGATTACATTGTTGACCCTTAGCTCTGTTGTGTGTGTATTTCACTTAGGAGGTGCATTCCTCAATATATCCACGATTTATGCAGAGAGTGGATCAGGATATGTTGTTCCAAGTTCTTGTGCCAAGTCTGGAATTGAAACACTTACAAAGTAAGCGATCATTTGTCAAGACATGCATATATTGTATTTATGAAGCACTTTGAGGTCTAGCTTTGAGCTGTCTTGCTGATTTGTACATTCCGCTCTCACACTATCCTGCCAGAATTCATCTATGGCATAGAAGTAAATACTCATTCAATTTACCAATTGATGGTGGCGGCAAGAGCAATCCTGGCTGTGCTTTATCTGATACATACAAAATTGTATGCTTAAAGTGTATAAATGTTTATGTGTACGTGTATTTATTTATGAAACAGTAGCACTTTTGCTGCCTCAGACACTGTAGAGACTCTCCCATCATTTGCGAGTATGAAGAAAAGGAAATTATTACAAAACCATGAAAAATTTGAATATTTTTGTACACTAATAAATGCCATAATTGCAATATTTACATGTAATTGCCTATTTATATAGCACCATACAGAGAAAGTTACTACTTTGATCTGGCTCATTTTATGTATTTATGAAGATTATAGGAGTCAGATCTTTTATGATGTTCTATAAAAGCATTATATGAATAGCTGGATGCATGCAATAGCCAATTTGTGGAGAACTGTTATTGTAAAACCTTAGAAATAAACATTTGTTCAGAACTGTTATTGTAATAAAGTGTGTTGGATCTGTAGATCTTTGGCTTCCGAGTGGAGTAAGCATGGAATGAGATTCAACTGCATATCACCTGGTGCCATTCTTACTAAGGTTAGCAGTTCAAGCAAAGCTTGGACTTATTACAACTGCACAACATTGCAATTACTTATACAGCTTTTAATCTGTTTAGTCAGTTGTAACTGAAATAAATTTTGAAAAGAACTGTGGCCACTTCTGGAACTAACCGGGCCCAATTTCAGGCTGAGTATCATGGTTATGAGTACTGATGCGTGATCTTCCACTAAAGAGGCAAGAAATATATTGTACTTTTGGCCATATTTACATTACATGGCATGGAAAAATTATGCCTTGCTGGCATGTTAAGAATTAAAAGAAATTTATCTCAAGTATGTTCTGTAATGAAATACAGCCCTGTTTACTGTAATGCTAAGTGAGTTAAAAACAGGATGGTGCATAGCATGAGTTCTCGGCCAAGATTTTGCAAAACATTTTCCCAGAGCAAGAGGTTAAAGTGGTGCAGCTACGGTTTGTGATGACGTGTAACTGAATGGATGGCTGTTGTCAGCTTGTTTCTAGTGTCTGTGAGTGTCAGTTTGTGTCTAGTGACCGGTGACTGCTACAAATCAGATTTTTCTTGAGTTTTAATATATGCTTTAAATCTGATTCTGGTTTTCAGTTTTGCATTGAGTGTTGAATCAGGAAATAGTTTGAATCTGTGTAGGGAGCATTTAGTCGTTTGGACCCCACCGGACACTTCCGAGAGATCATGAAGTCCCGCATACCACTCGGTCGTTTTGGAGAGATTGCAGAATTGGCCAACTTGGCCACCTACTTGGTCAGTGACTACTCAAACTGGATGACAGGAACGGTAGGCATTTTTCTGGATGATTTTTGCATTCTGTTATTTTTCTATTTCAGCATCTGACATAACAATTACAAATTTTCCATGCAGGTTTCATTTAATATATTTTTACTTCAATATTGACATTCTATTGCATTTAAATAATTTTTTGTAGAACAGTTACAAAATTACTGTCTAGACTTTATGATGAGGTAAGGGTAGCCAGAATGTATTACAATGTCTTTTTGAGCAGAAGTACTCCAAGGCATGGCCCAGGGCTAGAATGCTATTTGCTGGATTACAAGCTAGAATTAGCGATTCAGCAGACCTGCCTCTACTTATTGGTTACATTGTTTGATAAAACTTTATGTATTGTAAACTGTTTTATCTCAGTTTTCCTAGCTTTTACTGAGGTTTAGCACTGTGACGTATTTGAACCTGTTTGTGATAATGTTTTAAGTCAGATTCAGTTTCTCATTGTGGCTTATGAACACTTTAACTAAGACATAACACAACAACGTTAAGCATTTTAGCAATGAAATTGTTACTGCAAAGCAAAGAAGAACTTGTTTTGTATATGACTTCAGATTGTCAAGTTTGATGGAGGAGAATTTAATTTCAATGCTGGGCAGTTCAATGAGTTGTCAAAGATCACCAAAGAGGAGTGGGATATGATTGAAAGTGCAATACGAGACCTGCCTCGACCATCGTAAACCAACCAACATCAGTGGTTGGCGAAACATCATGCATCCAATCATAGTGCCATCTACTCATAGCTGCTTTACTGCTATTTGCATATCAGTAAGACTTTACTAAGTTGAACATTTTATGTATTTTGCATAATTATTTTATATTCTACATATTTCTCCTTTCATTATATTTTTCATATACTGATAGCTTCTAGTTTTCAGATACATGTGTTTTTATATATGTGACCCATTTTCACGAAACCAGTCGGAAGTCGCAATATTCCGTTTCGAGAAAACGAGCAAAAACCCGATCAAAGTCAATTTTTTCAATTCTTAGATTATTACAGATTATTATTTAAAAATATATATTTTATACAAAAACGCATTAAAGTTTGAGAAAAAATAACGTTTAAGGTTATTATTTGGATGATTTTGTACAAGTCATGGTTTTAAATTTCGTGCGAACGCACCGAAATTACGCCATTTTACCAGCTCTTATCCATTCTATTTTTAGCAGTGCAACCTTGATGTTTGGTATCATTTGAAAGCTCTGTCTTTCGTCTAGCCAATGATGTCGAGATAATTGCCGTATTCGATTCAAACTCAGCCAATAGCATGGTTCAAAAATAGGTCTCACTCGTAAACAAAACTAAGTCAAGTTGCTGTCACGTGATGAGACTGAGGTTTGGAGCTATCGGATTGGTCGGCAATTCAGGTTGAGGCCGACCATGGGCCGAAGTGCATGAACGTTACGTACAACTGGCATGCGCAGTGACCTTATGAATAATGCAAATCAATAATAAGAGGCAACGCATTGTTTTCAACTTTGTTTTGAAAGAATCAAGATCGGGTTTGCTGGTCAAATAAATAATAATTCATTTCAATCAAAATTAAGATAAGGCCTGACTATAATTATCGCGAAGCTTCTGAATTCAACGAAGTCAGACACGGACAAATTGAACGCACTCTTCCAAGATTATCTACTGACAACCGATGATGATCGTGAAAATCCCGACGGCCAACTTTAGACGCATTTTTCTCCGTTAAACAGTTTTCATACATCCATGTAGTTATTTAGCTATAACTTCAGTTAGGATTGAGCTAGAATTATAATTTTGGTGTTGTTATATAGAGGAGGTGTTCGTCTTTAAAATGGTGTGTTATACTCGAAAAGTCAAAAATCCGACTTGCGACTGGTTTTGTGGTGATGGGTCACATATGATTAGGATCATGCTGACAAATGTTTGTGCTACTGTTGGACATGTGAAATTAATGTAAAGTAATATTTTCATTGTTAGCTTCATTGAGATTCCTTTAGGCTTTCTCTGACTTGTTGTATACTTAGCAGTTGATTTGTGACTTGTTTTTTACAAGGCTTTTCTAAACGTACAGATTACTTAGAATTTAAATGTTGCTCTTGCTGACTTTGGATTCAAATTGCTCATACTGCTACTAGACTTTATCTTGGAAAGTCTGTTTAACCTTTTTCAACTGATGTATAACAGTAATGATTATTTGTTGGGGTTTAGTAACATTATTCACTGATAATAAGAATGAAGAAAGTCATGCATATAATTACCGGTATGTTAAGTGGTCAAGGTAACGTTTATGGCACTTACACCTCTAAAAAAATGTAGAGCTTCTATAAGGTTTGTAACAGGTATAACATTATTAGAGTTTTTCATATCGTGCTTTTCTTGGATTTAATTATGAACTTCACTGTTAGTTTCAGTTATTAAAATCCGCCTGTAATTAATTTAACCACATTGAGTAACAAGGCTCCAATTTGAAAGTTTGTATTTAACATGCTTGATTACGGTAAGTGGTGGATTTCAACTGCTTGTATTAATTATCTTTCCAGTGTTCATTCTTGCTTTTTATGAGAAAGGGGCCGTCCATAAATGACGTCACGCTATTTTGGCCGATTTTTGACCCCCCCTCCCCTCGTCACACTTCGTCACAAAAGTCACCCCCCTGAAAAATGACGTCACAAAGCTCTGACCCCCCTAAAACGAAACTTCCACATGATAATAAAACATGTTTCAATGCCCATTTATTGTCATTGTAATAAGTATTTAAAAATCTTATGGTGACAAATATTTAAATAATTAGAAAATTATTAATAATGGTGCCCGTATACATTAAAATAATCAAAAATTATGAAAATTTTAATACTCAAAATTAGAGCTGTTATTTTAAGATTAAATTGTTGTTAATTGTTAAATTTAATTACACAGACGTGATGTGACGTCACACTTGGCTGACCCCCTCCCCCACGTCACACATCGTCACAAATTTCCGACCCCCCGACCCCCCTAGGTGCGTGACGTCATTTATGGACGGCCCCAAATGCCTTTTTATATTCCGTCTTTTTTTCTGTCTTTTTGTTTTGTGCATTATCAGTACTGGACAGTGTCAGATCAGAATGCAAAGTATACAAGAGAATGAATAAAGTATTTGTTTAAACAACAAATCGATTAGATGTACCAAGAGTCGTTGCAGAATAATGCACTTCATCTGTGATGCATCTGAATTTTGCTTTTAGTGCTTCTGGTTAATTGAAAATATGAAAGGCATATGATGAACAATGTGAATTTGTATTTTGCTGAAAAGGTACCCTGCCAGCATGCTCATATACGGACTAATATTTGTATATGGGACCTGTATAGAGCATTGGTATAGAGCCCATGTGGGTCCGATCTAATGCCCATAAAACATTAGATGGGTATGTTTTGTCAGACAGATCTTTGAGTTCTGAAGTGGTATTTTGGAGTTTCAGTTCTGTTTCATTTAGCTGTGAATTATCGTGACCATTGTTTCAAGAAACAAGTTACATGTACTAGTAAAGTGATATTGATATCATGATTGGTGATTTTAATGTTATGCCGTGCAAGTAGCATATACAAACTGCTTTAAATTTATGCAGAGACATGGTGCTGAGTTTTGAACATTGTTGTTTGCAAAGATCATCTAAATATTCATTTTTCTTCAAGAGATTTTTTGTTTTTATTTTCTATTTTACTGTTAAAATGCCAAATGTGGACAAAGGGCTGTTGGTTAGAAGTTGTGGTTTATGACGTATGTGACCTGCCTTAAATAAATGGGTTAGATATGCAGATGTATTCGCTAGTGTTCTGTATATGTAGGCAATGCTAGGCATGTGATAGTGCCTTGTGATGGGATGCAGTCCGCTAAGTAAGGGCTTTCTTAAGTCAATGGAGTATGGTTTGATGCGTTGTTTCTCAATGTTTGTCTTATTGATCTGAGTCAATATTTCTCTGTCTCTCATTCCATCCAACAGATGAACTTGAAGCTGTTTCAGCGACAGCCACCGCATCTCAATCCTCCGTCTCTTGATCTCCACGGGGTTTGTTCTGTGGACAATGTCTGAAAAGAAGACTATTAAAAATCTACCCATCCACGGTTGGTCTCGATGCTAAATGGGGACGGGAGAGGTCCAAGAGGAGCCAGCCACATCCATCATTTCTCATATATGGAGATCCTATGGCATGCAGCAGATTAATTCAAACCACTTCAGTGCAGCTGAACGCTACTACACCGAGGATGAGTTAGTTAAGCACATCGTGCCTCGGCTCTTCTATGTTCTGACCAGTATCAACACTACAGCAGTTTACGAGCTGGGCTTTGCTGTCTTTCTTTGGAAACTGCTTTTGAGCCTGATGACCAGTTTCAAAGCTAATAATCAGTTTTAAGTCTGACAGGCAATGGCCCCATGGGCATGACACCATAATATGGGTCATATATTATAAATCATATATTATATGACCCATAATTATGGTGTCATGCCCATTGTATTATAGGCCCATGGGCATGCTGGATGGGACTTCTCTTCCAACTGCTTTGAAGGCCTCTACAGATTATTGCAAAGTCGTTAATGAATTGTAAATGTGATTGGATTTGCACCAACTTTTCTTCTTATTACCAGGTAAAATGTTGAGATTTTTCAGTACTGTACCTCATGGACGGCCACCTACAGAGGTATGCCACTCCGAGCAGAACTATGTAGCTC
This sequence comes from Aporrectodea caliginosa, assembly GCA_020284085.1. Lineage (NCBI taxonomy): Eukaryota > Metazoa > Annelida > Clitellata > Crassiclitellata > Lumbricidae > Aporrectodea > Aporrectodea caliginosa. The sequence goes on along the minus strand of JACEVL010000155.1, from coordinate 1,437,656 downwards.
TACCAGACATGAGCTCCACCAAGACACATCCAGCCAGAGCTTGACACGAAATCACTTCCTGCTCCGACTGGCTCTGCTTCAGTTTGGCCAAAGTGGTCCAAGCTAGTATGCTCCTTCCACTCAGAATGGTTCAGCAAACTCTTCCCAAGCCAAGTTCCAGAGAAACTCTTCCATCACATGCTTGTTCCACCATGCAGTTATCGTAGTAAATGATCAACGACAGTCGATTTAGCAGGAGAAGTGGTGATCATATGTAGAGTTGTAGACGTGGTTCAAACCATTGCGAAATTATTTATCTGTGGTTCCACATTTCCTTCATTCATTCATTCCAGATATTTATATAGCGCCTCTTCAAGAAGCCTACTCAGAGGCACTCCCAGCCCAGCCACGGCCAAAGAGAAATGCATGAGTCGCCAGATGAGCCCAAACATGGTGGAATTCGATTAAAACATGGTGGAATTCGATTAAAACATGGTGGAATTCGATTAAAACATGGTGGAATTCGATTAAAACATGGTGGAATTCGATTAAAACATGATGGAATTCGATTAAAACATGATGGAATTCGATTCGTCCTTCTGCCATGCACCAAAAGCGTGCAGTGAAATGGATGAAAAGATATCAGAAAGAGGGAAAGAAACTGCGCAAATGAAGTCACAGGGAAAGAAAGGTTGAAAAAGAAGCAAATGTGAATCAGAAAGGGAAAGAGAAAGGCAGTAGAGCAGAGCGATGGGAGACAAGACGTAGGGTGGAAGGAAGATAATAGATAGCCTAATACATGTAAGAAGGATGAGGGGCATTGATCAGAATGATCGATGTTTGTGGGGAGAAAATGAAGAGAAAGAAGAAGAGAAGCAGAAGGAACGTGAGAGATTGATATCATCATCCGTTTCGGTACCATGTAATTTAACGCGAGTATGATCGTGGGGAGAAGATAGGGCAGACCTTGGCGCATCGTCCGTGAATGAAATAGTACAGTTGCCATCCTTGACCCTGGTGGCACTGACAGGGTTACTAATGGAACAGACGCCATTGCATGGTAGTCAGTTTACCGCCGCTGGACCTCATCGACATCTGTGTAATAAACCTACAAGTGAGGCAGTTCAGTGTAGGACGGTGTAGACAGTTTTATTAGGTGATGATTGACTGGCCGAATAATTGATCGATCGATCACGACGATCAGAGACCCTTGTGGCGACAGAGGTGGCCAGCGATAACATCCACAAAAGCTCTTTGATGATTCATTGCTGAATCTATTCGTAAAATAGCGAAGGGCAATACAACACGTCTCGGTTCTTCTTGGAATAGAAAACTGCCACTGCCCTACTTGTGATAGTGCCAGTCACAAGCCTCGATAAAGGAGGAGGGCAACGCTATTGATCTTTGTTATCACAGTGTCGTTAAACTGAAACTACTACTATAATGTAATGTAAATCTTCGAAAATTTCTCAGCGCCCACAAAAGCCACGTCAGGGAGACCAGCTTATTCACCGGCGCTATATCAAATCAAGTCCGCAATAGCCAAATTCCTCTGTTCGTTTCGGTGCCAGGTCAAAATCTGGGAGGTCAAACCGAGGCAAGGTTTTCACTACTAGGCTATTACTACTTGGAATAGAATGTATAATGCTCTGGAACCTTGAATCCACGATTTTCCGATAATTATGCTGATCTAAGATCGACATCGTTCAAAACGACCCATTGGACAAAATTCCCATAATTTATGGGCTTCATTGTAGTTCTACGCATAGTATCATAATTTTGGGTTCATGTGGTAGGACTTAATATGTAACCCATTTGGGATTTTTTCATATGGACTTTGTATGTAATATGTCGGCCCCTATGAATACGAAATTTCTGTTGGGGTTGGCCGTCGACCTAAAACGACCCATCAATCTTTCTGAGTGTACTGAGTGTATCCACCCAGATTATTTGTGTTGTCGAAGGTCATATGAATGACTGTCTGTGTTTGGCACTGTTTGCCAGATCGGGAATAAAGGATTTAAGAGTAGGCATATGAAGTTATGAACATGACCGGGATCCCAGATGACGATGAACTGACTCAGAAAAGGAACGGGAAGAGGAGGAACGCTTAGCCTATAGCTCTGCAGAATGCTAAGTAGGCCTACACAATAGGTCTATAACTCTATATATAGGTGGCGAACAACTGATGGATGGCCGAGATGTGTCCGATGAGTATAGGCTACGCATTTGGCGTTTATAAGGATCTAGATGTTAGTAAAGTCCCTGTATCACTTGTTCGTAGAGTGTAGGGCTGTAGGCTATAATTATATACCTATCATCAGGGACGTCATTTCAGTTTTTCGGGAGGGGATTTTTCGGGGGGGGGGGACAAAACTTGGCCAGCTTGTTAAGTTTTGTAGTTAGTCTACATGTGCAAAACTGTGGTTAAATAATCTAACATGCTTTCTTCTTGTTCTTATTTATTTCTTACAATGTTTGATTTGGTATCTGCTGTCCTAGACTCCTAGTGATGAATAAAGATATAACCTACTATTTCATCATATGCACTGACATACATATAAATTTTTGATTTCCCATGAAACTCAGGGGCATTTGCCCCTGCCCTCCCCAAATGACGTCCCTGCCCATCATCCGTTCATCCAAACATCCACTCCTTCCTTCCCTTCTATTTCTTTCGTCCTTCCTTCAGCCATTCTGCTTCATTCTTTTTCCATTTCCTTATAGGCCTACACAGCGGACTACCTAGCTACGTTACTGACGCATCAGTTTCTTTGAGAATTATTGTTAGATAAAATGTCATTTGCTATGGAGCTTGTTATTTATAAGTTCGCTGTCAAAAGCTTCAAAAGCAACTGTAGTAGACTCATTATGAGAGCACATATAGGAAGACTCGGGGACAGATTCTGAACCTTGTGTGATTTAGTATCTGTAAGAAATAACAACCACCTAATCTGAATGATGTGGTTGCTTATATCTGACATTTCAATTCCAATTTTTAGCCACCGGGTGTTTTTAAATTCAAAATCTTAATAACACCGTAAATTAAGAAAAAATACGATGCCTTGAATTCCGCTATAGTTTTGGTCTTGGCAGTGGTCTTGGATACTCGACTTGGCCTTGGTCTTGAACTTACGGCATTAGCCCTGATCTTGGTCTTAATTCCTATGGTCTTGGTCTTGATCTCCAATCATGTAGTCTTAGTCGTGGTCTTTGAATTTAATTTTTTCTTGCTTACAACACATCTCCTTCACCATCCTTATCCTCTTCAGCATCATCATCATCATCGTCGTCGTCGTCGATCCTATCATCACCTCTAGAACCGCTACCGCTTGACCTCCCTAGATTTTGACCTTGCATCGGGAGGAACAGAGCAGCGTGGCTGTTGCGGACTGGACTTGCGCCGGGTGAATATTTAAAGTTGGTCTCCCTGACGTGGCTTTTGTGGGCGCTGAGAAGATTTACATTACATTACAGCCTGAACCGTCACCAATACCGCCTTAGCACAACCACCAACACCGTCACTACCGCAACCGTATCCATCTATCGTCTCTGCTCCTATCTCTGTGTGCGAGCATTAGTCTGCCCTTATTGCAATTATCTTTGACTGCATGTTTCGCTCAGTGTAGCCTACACGTGTGTACGTGTGTGGGTGCGGGGGGGGGCAGTGCTTGCGGTCGATTAGTGGTTGAGGTCTGTGTGTTTGTTCTGCTCTGTCTGCTTCCTCCGTCTATCGTCGATATCCGTCAATTATATCACAAGGAAATCTCCTTCATCGGCCACCAGAGGGACCGACGGACCGACCGACGCTGCATCTGGTCTTTGTTAGTTGTCCACGGCTCTCGATTCCTGGCATCTAGCCGCCTCTTATAATAGCTACCGGTACTTCACCAGGCCACTGAGGCCACCGCCGCCGCCGCCTGTCGTCCCCCGAGGAGACGGAGACCTTGCTGCATGTGGCCGTGTCGACCGACCGACCGACCGTACGTAGCCACATAATGACCTGCATTAGATCCACGCATCTCGGTTTATTGTGTCGTTTTGACGTCGAATGCATCAGTTCATTAGGTTCAGTCGTTAAACTTAACGAAGTGCATGTGATTTCATTAGGACATTCTTCACATGATTCAGTCCCTCACCGACGCCGAGATTACAGCTGGGTCGTCGGATGTCATGTAACGCTGGTCCTCAGCTCAGATGATGGTCGGATATATCACAAGAACCAACACGTTCATCTCTCGTCATCCAGTGTCCTTAGCTAGGAGTTCATATGTAAACGGATTGTCAGCAGTTACTGTAGTGCTTTAGACTAATTTCTATTTCGAAGCCGAGTAGGTGACTCCGCAATGCTCATGATGTTAATGTCCTTCGGCTAAGCCTTCGACTCTCTTAATAATTCGGCATTTTAAGAAAGTAATTCGGTCGAAGCAGCGGAGAGATCTTGACTTGATTAGTGCTGCGGCTCCGAGTGAGTAACGAGGGACGTACGGACGGATGGACGGATGGATGGATGGACGGAAGGATGGATGGACGGAGGTCGAGCCCTTGTTTAACAGGTCGACGCCCGTCGGCAACAGACGAACGTCTGTATGTGATATAGCAAGGACTTATTATAGCGCTATACGCGGTCGAGCAGATTTATCAGCGATGATGAGGACTAACAGCGCCAATATTTGATCATCGACAAGGCGCATTATAGGAGGAGGAGGAGGAGGAGGAGGAGGAGGAGGAGGAGGAGGAGGAGGAGGAGGAGGAGGAGGAGGAGGAGGAGGAAGAGGAGGAGGAGGAGGAGGAAGTGGAGGTGGTGGGGTGGAGGAGGTAGGAAAATGAATGAAGAGGAAGAGGGGAGGAAAAGAAGGGGAGGAAAAAAAAGAAAAAAAGAAGGAAGACGAGGAGGAAGACAAAGAAGAATTAGGAAGAGGAGGGCAAGAAAAAGGCAAACGGAAGAAGTGGAGGGGAAAACAAGAAGAAAAAGGAAAAGTAGGAGGAAAAGAAGGAGGAAGAGGAGGGGAATAAAAGAACGAAGCGGAGGAGGAGTAAGAAGAAAAGAGAGAAGAAAAAGTATTGACAAAAAGGAGCAAGGTCAAAGAGCCTACTGCCAAGTGTAGTGGCGAGAAGAGGAGGAGGAAAAGAAGTGAGTAATAATGAATGGAGTAGAAGTGGGAATTTGTGCAGTACGAGTAGACGAAGAAAGCGAGATAGGAGAGGGACGTGGGCAGGAAACGGAGCACAGAGTACGTCTGTTTAATCGTGTGACAGTTTTCTTCATGACGAAGCCGTGACCAATAGCACGGGGAATCCGTTGAGCAGTTGACGGCTGCAGTGGCAGACATGGCGACGGTGATGTGCCAATGCTTGGAGCAAGTGTTCATCAATCATAATCGCATGTCAGTCCGACCATGCAAGTCGCTTTCACCATTCACTTAGTCATTTCATCCACAGGACGACGGACGATGTGTCAACCACCTCGGCCTCTGAATGGACTGCAACGAGGAGGAGAGTGTCCCGATTTATGCGCTCGCTGTCCATTTCAGGCGATTATATCGGGTGGAGGCGGCGTTACAGTTCAGCCCACAGCTGCTGCATCATAAAACTCCATCCAGACGACGTTCCTCGCTCTAAATACATATCACATAAATGCAGAACGAATTGTGTGCTATGGCGAAATGCAACTATTGACTAAGATGCAGACTATGCAAAGGGATGGATTTAGCAGCCACTCATTCCACTTCCTTCTTTCTGTTCAGTCAGACTTTGTCCATGCAGATGACGCTGTGAAACAGACTAAGATGTCTTTAACAGTACGCAGAAGTGATGCTCTGCAAGACAATAGAATAATTATGATATAAATTGTATTTTGACACTTTAACGACGACTTGCATTGTTTTCTAACTCCAAGTCACTTTCTTAGTACACTCTCGTGACTCTCGTCGTTAAAGTTAAGGTAAAGTTAAGCTAGCTAATTAGCTTCATCATCCTTTATGGCTATAGATAACAGGTTACGTGCAGCTTTAAACTAATCTAAAGTAAAGTGAACTAGAAGAGTCGCCAGTGGCGGGCCCACCACACACACACGTGGAACCAACCAATGGGTTCCCGTCAAAAGCTGACAGATGGCATGGATGTTCAGAGTCTAGGAGCCAAGTTGCATCAATATAGTAGACAGAGGCGTAGCCATGAAAAAATTTCGGAGGGTGTTTTAAGTTTTTTGGAGTTACCATTGGAAATTGTCGTATTTTTCTACATTTTTAGTTTTTAATAACAGCAATGCATTTATTTAGGGGGAGGGGGTAACAGATAACAGGTTGCGTGCAGCTTTAAACTAATCTCGGGGGTCGTATATAGTGAAACTGTTCAACTTCATTCTAAATTTCTAAAGCGCTGATGTAAAGCTAGGCGCAAAGCACCAGCTTTTTCACAAGCGATGAAATATGATTTTACATGCAATGCATCGTCAAGTGACATCACTGCGATAAGTCTTGGATAAATACAAAGATAACGGTTCTTTTGGTGCAAGTAAAAAACTAGTCATTTGTATGGATGGTATGAACCCAGACTGAAGGAGCCTGCAGTGTGTCAAGACTCATTCAATCGAAAGGCTTAATCAAATAAGCTCTATGGTTCTGTTTTTCTGCTGAGATATTTACCATATAGGAATACACTTTCAATAATAGGCACTGGGTCGCATCATTACTCTGTCAGGCTAAGTTTGTTTTAGGATTTGTTTATCCAATAAGCGGCAAATAGAAAAGACCCGACCTTTAACCTCAGACCCTGTGCAGGTCACCGCCTACGCCTGCAGCCATTTAATATCGGGCGATATTAAATGTTTGTTATGCATCAGCTTACCGATAACATGTTTTGTAATCTAATTGTGTTTTGATTAGATCATAATTTTTTTTGCACCACGAATAAAGGATGGACGACTATTTATGAGTAAACGATACTGCCAGAAGCTAGACATAATTATATTAGATTTATATGTGGAAATGTCCAACGTTTCCTATATCGATCGCGATGGATGGGAGAGGTCTTTGGAGAAATAAATTCAGGGCGAAGGCGTAACAAATGGCGTGGTAGGATACGTAAGGTAAGGTTACGTAAAGTAAGATAGGTTGAGATAAGGTGATTCGAGGCAAGATAGGTTAAAGTAAAGTAATGTTCGTAGGATTAACAAGTCTGATTATGTGCAAGACATTTCTTCTTTAGCCTATTCAATCGCAATGTACCTGATAGCGGTGTGACAAACAGTTTTGTTACCATTAAACGAATATAATAATAATAAAATATCTGTCCCAGTTGGCTATATTGATTAGAACCTTTGCCCCATACACTTCTGTGCGAGAATGTGTGCAGATCGCGGTTCGCCTCCCGATGTTGGCTTATTTAAGAGATTTAAATCTCGGGCGAGTTTATACGGTCCGTATATTCAAACGGGCAGCGGTTGTGAAGGATCTCAATCGATCAATTCATTGAAAATGAACAGGGTGGAGGCCATACGATGGTCGCTATAATAAAAACGTGCACTTTTACATTTCGTTGACTAATTTTGTTTCATCAGTAATGTTAGATTGTCCATTTGTCATAAAGGAAAGATAAATTTGCGGCTTGCCAATCTTTCTTTCTGCCTGCCTCCAGTCATTTAGTGTCTTGACCGCAGATCATTCATCTCCTATTGATCCAGCATAAAAGTCTGAGAAATCAACCTAAGTTTCGTAGATGATGTATGTTCTGTGTACGTGTGTAGTCTGAGGATCTACGTTTTCAGTTATAACCTACACTAAACTGTAGGTCTGTGAAATAGCTATAAGCGTAGGCCTAACTACACTTGCAATAATTGTCTAGAATGAAATGCGTCAGCCATGCATCTAACTCGTTCTACATCTAGGCCTACATGCTTAGCAATGCTACGATGCATACATTGCATAGGCTATTAAGAGGAAAAAGCTATTCCACTGTAAATAATCCAGCACCTACATGCAAACGCTTACAGACGAATCATACATTTCCCGATGCAAATGAGCAAGGAGACGATAAGAAATTCGTATTGCCAGAAAAGAAAGCGATAACGTCTCCGAAGTAGCCTATACATGTAGATACAGTAATGCACTGTGCAAAAGTAATTAAATCTAGCGCAGAATGCTAGAGGCGTTGCAATCTCTTAAAAAGTCATCAAATTTGACCGTTTAAAATCCCCGTCGATCGCCCGAGTCTCGGTCAAACGTAGATCATGTGCAGCGAACAGATTCTCGTGTCCTTTGGCCGTGTTCGTCCATGTGTTATGCATGAGCTCACACGGCGTTGTTGTCTTCCGTGACGGCTCCTCCTACTCCTCCTACTCCTCCTTCTCCTCCTCCTCCTCCTCCTCCTCCTCCTCCTCCTCCTCCGCGGACAACTGCCTAAGGAATATACTTTTCAGTGATTTACCGATGGACGTTGCCGTGACAACCACCGCCTCTCGTCTGCAGCGTTGATGGAAGGTGCTAGATCACGTGACGGATTGCTTCTAAATAATTATCACGAAAACTATTCGTGTTTCTTTATGTCGGATATGAAGCATTGTCGTGTAAATTACTGCCTTAGGCCTTGAAACGGTCGTCCATGCAGGCCAGGCTCTCAGCGGCTGACAAACGCCAAGAACTGATGACTGATGACTGATGACTGCTAGACGGCCTGAAGGGACTGAGCCATGGCGTGTCCACAGTTCCTCTGCATATACGCTTATGTTCTCTTCAATTAGTAGAAACGACAGCGCGCGATTGTCTGACTATATTATGTTCTCTAACATACTCTACTCGGATCATGCCTGACTGTATGTTCTCTAACACAGGTCTACTCTACTTGGATCACAAGAAGCCGCTTCTTAAATAGCCTACCGCTGTCACTTTCAGCGTTCTATAATTATATTGGTCGTATTCAGATTCACCAGAAATCGGTTCCTAAGTGTCGTAGAGTCGAACCTGACTTCGTTAGATTTCAATCTGATTAATTCCAAAGGGAAAACTTGTCAGAGACCACAGAACAATATTCTTCGACTAAGTATTCAACAAAGCAAGCGATATGCATGTTGGGCTCAAAAGCTGTGAAGAAACGGGAAAGAGACCGTCGTGTTGAACCCAGCTACGTTTGGAAGCCAGGTCCGAAAGGGCTTGCAGTAATCCAGCCTGTGTATCACAAACGCTGAGCAAGGACAGGGGTCGCAAACCTCCGGTTTCTTACTCAGTCAACGTGAACCGTTTGACATATTTCTTCATTTGTTATAATTTGACGACTTTGGTGCGATTTAATCGTTATCTCCAGCATTTCCGCTGTCCTCTGAGATTACTGCATGGAATGGAATTATTTCAATATGATGCCTAAATGTCTGTATGGCGCTGTTGTTGAAGCTGACACTGTTACATCGTGAAGTTATCGAGTTGTCCTTCGTTCCTAGTGACGATCTGTAGCTTCATTCCTCGCAGGACATTCATCAGTCTCCATCCTCCTCCTCCTCCTCTTCCTCCTCCTGTGTTCGTGTCATCTGTTGAAGCGCTCATTCGCTGGCGCTCGCATCTACAGCGCAGCAGTTTCTTGAAGGCGTAGCGGAACTCGCGCGAGCACAGACCATAGATGAAGGGGTTGACGGCAGAGTTGCAGTACCCAAGCCAGAAGAAGACGTGGAATACCATGGGTGGAGTGCAGCTGGGGCAGAAGGCGCCGACCAGGTAGACGGTGAAGAACGGAGCCCAGCAGACGATGAAGCATCCAACGATGACGCCGACAGTCTTCGCCGCCTTCTTCTCCCGATTCAGATTTCTCAGCTGAGAGACGATGTGCAACTTCGACAGCTTCAGCGAGATCAGCGAATACCGCTTCTCCGACGACGGAATGTTGTCCACCTCCTCTCCCAGATAGCTGCTCCTGCGATTATTGCAGACGACAGAGGGAGTGGCATCGTCGTCTTTGGTCGCGTCGACAGGTGGCGCTGCGTCGAAGTCATTGGCGCGTTCGTCCATTGTTCGATCGCCTGCGTCACATGACGGCGTTGACGTGATGACGATGCGTGGTATCATCGTCAAGTGATTGGTAATCCTTGGCTGTCTATCGGCGACGTTCGATCGAAGAACGTCTGGAAGCTTCGATGACGTGTAGCCCTGGACCGGAAGTTGGCTGCTGTCGAAGCTGCGACGTGACAGGCGAAGCGAGACGGCCGTCGCCTGCGGCAGCAGCTCAGATATGCAACCGTTCGAGTGGCGAGGGGAGGCTCGACTGCCGCGGTGAACGCGCAGAGTGAGGGCGCTGTCCGAGGGACTGTTCGGCAGGCCGCCCTTCTTTTCGATGAAGCCCCGTCGAAAGGCTGCCGTGGCCGACACAGCCGTCTTGTAGATCTTCCAGTAGAAGATGACCATGATCGTCATTGGGACCCAGAACGACCCGCACGCCGAATAGATGATGTAGCCAGGAGCTGAGGTCAGGGTGCATGCTGGGAAGACCCCGATCCGGGAACCGTCAAATAACCCATCATCGTTTATTCCACTGAAGACGTTTGTTAGACCTCTGTTGTCGAGCAGAATCCACTGCTCAGTCGTCTGTCCTCCTACTGTTCCGTTCCTCGCAAACGTCTCCACCTGGACGCCGTCAAACGACTGACCAGTCCTTGTGTCCAGTCCGTCTGCTCCAGGACCGGGGGAGGTCCGAGTCCAGCTCTGATCGGGGTTGTTCCATCCGATGAGCGGCGGAAAGCAGATGACGAACGAGAGAATCCAGACGCTGATGATGAGCAGCCGGGCCCTCGAAGGGGACATGAGCTGAGGGTAACGGAAGGGTCGACTGATGGCCAGGTAGCGGTCAGCGCTGATGGCACACAGGTTGAAGATGGACGCTGTGCACAGCCAGACGTCAACGGCCAACCACACTCGGCAACAGACGCGACCGAATGGCCAGTACTTGAGAACCTATCGACAAACGAACACACGCAGTCTTTACCTGTAACACTCTCTCTACACACAGCGACAGGAATCGAGGCCAGATGGCCAGCGCTCGTTAATAAGTCAGCGCTCGTGAATAAGCTGATGCTCTGCGCTTGGCTTTCGAGTGGCGCTTTAGAAGTCTGGAATTTAGGATTACGATTATAGAATTGGTTAGATTACCACCCAGAAACTGAACCTTTGAACATCCGGTGATCCCAAGATTACAGACCCACTGCTCACATTTTAATATGCTAAAATTAATCTAAAACTAAATCTAGAATAATAATTATGTTTATCCATGCCATTTAGTGGTGGCTCTACACATACACACGGACTCTAGTACAATTTTCCTCAATCACAGTCCCCAACCAAAACTTTGTCCCTAGATGCCCTGTAAAGTAAAAGGACAATCTTTAACATTTTAGTATACCTTTCAATTTTCATGCACTGATAATTTTTGTGCTCCTCCTGGAAGATCTTTGAAAACCGAGCGCCCCAGTCATGTCAAAACACAAGCACTCATGTAAGCAATATTTTTAGTCTGTCATCTTCCTTGTTTTTTGCAAGTGCACGAAATCTGTTCTGTTTGAACATGAGTTCTACCTGCTTGGTCGGGAGCGCTGCTGATACGTTTTTACTTAGAGTTGCGCTTTACAAGTTTCACTTACGTTATGCAAACGCACTCATTTACTATTATACTGATAATAGACAACGCGGATCGCAAGTGAATCAGATGTCATTAAATAATTAGAACAAAATACTGCACTCAAAAACCAGCAAATCTGAACCGTCATTAAAATAATAGGCTGTACGTACGTAATGACGACTAACGGTAGTTAATGCCGTGAAAGATCCTGTGCACGCGCTGTGCGTAATTTGCAACTGACGAGTCATTAGGTTATTCAACCAACGACTAGTTAGTTCTGCTGCCATTATGCTTAGTGTCACTTAATTGGTCCAGAGACTCTGAACATCCACGCCATCTGTCAACTGTCGACGGGAATCCGTTGGTTGACCTCACGTCACACGTGTGTGCGTGGGCCAGCATCGGTGATCTCTTTCTAGTTTACTGTGTCTTGTTTTGCTACCTGACGTAATAGTTGTAGGCCTAAATAACATTTAACATCACAGTCATAGGCTAGCGCAGAGAAAGCGCTTCTGTGAGCTACTTAAAAATACGCTATATTAAGTGTCTTGTGCCTTAGGTGTTCCGGGCATTGATTATCTGCAATTTAGTTATTTGTTTGGTGGCTATAGGAAGCTCCGTTCCGCCTCCATTTCTCACTATCAAAGCCATAATAACACTATTAACTCAATTACTGGCGCTTATTCTAGTTCCCGAGTATTTACGTCAGGTCGCGACTTCCTCGAAGAAGGAAGATAAGTTCTAGATGCTGCGTTGCTGATTGCTGTGCGAAATTGGACTTTATTGCGCCTTTTGCTTAAGCTTGTTTACTACAGGTCTTTGTCATTCGCGTATTGAGAGCTATTCATTAGCATGACGTCTTGCCTATTTTTATTCTTATCACTTTACTGCTACTGCAGTAGCTGCAGCAGTTGCAGCTGCTGCTGCTGCTACTACTACTATTTATTATTATTATTATTATTATTATTATTATTATTATTATTATTATTATTATTATTATTATTATTGTTATTATTATTATTATTATCATCATCATCATCATCATCATCATCATCATCATCATCATCATCATCATCATCATCATCATCATCATCATCAACATCATCATCATCATCATCATCATCATCATCATCATCATCATCATCATCATCATCATCATCATCATCATCATCATCATCATCATTATTATTATTATTATTTTGTTGCCCCGAGGTAAACAGGATCCGTCAGGGACTTCAAGATTATTAAAATTGTTAAAAATCTGCAACGGTTATTATTATTGTTGTTATTATTATTATTATTTAAAATTTTAAAATGCGCAAAGTCACGCAGAAATGCGAATTTGAGGCCTCTATATATACTGATAGCTAACCCTCATCCATTCTTCGTGGTCATAAAAGTGCAGCAATGCAAACATGGGATTCGTTTAAAACCCAAGATTTATTATTACTATTACTATATGAAGATTTATTAAATGCATGTTAATATTATTAAACAGTAATCACACCATAGACGTGTTTCTCGTGATTTTTACATTATGCAATCAAAAGTAGCGTATACATGTACATTCATCTTTAAACATATTAACGCATAGTTTTTATTAATTAACCTGTCACTGGAATAAAATGTACGGTATGCTACACCAATAAAGTTAATTTTATACAACGAATGCAGCAAGTTACGCTCATAAAAGCGAAACTGTCAGCTTAACGTAATTTAAATCAAGAAAGTCAACTTTATGAAGAAAGTTATGAAGCTAAAAAGAGACTCTGATGTAATGGATGATACTCTGTTTAGTTCCTGTCTCTTAGGCATCGTCTGCTCTAAACACACCGTCACTCATGACGCCAAGTGTCTGTCAACTGATCCAGGCGGACATTTCTGCCTTAAATATTGCACTCTTCTTTCACCTTCTATTGCAGCACTGCGACAACAGATGTGACAACGACGCTCTCTGGAGGATCCTTTGCTATGCATGGTTGCTTCTGACTTCAATCTGTACACCTTGTATGTTGGCATTCTGGTTGGTTTTCTCACGACACCTCGCATAGCTCTGGGATTTGCAACACGTATATCGGTTTGTTCTTGAGTCAGTTCACCGTTCAACTGCAAAGATGAATGGCCGACGACGTTGGCTCCTGCTACGGGAGTTCTACCCTGGAGAGGTGCACAGATAAATAACAGGACTGGTGCTGCATTGAAAGCGAAAGCGATGATGTTGAGGAACAATAGCAGCATATCATCGTTTGTACTTAAAAATGAGTGGTAGGACGTGATGGGCGCCTTGCATGGCTGTCAAACAGTTAAATTCGACTCCTGTAATAACTTGTGATCATCCGTTCATACTATGATTTGTAATCATCCTGCGTACTTGTCAGTTTGAAACATTAAACGAAGATTATTATTATTACTTTCCCTTGCAGCATGTGTTGCGACCAGTTTTTCCATCTTGTCTACTCCATCCTTCTTGGAATTGCAGCGAAGTATTGCAACATGCTTGTGATTGTCTCCCGCTGTTGTGTTGTTGTGGTGCACAGAAGACAGCCGACGACAGCCATTTCCTTCTTTGGATCACATGAAACTAATTTCCACAGAGGCAGAATATAATTATGATGATTCTTCTTCTCTCATGTTGTTGCCACGCACACACCTTTTTCCATCTGACTGATATTACTGCCTACACAGCGCCTCTGAGAGGCTCTTAAGACGCGCTATACAAATGTTCCGCTATACATAACATTTCAATTGGGTTATCAGCTTTGTTTTTTCTAAATGTTCCCACATAATTATGCTGTATACTGTTCAACTGGCTTTTCTACAAGAGGCAAGATGGTGAAAAGTTGTCAGCAATCATACTATGACCTGTCGTCATCTATGAATTTGTCCAACGTAAGACAACGTTCAGAGTCTATGCCTTGATTCGTTTGCCTTCCCAGATATTCCTTCCCCGACATTGGATGCGATTCATCAGAAACGCATGTTTTTGAGACTTTTATTCCGTAACTGGCTGGTTAGCTGTGTGTATGCGCTGTCCAATTGGACTCTCTTCTCTAAACGGCACCAATAATTGTCCCTGGAATGCATTCCTTTGGAGTAGCACCACAAAATGCACCCACATGTCTCTAATAGCATCCACTTTATCTGTTGCTTGTCTCTGTTCTCTAGATGTCTTGTTATTGAAACACAGACAACGCAATATAAGCTTATCCTCGAAACAATTGAAAGGCATTGTTGCAGTCCGCGTACACATGTTACGCTGAGGATCTAGTTTGGATTTCTATGTTCTAGCGAGAACCACGCCTAAGGACTCATTCATCTCGGCTGTTGTAATCGGAATCCAATTCTTTACATTCTTTCGAGCAATATTCCACAGGGAGACGACTCTCTGGGTTTCTCGATTTGTGTCTGGCATAACCAGAGTAATTAACAGATGAAAAGTCGAATGAATTGGGCAGAGAGAGTGACAAAAATATTTGCTAAATGTAGTCTCTCATGTTGTAATTTGAAAGTTGGAGTTATGAGTGTTGTTGATAGAGGCGTGCGTTGAGGTACTGTACTACTGTGACGATTGTAGTAGGCCTACGGTTGTGATTGAACTGTTTTTCATTTTAATTACTTTACAGCCTAAAATGCCAAATTGATGTGTCTTTACTCGAGAAACGCTGCGCTATATAAATTGGGCTAGTCGGCCGCCCGAACCCGATCACTTGACAACTTCGGAAGGTCGTTGACAGTAGGCAGGCATATTCTATAGAGTTCTCCAACTACAAAGCTGCCAATGAGTGACAGTGCAAACGGAAAGCCCACTCCAGCTGAAGACTAGATCTATCAGATTCGATCTCATTTACCTTCCGCCTTTTTACGATCTCAGAAGAAAACGAGACTTAATCTGGACGGTTATAGTTGCACAGAATTCTGGGTAGCTTACGGGAAAGGCCTGACCTGGTGCAGACGAGGTCATAGAGGTCACAAGGGACAGCTAACCGCCCTGTACTTCAGTCGTCCCTCTGCACTCTTATTCACCCCATTACGACAACACCCCGTCGTCGATTTCCAGGCAAGTATGCAGTAGCCACCGGAGCTGCACTGTCGGCT
Organism: Aporrectodea caliginosa; assembly: GCA_020284085.1. NCBI lineage: Eukaryota > Metazoa > Annelida > Clitellata > Crassiclitellata > Lumbricidae > Aporrectodea > Aporrectodea caliginosa. Next base: position 1,421,987 of record JACEVL010000155.1, on the reverse strand, counting down.
GCTGGCCTATCCTCTCTTCTTGTAGAGATAAAGTAGTTTATCACCGTCCAGCGGTTCCTATAGCCGCTTAAGGCTCCACAAATAATTAATGGTTGTGCTACACAGACCGTGTGTGGCTGTCTGTATCGGTCGACTCTCAGTGTGTTCGTTCAGCATCCAATCCGTTCTCAACGCTGCTTTGCAACGCCGATCACTTCGCTCTTCTCTCGTTAATAAACGAACATCAACACATAATTTTTTTAAACGAGCTCAGAGCCCAAAGTCCTATCCCGATTCCTTCTCCTCCCCTCACCTCCCTCGCCATTTCAACTCTAAACATCATCCACCTTAGCCGTCCGACTGACTGTCTGTCTGCCTGATTCTCTGGATTTTGACCCCTTGCCTATCGATTCTGTTTTGATTAAGCGCCTGTGAATAAGCTGGTTCCCGCGACTTCGCTTTTGTGGGCGCTCTAGAAATATTGAGTTTACGATTACGATTTACGAAAGTCGCTTCTCAACGAAGCTAAATAACAACTTCACACCTGCATCAGTCTTTCAATAATCTCTTCTTAGACGCTCTTCCTGATCCATTTGCATAGAATAAGAAACATTCCTGATAAATATCGTGTGGTATCAGTTATTTGATAAACTGCAAAAACGTCGAACTTTCGAGTTTCCCGCGTGGGTGTAGCATGTAGACGGTGCAGAGTCGGTCGCGCAGTTCAGAAGACCCGAGATGGCTTAATGCTGAAGCCAGACTTCTGCACGCTCTGTCTGCTTTCACTACGTATACGCTGTGTCTCATCCACGGTCCGAGTCAGACGGCCAGCCACAGCCACACGCTGTGGATAATGACGGCTTGCCACGAAGGTCTCTGTTTCGACTGTTCGTGGAATGTTAGAAACCTAGGAAAGACGTCTGTTTCCGTGACCGAAATAATAATTACACTGTACGCCATGGTCACGACAGAGACCAGTCTACTGCTGAAGCCGCAGTTCAGAGGTCAGCTGAATTCGCCATAGATTAAAAATCGTCGACCTTTCACTGAGGGGCTTGTGTCACGCATCAAGGATAGTCATGTTTCCAGCGCTTTTGAGAAGTACTTTAAAGTGCTATAAAATATTCCTCTACAATACAACAAGCCTACAGTTGTAAAAACAATACAGTAATGAATACAATGCAAGATGCAATACAGCGCAACACAGCACCATTCAAGTAAACATCACAGCGCAATTTCATGCAATGCAATACAAAGAGCGAACTGCAGCAGCTGTAGATCTGAATCCAAACATCATAGGCAGTTTGAATTAACGATTTCAAACTAGCCTAAATAATGAAACAAGACTAACGCCAGGTCAATTTAGACTAAAATTTAGACCCGAAATTAAACCATTCCAAGAAGATATAATTATGAGTAAAACCAAAGAAACAAATTATTATCACACTGGGATTAAAATTTCACAAAATGCGGAAGAATATGCGCGGCTATGTCGAAGGCCTTCTGCAAGTTTAACCGGCGCTCTCTTTTCGTGCAACCAGAGTGGAACAGTTTTTAAGGGGTGGTTAGAAGAGGCATTCTGAATAGTCTCATTCTCCGTTTTTTTTCCATCACGATTACTTTATTAAATGCCACAAGCATGCTAATTATTTCCCCGCCATTAGTTAATGAAAACAATCAATCAATCAATTTCGTTTATTCTCAACATCAAGCTGACAGGTCGCAACTTGTAACAGGTAACAGCTAGGAAAAATTGTCTCAGCTCTGACAGTTTGTACTTAAATGGGTTGAGATAGAAAATATTATCTGTGCTCTTAAAGTTAATTACTAAAGAAGAATCACCAAATAGGGACATTCAACACCACTACTATTATTAAATAGAAAATCGTGTAACCCCCGGTGTCCAAAGCAAAAGCTTCAACCGATGGTGCATCAAATCTAAGCCGCAAACAGATCAACACACAAGAGGTCAAAATTATTTCTTCATTTTATTAATCACAGTTATACATGAACTTAGGTCGATATCTGGGCATATATATAGCGCCTTTAAAAAAAGGCGATATATAAATGTCGAGATGAATAAAGACGAAGCGGTGAAGGCAAGACACATGTTTAGGCGCCTCTGTAAGAAACAAATCAGAAGCATGTCTTCAAATATCAGAATCTTTCAACTAAGACACAGATTTTAATGATCCCCAAATGTGCGGCTACTGCGAAACGGAAGACAGTGAAGAGGGTGAGAAATCTATCAGATGACCTAATATGGCTAAATGCGCTCGACGATATTTCATTTCATGATACTTGCCAGCGTCATATACACATAATCAAGCTGCAAGCACGCATACATAGATATGCATGAATGCACACGTACATTCATACATACATACATACATACCTAAATGTATACGCGCATGCACACAAACATTGTCTTAGGGCTACATGTACTTAAGGGACTCTTCCACTTCCACTTCCTCTTCCTCTTCCTCTTCGTCTTCTTCTTCGTCTTCCTCTTCCTCTTCGTCTTCTTCTTCTTCTACCTCTTCTTCTTCTTCTTCTTCTTCTTCTTCTTCTTCTTCTTCTTCTTCTTCTTCTTCTTCTTCTTCTTCTTCTTCTTCTTCTTCTTCTTCTTCTTCTTCCTCCTCCTCCTCCCTCTTCTTCTCTCCTCGTCCTCCTCCTCGTCCTCCTCCTCCTCCTCATCATCTTCTTCTTCTTCTTCTTCTTCTTCTTCTTCTTCCTCCTCCCTCGTCCTCGTCCTCGTCCTCGTCCTCGTCCTCGTCCTCCTCCTCCCCTCATCTTCTTCTCCTCCTCCTCCTCCTCCTCTTCTTCTTCTTCTTCTTCTTCTTCTTCTTCTTCTTCCTCCCCTCCTCATCGTCCTCCTCCTCGTCCTCGTCCTCCTCCTCATCTTCTTCTTCTTCTTCCTCCTCCTCCTCCCCCTCCCCTCCTCCTCGTCCTCCTCCTCCTCCTCGTCCTTCTCATCTTCTTCTTCTTCTCCTCCTCCGTACTCCTCGCGTTACAGGCCTGGCGTTTTTATCAAGCAGGCTATTGTGCTCTGCAATTTTTCCAGTAGACGCTTTCAAATATGTCTACGACCACATGATAGCGTTTATTGGTGGGCCACATGTCATGCACACAACGCATAAGAGTAAAAAATTCCAGGAATTTACCCAAGGTTCTGTGTATCGATGGATTCTATAAGTTTATTGACTCCACATAAATGATCCATCCAGCAGGGAGATTGTATCCACATGATTACTATAAAAGCAGCATTTCATACGATCACGTAATTGTAATCGCAAATCAGAGACGGTCCGGACATGAAGACATAAAACCACGATCGTATACAATAGTTTTCAAGCGTTTCCGGAAATCAAGCGAAGATAGATAAAGAAGTTCAAGTTGCAGGTTGCATGGCAACTTATTCCATAAAGATGGGCGGACAGCAGCAACAGTTCTATGCCGTGCCGGGGAAGAACGGTCATAAATCAGAATGAAGTCGACTCAAGAGGCCCAGATTCTGCTCTCGATAGAACATCTAACGACTTCTTCAACGGACTGGAGAGCGTTTCTCCCGGCGAATGCCTTTTATGCGTCAGTGCAGCAAGTGCAGCAGGATCATCTTATAGAAAATCTTCGCTTTTTGGTCGGAAGCTTCTCTGTGGCTTCCGAAGATCACTGCGTACTTCAAACTGCGTACACATTTATTACGAAACCTCGTTAAACTGTAAGTTAATTAGTCGTGACCCTTGCTTGTCAGTTCGGACTACGAGAGCAGAGGTGTCTGCATGATCGAAGAAATGAAATAACCTCCTGCGACGGGGGTTAATATTATTGTCGTTTGACATCGCCTAAGTCCTCGTGCATTCGGTTCTAACAGACACTGAACGCCAAGCAATTAACATTAGCCACTCTCCAGTGATCAGGATATCAGGATCGCTTCACTGGATGATCACAAACACGAAACTACACGACATCTATGACTTTGAACCCAAAGCGCAGGAAATGCCTTGCGCTTACACATGGCTAACCAATGTCAACAAAAGACAATTCTTCGAAAAGGCATTCAGAGATACAACGGAGGAAAAAAAGGGGAGTATAAGACAACACAGAGTGGAAAGAGTAAGAAGGAAGTAACTGATCGATGGCAAGAGAATAGAAACAAGAAGAGTGGTAGAGGAACGAAGGAATGAGGAAGAGAGAGAGACAGGCAGACAGAGACAGACAGACAGACAGAGGCAGACAGAGAGACAGACAGACAGACAGAGACAGACAGACAGAGACAGAGACAGAGACAGACAGAGAGAGGAAGTAGGCTTAGTCAACGGAAAAGGCGGAAGTGCATTTGCGCTGACCCATACGTGTGGACCAACGGGTGTTCAGGTTTCGCAGTCGTGATGTCAAGTGCACAAGATATTTACCTGACTCCGTCTAAGCTACTTTCGAAAGTATTTTATGACGCAGCCAAAGTATAATATGCGCAACAGTGGAGTAACGGTTGACTCTCGACACGTATCAGCAACCACAATGCTAATCTATCTGTAGCACTTTATACATGAAATTGTAACGAGCTATAGTAACGTAATGTAGGACCTATCAGCAATACTTGCATGGAATCTAAATTATAAAACTTAGGCCACTTAAATGTAATTGCTGTACAATAACTAAGAGCAAGATGTTCCAAAATAACTGAATAACAGATCGCGTCTCGTTAACACTTTAACGATGGGCTGCATTGGTTTCCCAGTAACTTTTAGTACACTCTCGTCGTTAAAGGGTTAAAAAAATGTCAGTGAAATCGACCTATAAGCACTGGCTCGACAAAAACTTTAAAAGTCGACGAGACGAGTATCAGCGAGTGACGAAGAGTAATTGCTGTATGTCATTAATATTACATTAAAGCAGTAGTTTCATGAGAAAAATGTAGGATGAAGAAAAATTGTCTCCTCTTTAAACTCAGCACCATTTATGTAATCATGATAATTATATACATGCGCAGATTGAACAGCAAGAAAGACAGAAAGACAGGCAGGCAGGCAGACGAAAAGACAGACACATTCTGACGTCCGTCTGGTTGTCTGCCTGTGCGAGTTTCCTTCTCTCATTGCTTCGTTTGAGTTTTCACTCGTCACTTGTCCGTCTATCCGTCCGTCCAACTGTCTGTCTTTCTGTCGTTCGCCCCTCTACATTCTTCGCACATACATCACTTAGATCTACTCCTCTGTCAACCTATCTCTCTGTCTATTTCTTACATGTCCTTCTTTGTCACTCGCTCCTCAGTAAGTAAGTAAATAAGTAAGTCAGTCAGTCTGTCTGTCTTTCTGTCTATATGTCTGTCCACTCAGCCTTTCATCCAGATGGTGTTGGTAAATTGAGTAGTAGGACGTGATGGGCGTCTTGCATGGCTGCCAAAACAGTTAAATTCGACTCCTGTAATAACTCGTGATCATCCGTTGCGTGGCGCATTTCAGAAATCGTCGTCTGTCATACTATGAATCGTAATCATACTGTGTCAGTTTAAATTGTAATAAACGAAGATTATTATTATTATTATTATTATTATTATTATTATTATTATTATTATTATTATTATTATTATTATTATTATTATTATTATAATTATTATTAATTATTATTATAATTATTATTATTATTATTATTATTATTATTATTATTATTATTATTATTATTATTATTATTATTATTATTATTATTATTATTATTATTATTATTATTATTATTATTATTATTATTATTATTGTATGCATTGTGCATTACAGGCACTTTGCTCCCTCTTCAGTCTGTGTGCATGAGTGCCTACATGTACTTGCCTGGTTTGCGCTGGAGAAGGGAAGAACGGCGATGCCGACCATGAGATCTGCCGCCGCCAGGGAAACGATGAAGCTGTTCGTCGTCATTGGTCGGAGCTTCTTGTGAGTGAAGACGGCCAGGATGACCATGCTGTTCCCTACGATGACCGTCACGTTGAACACGATCAACAACAACGTCGACAACAACGAATCCACGCCTACGAGTCGCCCTTGTGACGACGTCGTATTGACGACGGTAGTAGCCTTGACGACCGTTGCGCTGACAACAGTTGCCATGGAGCTGACCCCTGCGGGAAAGATCCCCTCCTCTTCGACCATCAGTGTTTCCTCCATTCCTTCCATTTCCTATTTCCAGTTGATCATTTAATCCGTTGCGTGGCTCATTTCAGAAATCGTCGTCTGTCGAAAGATGACAAGTGCAATTGGCCGGTGATGCTGGTGAGACGGAGATGGCCAGCAGCAGCAGCAGCGCGGATGCGGCGACGGCGACGGCTGTTCGCTCAAGCGACTGAGGCAGAGTAGGAGATCTTAGACGGGCTTCATCGGGTCCGAGTGACGACGACGACGGCACAGATGAGACGAACGACGGACATTGCATGGAGCGATGCGTCGAATAGAAGCAGCGGCAGCGGTAGCCCCCGACTAATCAATGCTCAATCGACGGGACTTCAATGCACCCGTGATTACGAGGACGCCGCATCTACCCCTCCTCCTCCTCTTCCCCTTCCCCCTCTTCCTTTTCTCGTCTTCTTTTCCCTTTTCCCGTTCCTCTCCTTCCTTTCTCCAGCTGACTTTAACAACCTAATGATGTCAGACGCCGCCGATGGCAAGAATGACGCTCTTTCCACTCGTCACCTTTTCTCTGGACAATCGTCGCCGACTCCACGACTCCATCTGCAGCTCCAAACACCAACAAAGGCTGCTGCTGCTGCTGAGTCTGCTGCTGCTGCTGCTGCTGCTGCTGAGTCTTCAGGTTGGTCGTCGCTATTCGGCTTTTCAATTCATCGTCGGTCGACTGCCAATGACCGTTTGCCCATACACGCACTACCAGCTGACATAAAATTACCTTGGAGAATAATATAATATAATAGAGGCTTGCTGTGGAAGTAAGGTCGTTGTCAATTGAAGACATGCAGGGAGGCCAGTGCACTAACATGTATGTGTATCGTGTGCTTATTTATGCATATATACTGTATATATATACTGTATAGACTAGATTCAATAAATATTCTAATATGCATTCATTCATTCATTCATTCATTCATTTATTACGGAGATTTATATAGCGCCCCTTCAAGGTTACCACTCAAGAGTGCACAAGACCCAACACCGGCTAAAAAAAGACAGTCTTAACGCTGCAATAAAACGCATCTGAATAAACCCTAAGCATAAGAGCATACGACGTATTGCTAATGGGAACCAATTATTCCATACCATCGGGCCAACAGCAGAGAAAGCACGATGCTGTCTAAAAGCAGTTCGCACACGGGGAACGAGGAGTTCACCCTGTGTGGAGGAGCGGAGAGCGCAACGTCCCTGCATTCCAGAGTAGAGCGAGAGAGCTCTTGTAAATACGCAGGAGCGGCACCGAAGAGGCACCTAGGCCAGCCAAAGCAAAGTTTACATTGAGAAATAGTTACATAGACCGACCTTTTTCGGATACCAAAATCAGTAACGCATGGTCGCAAAAATCCTGTAAGAAGTTGCTGGTTCAAAGGAAGCAAAGGTTTCCTTTTCCTAAGGCCATTGCGAATGATTGCTGAAAAACTTACGGTCGATTCCGTTATATTTCAGCGTTTCAGTGAATTATCTGATTTCGTTAAGTTTCCAACGATTAATCACATTCCAAGGTCAAACCACTTTACAAGGTCAAATAAATTTGCAAGGCAAAATCCACTCCGATGACCTTCAGTCTAATCTGACCTTCAGTCTCACCTTCTGACAATCTGATCACTGACCACACGTGACATCTACTCTACGTGACCAACGCCTTTACCTGTCACACAAAGCCATCGACTTCACCTTACCCGACCAATGCAACAGCACTGCTAACGAATGAAAGAAATGACCAACCAATTAGGTAGAGTACGTATATATATATATATGTGTGCCTTTTATTGCCAGTGATTTGCATGTGTTTATGGGCAGAGCACGTCCTATATATATATATATATATATATATATATATATATATATGACATATATATATATATATATATATGTGTGTGTGTGTGCCTTAAAAATTTCTTGCCAGTGATTTCCATGTGTTTATGGACAGAACAACGTCCTGGTTTGATTCTGCGTCTGCAGCTATTATTGCAGGGAGGAGTTTCATGTATTTTTATGATCAATGCTGTTCAGGCAATGCATAAGGCGACACAGGTAGCACTTAAACAGTTTTGTAACGCTGAAAAATGGCAGGGATTAGCAGTTATTGAAATTACATAATTTGTAATATGTAATTTGTAATTCAATTACATTTTCCCAGGCTTTTGTAATTAGAAATTATATTTCATGTTCCAAAGTAATTTGTGATTTTTAATTCACTTGCATTTTCAGAGTAATTTGCCCATCCCCGAAAATCGGTTTCGGACACGTTTATGATTATTTAACATTTTCGCTGAAACACTTATGTGTGTAAAATATTTAGGTAGCTTGATCGTTAGTGCATATTTATATGGGGGCCTCTTCAAGAAGCCTCTTGAGAGGTGCTCTATGCCTGACGATACAACAATATCACGAGCAGCCAGGATGCTCTTCAAGAGCTGGCACCCTACAGAAGGCAAAGAAAGGACGAGAAACTCATGTCACAGGTTGCACAGTAGTATGCTTTAGACCGAGGGATGACCACGGTCCTATTTCGCTGAAAAATAGTTTTTAGTGGATGTGCAGCAACACGAGCAACGAATCAACATGAGGACAATCTTATCTGATTGGTTGGGAAGCAGGAAAAAGAACCGCCAATTTCACCAGACGCTTTGTGTCTTGAATTTTGGACGTATGGACAGAAGACAATGACTTTACCATTTGGCCACCACGTTGAAGAAACAGAGAGCAACGCTATTGAAATTTGCAACCTTCATTCGAATTTTCCAATCTTATCGGCTTTATATGAAATGCAATTTGCACCTGAGAAACCGAGTGAATTGACCATGAGCTTATACTGGATAATTGGAAATGCATTTTCGTCTCTAGATTTTCCTTGTGAAGCGGAGCTGCTTCAAGGCCATGTCATCGTATGTATTCGGCTGTCTGGACCCATCCAAGGAGTTTTAAATTCATCACATCATATCAGCCGCTTCTATCTGCTGTATCCTAGTCTCTCTGCGATGTGCTGTCTGTCTATGCTCGCCTGTCTCTTCTTGGTTTATCCCTTTGTTAATACTTTACTGGTTTGAAAGCTGCTTTAGCTGAGCAAGGCATCTGCAGCTGGTTGCAGTTTAAAGACATGCTGTGTTCCGATTGCGCTGCTGCAGAGAAGCGGAGATAAGTGGCTTCCATTGAGAAGGACATGCATACTATAGTTCCGGCCTTTTTGGTCGTTTTATTGGCGCGTATCTTCAGCCCATCTCAGAAGTTGTTATATTGCCGGCCAGGGTGCTATATAAACCATCGCCAATTGCATTGCAACAAATGGTCCACTCAGCATCGGTGCCATCGACGTCGGTGGCAACGGAAAAGGCGCCATAAAACGAGTTGCTTCAATCAAGTATCGTCGTTGTAGTATGACCAACGAACGGTGAGAACTGTTCAAAGAAATGTCTCCACCGACGTCAACGGTCTTTTGTTGTCATAAGATGTCGTTAAACCGTTGGATCCATCCAATCAGTGCTCTAAGCCTGAGCTGGACATGCATGGGAGGAAACGAGGTCAATCCTCTAAGCCGGCCCCATGGAAATTAGTTCAGATTCAGTTCGGCAGAAATATTGAACCTGAAAAGCAGCGTTCTACTGTAAACATTTTAAAAAGAAAACCTCGCATTCTGTATTATATGATCATAATGGGATACTATTTGATAATAAGGATTGGATAGCGGCATAGGGCTTGGCATCTTGATTACGGCTTCCTTCACAATACACAACACGTGAAACCTGTTGCTGGATCTTAGCATGCATCAATGCTGCATCTCTGCCTGTCTCATTTTGAAAAACATTCTATTTTACAGTCTGCTTCTGAATCGTAAGATATAGAGCTCCATCGAATCTGAAGCCTTGTTTTCTGTGTCGTTTTCATGCATACATTTCAGATTCTTTTTTGTGTAGTTAAAGTTTTTGTCTGCTGATAGAGTCTTAGTCGTTGGAATAGCAAAATGTATTTGTCATCCAAACGGATATGCCCTATTTGGCACTTTATGTGCTTTTGTCTGCATTGTATTTGCTTGTGTTTGTATCGTGAAGCCGTCTGCAATCATCCGAGGCTTAAATTTATGATCATCCAGCTCATGAGTCAGACTGCAAGTAGGTCTTTCAAAAGCAGCGCAAATATAAAATGGCACCATTCCTGTGCAGCATAATCATTCAGATCAACCGCAGGCTACACACTATTTCACATTGGCTTTCAAGCACTTTGATATCTAACTGCATTTTCTCTTGGCGGATGACTATCCGCGCCTCAGATTCACATTTCGGTTGGACCGCGCGCGCGTTGCAAATTTAATTAATTAATTAATTAATTGGTTATAAAAATACACCGATCGACTGGCGTTTCACTTCTGCTAAACTCGGTGCCTATGCGCATCAATCGCATCGCAGCCAGACATATGAAAGAAGACACGATATACATCGTTATTCTGCGAAATTAGTTGTGCTAATTACGCCAAAATCAAGGGACATTGTAAACCTGTGGTCAGTACGTTGAGGTGAAACAAACAAACCTCAGTTAGCTGCTGTTTGGTGAAGCTGTGTCTTAGCAAAGATGATCATAGTCGCCCTCCTCTGTTATTCAGGCTTTGGACTGACACTACCAGAGAGCTCCTTCGGCAAAGCATATCATCCTCTGAATTAACCCCTCTCCCAACACTTTTCCTATCGCTCTAGTCTCCCGATCAAAAACCTCGCTTAGTTCTATAGTTTACAGCTTCATTGTTTCCTAGTGCAGCCATTCGCTGGTCATTAGAATAATATTATGTAAGCCAAAGGAAGCCATTAATCTGCGTTCTGTAGAGTGGCTTTAAAGCGTCTTGCAGTCTAATTGTAAAGAGTCTTTGGATTTTTTTATCTCCCACTGGTCGATGTAGACCATAAACATGCTCTCTGAGGATTTGACAACGACACTGAACTTACTGAATTAAATAATAATTATAGTTATTATGGTCTATGCATGTATTTATGTATGATGTGTGTATGGATATATAACATACATAAATTCATCATGCATAGGCCAGCGACCTTTTCTTCGGTCTCAGCTGTGCTACGGCGCTATATAAATTGTTTTATTATTGTTATTATTATTGTATTCTAGATTTCTGCTCCGCGTGCGACCTCTGCGTGCTAACTCAGCTATAATGAGTGCACTGTCGGTGGGAAGATGAGACGACGAGGGAGAGGACGGGCCACCCGCCGAGGCTAAGAAAATGAAGTCGCTAACACTTCATAGCTATGGCTGCCTCATAACCAACTAATGGCACTGCACTTATTCTTCTTCTTCAGTGTTTGAATGAAAGGATAACAGCAGAACCCGACTATTGCTTGCCCTCAGTGAGTTTAAACTGACTTGGTTGAAAGTTATATATATAATATATATATATATATATTGTGGACGATGCATGCATTCATAAATAATTTATATATATTATATATATATCTGAATATATAGTTGTTTACATTACAAACCGTTACGGTTCTGCCACCTTGCAACGTTGGTGCCCTCTGTTAGAAGACATTGCAGTTAAGTACAGCAGCTTCGGCAGCAGCGTTTTGCTGGAATATCGTGCGAATGGCAATATTTGCACCATAATAGTTTTATGGCTTCTATATAATTCTTGCTATTTCGTAACAATATTTTATGAGGCTGCGCAGCCACTATAGAAAGCACGTAATATGCAAACGACGATGATAAGGAAATCCGCACAACGGCAGCCATTTCTTGTTCTTTGTTGCGTGCAAGATGCAATTAAAGAAAGGCGTGGGCTCAAAAATAGAAGACGTTGAACGCATGCAAATCTAGAAACGTAAACAACTCTAA